>JAODTK010001688.1:0-273806 GCA_026419785.1 Sclerodactyla briareus | reverse complement strand
CCGTCCGGATATGAAATATAATACATAATCTATATTACAGATATAAGCACTCCGAATAATCACAGTATCGGCATTAATGGCCATATTTGACAAGATTCGTGTTATTTGAAAACTAGGCTCGTTGGCCTCGCGCAGGTCAATGTGACTTTGCCAACATTATATGGCCTCTCTATATTTCAAGTTAAACTTCGTCTGTGGTATAATTCGGCTGACATAAAATAGGACATGCACACAATATGAAATGTTAGGTTAACATTAAACATTAATATGATGACATTAGCTAATAACTCTGATAATATCAATATTTGCTGCGATTAGCGCACGAATAAAATATTACCAAATACTAGTTAGCAACCCCATGCCATGGGACGACCGTGGAAATTTATGAGGCGGATTTTATTCGATTTTCTGATTGAACCTAAAAACGCCGTCTGTTCCATGTCCAATAGAATAAGTTTTACATAGGCAGCTAGACCACACCAGGGCCTCTTATGAAAACAGTTTAAATGGATCCAATAGACTACGGAGTTTTCCAGTGATCGCAATTCGTGTACACCCACACACTGCCTGAAATTTGTGAAATTTACGATTCCCCATTGAGAATTCATTCGAAATAAAAAAAAAATTCCAGTCGAAAAACGCCGTCGGTTCCTGAAGAAATATCGCTTCAATTGGACATATGAGGAAGAGTGGAATATCCTCTTTAAGATGAAATTTAAAGCTGGAGTGATAGCTTACCACGTTCCAGAGTGATGTAATTCTAACGAATAAGTTGTGTCGTAAAAAGAGGAAATTACACACTGACATTTACTGTTTTGGTTTAGCCTAACAAGCAAAAGCGCGGTTAGTTCGGTATGGGGTAATATAGTGAAGCGCTTGGATCACGTCGGAAAAGAAGCAAAACATAGGCACCAGGTATTATTAGTATTATTTAGTAGTCAACTGAAAAAAAACATTTGCCCAACCAACGAACCCAATCGGATCGGTAATGATTATCAGAAGAATTACAACAGTACGAAAATTTACACGACAGAAGTTATTAAAAGGAAAACAGCCGGTTCGCATGGACACCATCCCTGTAATCACGGCCGCGCTGTTAATCAGAAACCTGTTCGACATGGAGATACTCCTTCACCTTTTTTATTTGCCACCAACTAATTGGACCTCATGTCTATTTCCAGGTCAGGCAGAAGTAGAATCTGAAAAGTTTCATTAGGTCCGCAAGGGCTACATCACATCGTTGAGATACGGTCTAAATGTTGTGCGTTCCTTTCCCGCGAGATTACACCCTTGTTGTTTTGGCAAGTAACCCGTGTGCTGTATCTGGATGATATTCTCCCACTTAGCCTTAAAGCAGATATAAATTACTTGGCCTGTCGAGATGAGCGTGGATTATCATTTTATGGGTTATTCTATGGAGACCGCATTCGTATTATGGTTTTTGGTGTTAGGCTAGGGTTCCATGGATGCGGGTGTGGTGTGCGGTATGAATGTGAAAGTAATTGGCGAAGGCGGTTAATATTTTAAAATGAATAAACTGTACTGATGTTTGCGGTAAGGGCTATGTTATCTTGCAAATCATGGATGAAGACGTTGAACTTGCTTTATATGAGGGAGATAGGTCATGTATCAACCCAGCAAACACAAACGTTGTTTTAAAACGTTATGAAAATGTTTGTCTAATGTTTTATTTTAAAAATTAATAAATGGTATATAAATTATGGTTATAAGAACCTTTTTTGCACATTGTATTCCGATTTATAACATATATAACATTAATAAAACGTTTGCAAACATGTTTCGACCTTGAAATGAAACGATGAAAATGAAAAATGTTAATAGGCACAACATTTATCGTTATGAGAACATTTTTTTGGACGCCTTTTCAAAATGTATGAAATTGTTTTGTGTCTGTGGGAGTTCGCCTTGATGCGGCATCCATGCGCTGCAAATGCCGCATCAGTACTCTTTGTCTTGTAACCAAATTTTAATTTTTCAGTGCTCGTTATTTTCATTATAGTGGTGATATTTTGCCGATACGGAACTTGTCTCTATCTCTGCAAAACCAAATTTCAGATGATTTAGATATTTCCATGATGTTTGTACTCTCGTGGATCGCTATAGTGGTGGTTCTTGTCGCCGAACGCATACACATCTATCAATTTCGTTGCGGCTCTCGATGTATTAAAACGAGAGGTAGTCAATTCGGACCCCGCGAGCATGGATCAACGATCTCAGTCCAACATACACTGGCCCCTGCTCAGTTCACGTAGATTGGCTATTCTTCACATGCGTTACCGGACCAGCATACGGCATCTATGGAATCCTAGCCTAACGATGGTTTCCCTCAACCATCTGCCAGATTTGATACTGACCTGCCCTGCTATGCCGACCTATATATTTACCGACCGCCCTTACGGGTACTACCAGGAAACACATTTTATCCGATGTGCGAGAAATTCACAGATTGCCGTAGTGGCCCTCATCCGGATCAGGTCAAGTGCATTAAAACGGATTGTTGAAAAGAAAATAAACGTGGACTATGAAATAGATTATCGCATTGCTATCCTATATACAACTCATATTTAACAGGAAATAGAGACAACGATAGTTTTCATAGTAGTCGTACCAGGAGCACAGATTCTTGAGCCTCCTGCCGGGACCTTCTTCAGCATAAATAATGGGATTTTGGGTCTCTCTAAAAAACACTAGTGTCCACAGAACTGAACATTTTTCCTCTTTCAAATCAGATAGAACGTGTGTGAACACCAGCAATGAGGATGAAATGTGATGCTGGGAAAGTCATTAAAATCCACGAAGCTGCTATGGACAGAGATGATTCACTGTATGCCAGGGTGTCAAGATACGGTGAGCCAACCATAAACAAAGTCGACCCTCTGTGAGTTCTAAGTCACTACAGTCTGCAATCTGACAAAAGGCGTAAATTCAAATGAAAAGTCGAACATAAATATTGTTACCTTTGCAAAATGAAGAATTAGCGAAAGTATTATACAGGAGACACGAATGTTTTGCGATATAGTACCCCGCGCTTATTAGAAATATGGCCTAGATCTCTGGCAAATCGTGAAGAGAAAAAATATCCTCCTTACACATCCACCAGATCATTATCGCAGCAATATATGAGGAGAAAAATGGCGTTCCCTATATGACGTCCCATGCCTGAAGCACACTTAGGGAACCGTTGGTACTTGAAGGAACGATGAGAATAATAGCGACACCTCATTAGAAAACACAGTTGAAAGGATTGAATCTTATGAACGTAACAACAATGTAATCATAATAGGTACGTAGCTGCCGTTATGCCGAATTCGCATGTTTACCCCTCTTGGTTTTGCACGGAGAGCAACAATACCAAGAGGGAAGAGGGGTCTGCAGTGATTACGCCCATTTTGAAATCTTCCAAGTAATAAAACTGATTTAAGTTTTCATTTGGTAAATTGTGTCCGTGGCAAGGGCCGCCGACTGTCTGAAGTGTAGGGAGGGGGGCGGGTCAATCAAGAGCATTTGGGGGGGTTCCGAAGCAGTGATGGAAACATTTGTGTGTGGAAAATCATTGTGTATGGAGGCCTCTCCAAAGTTGGGGGGGGTATGACCCCCGGACCCTCCAAGTGGCTGCCGCGCCCTTGGTCGGTGGGAAAACATGTTTAGATGACGGTGTATGGGGAGCAGGATATGGAATCTCTCCGCAATGTAGTTTACTTGCAACGTTTCGCTCTTTCCCGGCAGAGAAGAAAAGGATGTAAAGCTGAGGGGTCTAAGGAATTGTAGAGAGCTCTGTAAGACCAACATTCTTGCAATGTCGGCAACGAAAGCGTTTTCGATGACCCATGTCGGGGGTTTTCAAATATCTGGACGTGGAATATAGATTGTGGTAAGTGCAATTGAGTATGTTCGATCGTGTGAACAGACTTGGTGATAATAAAGACATAAGGCTCGAGTCATATGTGGAGCATCTGAGTCAAGTGCGTAATGATAGGGAGTTAGGGCCCCCCCTTCCCCCCCCCCCCCCCCCAATCTCTCGGAAATGTAACAGAACATGGTGATGTGAAGTGAAATCGCCGCATTTAGCCGCCGCAGACAAACGCGGAAGATTTATCCCTTACGCTGGGGAGATAGTATGAATAGTTGCACAGCTTGTAATCCCCTGACTTGATAACCGTGTTTTGACCTACACCAGAGGCCTATCCCCTAACATGCCTGCTATGATGGACAACAGCCCCAAAATTTCGCTTCCAAAACAGCAACGAACACATTTTCGACACGTATGAACGAACCATTCTTAATGGCATTCGCAAACTGACGCCCGTAAAGCTCAACCCCGATTGTGAAAATCCACCCACATTCACATCTCTGAAAAAAACGACAATGGTCATTCATCGAATAACACATAGCCAGTACCTCCAGAGGCTGGAAACCCATTTGCAAGGGTGAAACATGATATGACACACCTATGTCAGCTGCGAATTCTTCACCAGGCACACGGAAATAAGTCAACGACCTTTGGCGGTACCTACAATGTGGGGGCCGGGGTAGGTAATACATGTGCAGAGGGAAACTTGCCTATCCCCTCGTTTGTCACGCTCTAGTTCCTTGTTCGGAGCGCCCGGGAGAGCAACAGGGTACCATACTAAGTATGACCGGGTCGGGTATACCAAGTGTGGCATGACCCAATATGAAATAATGATTTAATAATAATGAAAGATAATATAATAATAATTCAAATATTGAAAAATGCTGCGTGTCCTAGGCATCGCCACAGCTTTGCTACTCTTCTTTATCGATGATATTAAATATCCCTCTGTTGATAATGGAGTAGTCCAAATTATCTAGCAGAACCAGACATGTACAGGCGGGTAGGTAAACTGCCGATGTGAATATCCACGCAGAAATGCCTTTGTGGTTCTCGTTTTGGAGAAAGCACATTAAATTATGCAAATTTGAACCTCTTCGACCTTGGATGACATTATTGTTTGTTGTTAGACTAACGACAGGTCCAATGCGCCGAGTTTCGTGCAAACAACAAAGTTAGAGAAAAAACGCGAAAAAACATAAATTGACGTCTAGTGACTTGAAATCATGTCATGTTTTTCGGGACCACATTTGTCCCCATCCCCACGTTTCGTGTGCATCGGCAGAAAACTCTGTATGCTCGTGTGAAACAATGCAAATGAGGGCAGCAGACACGCAGCGATGTCCACTTCAAAACGATCCGAGTTTTACTAAGGCGAACATTGCGTACCACGTCAGATCAATCGGATAAGCGTTGAGAGTTATTGCGCTAAAACGCCTCAAAGTTTCGGCGGTGCCGTGGCGGCAGCGAGACAGCGACCTACACCCCAGTTGACAGAAACAGAAAAATAACAATATAATGGGAATTCCTTTCTCAAAAGGTGAATGAAATTCAATAGTTAACCTAGAAGTCTGGGACCATTATGAGAACGGGTGAGAAATTTGGGCCATTAGAGGTTATACTAGTAAGGCCGATTGTGTGCGACCATATAAAGGTTCAGGGGCCCTGTTCAAACCGATAAAGTAACAAGCGCAAGTCGAAACTCTTGAGAGACTGCGGACGGCAAAAATTCTGTGACAAAACACTGCAGTGTTCTTCACCAATCAACAGTTATGGTTTGTTCACATTAATGACCGTTACTGACATCTGTATAACATGGAATGACTTGGAAACATGTCTACCACATTAGCCTAATCTTTGCTATCAGTGTCCAGCACCAAGAACCCAACTAACCAATTCCTAGGCCTGTATATATTATATATGTTACCCAACGAACTTGTGTATCCAGCACAACTCATAGGCCTTGTAGCCAGTGAAAAGTGGAAACAACTTGGATCCACAATGGCGGAGTCTAGCAAAACCAAGGTGAGGAAATCATTCCACAGAACTGCCTTTACCCCCCCCCCCCCCTCCCCATTGCCCCAATTGGCTTGTATCCCAGACACCTCAGCCCTGCAGCTCCAAGGAGTATGTAACAAACCTTTCTCACAGAGAAATGGAAAGGGCTGACAGTGGGATAGAAATTGGGGGTAATTAATTGGAGTTCAATTAAAATCTAATCACACTCAGAACAAAAAAAAAAATGTAACTCAGCATAGCCAGTTGGCTGCTTCTCCACCCACCAAATTTCACCGATCACATGTACGGTTAAGAAGTACGAATGAAAACTTATATTGGGGTAATTAATTAATTGGATTTAATTAAATCTAATCAAACCGATGCGAACATAATGCAGCTCAGCCTAGCAGTAGCGAGCTCCATCCCCCTACCAAGTTTAACCTGATCGCATGTATGGTTTAGGAGGTATGAATGAACGTGACGAACAGACCAGACGAACTAACTAACTGACGAACGAACGAACGGACGGCAGCTGAGAAGAGCTATGAACTTGTAGAGCTGCTCCCCGCGGCTTTTTTAAAAACCGCCCATAGTGTCCAGGAAGTTTTTACATTATCAGCATTGTTTACACCATCGGGCGTTTTACATGATAGGTTGATATTGACATTAGCGGTTTGAAACAGGCCCGTTGGCCTCAAGTAAGTTCAACGATTCAGCCGAGGTGTCAGTGATCGAACTGAATAATTATACAAATTGCAGTAACGTTACTTTCGATATTTCAGATGCCGGCGGCAAGAATGTGATCACGAATTGAAGGAGGTAAACACACCCGGATACTTGTGAGTGCGTAGTCAATTTATTATAGCATAAAAAAGACTGCGTCCCATCACTACAAGAAGTAGGGTTGGGACTCCATGGAAGCGTATGACCACCACGCACAGCAGATTCACGGAGGAATAATAACCGTGAAAAGGATCTAAATCATCTGCAATTGGTTTGCAGAGATAAGAACAAGTTCCGTTAGCAGCAATATTAGTCTAATGTTTGAGACGATTGTTGTTTTATCCCTGGAAAATACGCGTATTACCCCTCTAGTTGTTTCCACATATGTACAATGGTATAAGGGCGGCGATTTGTGTTGGCGGTTGGGGGGGGGACGGACAAAATGAATACATCTAAGAAGAGCGCCACCACAGGTTGGCGCGTAGCGTCCAAGGAAAATTTTTTGTTGACAGTCCCCTAGATTGCAGGAAACGGCACTTCCCATGACTTATGGGACAGTGAGCAGCCGCTTTAAATTGATAACAAATTTTTCATTTCAGAAAAGGTTCTCCAAAAAAATAGGCGATAAATTTCAGGTCGCGTGGGTGCTGTGACATTCTAAAAATACGATGCAAAGTGATGCGTCCAGTTCAGGAAAGGAGCATTGGAAATGGGCAATGGCAAAAACCACGTACTGCGATCGCCGGCGAGAATTTACAGGATCCAATTTGACCAACGACATTACACTGGCCCCTCTCTGACTTATCACTCAGAGTTTGTACACAAGATTCCCAATTTTTTTATCTTCTTTGCGGACCACCAGGCGCATGGAGGGAAGGGAACTCCTATGGGGCCAGACAGGGGCCCAAACTCAGTAAAAAACACAGAAGTAAAACGCAACTGCGCGCTTTTTTTTTTTTTTGAAGCTGCGCTCGAAAAATTTTTACGTTGAACTTTTGGACATTCATCGAAAAGTCAGGCAATATTTGGATATATATATCTTCACCTGAATTTCAAATATACCTTTGCACGAAATTTTGGCGTCTTCCTGGCTGAAATTTCTTCGACGGTATTTTTAAGGGGTTTCTACCCGCCCCTGTGCCTGCCCCGTAGTAAGTTGCCCCGGCACACACCACAGGCTTTCAACAAGTGGTCGCACCCATACGTTGATTGCTGGATTTGCAAATATAAACATGATAAATATGCCAAAAATCCAGGACCGCAGAGGTGGTTCTAGACTTACCCATGTTGCCTCAACCTCATCCCTTAAATAAACACAAGGTTTACATCTTTGGGCAATCCCAGCGGGGAAAATCCAGGCAATATGGTACTCGAACTAATTTCTTAACTTTTGAACATTCATGCATTTTTGTCTCGCCTGAACTTTGTTAAGGGAGAGACATAGTGGTCACTTTGTTGTGGTGTGTGTGGTCTGTCTGTCTGTCCTCTGTCGGCGTCTTATGGGCGTTAGATATCTCTGACCGTGGCAGCCATAATGCTGGGACCTTTTGGGGAGGTGCGCGGTTGTGAGAGTTGCAGATGTGAATCCACTTTTCGTCCCAAATGACCATCCATTTGCATAAATTTTCGCATATTTTATAAAGTTGACCCGGAAGCTTGTGTACAAGATATCTCTTTCGGTAGATGCATTGGATGCCGTGCGGGGTATATAACAAGACACTATGACCGTTACACGAACTGATTAGTCCTGGGCATTATATATGCTATTTAAGTAGTCTAACTTGCAGAATGTCTGCGATCTTTTCTGCATCTCGTTGGATTTTGACGAAACTCGGTGGAGATGGTTATCTATAGTCCCAATCATGTGTACAGTTGGGACGAGGGGTCCACCCATGGCTTATGTTTACTGATTGCATTTACCTAGTCTATTTGCATATGTAATGCAGATTTTAAAGTTGGTTGAAGCCTCATGAAACTTGGTGGAGATGGACGCCTTTGCTCCTGATAATTTACAACAGTGCAAAGGTCACTCAAGATCATTTAATGTTAATATTTCATAAATTACGCAATTTTCGAAGTTTTGTTAATGCCATAACAACTGGGATGAGTGCAGTCATGGTGCTCGTAGGGATTGTCATGGTAATTTTGGGTCAGTGGATCAACAACATCTGAAGACAGTCCAAAGGTCAGAGGTCAAGTTTAAGAAAATGTGCTTATTTTAGAGTTTACAGGCCAAAGAAATAAAAACTGTCAAATTTGGGGTTGTGATATAGCTCTGTGTGCTTCATAGCCGAAACTAACTCCCGCTTCGATCCGCACACCTGGTCTTCAAGTTACGTGGGGTCAAAGGTTGATTTGAATACCTTTTGGGCGATAGCATAGGGGTGGGTGTATCTGATTACCTAATTCTTTTAGGGCTTGGTGATCACTCGCGCAAGCATTTTTCATAAAAACCGCATGTCATCAAGGTCATTTAAGGCACTCATGGACCACAGACTGCCCAATAGTAACATTTCCTGCAACAGTTCTAGTGAACCGTTGTGAATGGCCTGAATTTTAGGGACATGCAGCTATTATCAAGAGTAACATTTTCATGTAACTGTAATGTCATTAAGTCATTCAAGGTCCCTTATGGGACCAATACTTCCCCATGATAACATTCCCTGCCCCCCTCCAAAGACTGTATTAATGTCTGATGTGGCGAGACAAGGTACGCATTTTGATGGGCAAATTCCATAAAACTGTTATGTTTATCAAGGCCATTCATTATCCGAATCTTAATTGTGAGAAGTAGTGAAATTAGTAAACTCAGCCCCTACAAACTCCATACATTTTTTGATTATTATTATTACCCTCTCGCTACCCATTAGATGTATAGTCGCGCAGTCACTATCAATATAGCAAAACTATCTATTTGAATTTTTACTAATTATTCATTTTAACCCCTCAGGTATGGTATTTCTTCATCTTTAACTAGTATTCCTATCTGAAACATAAGTTTCTTTATTGTCTTATATCAACTTCATCGGCATACGTGTTGACAAAATTAGAGGACCTGGTTGGCACACTTGATCCGCTGAGTTAACCGTGGACCCCCCCCCCCCACGGTATATCACCGATATATAGCCATAGTTTTTTCCCCCAGCAACACCTATGGCCTACTGTACATGTTCAACAGCCAACAGCCTGAGTGTGTCAGTTACACCTGCAGAGTGAGCCTAATTAGATGGCTTATTCCACTCTATACAGGGGATTGCCTGCAAGTAGCTTGTGAGAGGGTGGTGTGAACTCCCCGGGAGTTACTGGGAAGTAGTAGAATATATATAAAGGGCGATACTCTTTGATGATAAATGCTGTTGCTATAGTTCATTTTTTCCATTCCATCACCACTTATTTCTATTTTTTTTTCTTATTTCTATAATCATATCGCTATATCAAATTTGTATATTAGAATATTATTTAAACATTATTAGTTACATGACGGGAGGGTCATTCAGTTTTCCTATTTGCATGCTCATTCCAAATTCAAAGTTCGTTCGATTTTCATTACCCTTTCGAGATATTTGAGTATATTTTGAATGATAAAATGTTCAAATGGAATTCCGTTGGCTATTGTGACTCATTTAACCTTGTAATTGTTTGCAAAGTGACTGATTAAAGAAACCAATACTGATCGCGCATAACCAGGCGAGACATTGGGGGGATCGCCTTGTTGGAACTGAACGCAATTTATCGCGTTCCCTGGCCGCATTTCGATGCCGCACCGTGTGCCCTCATAGTGATAGTATTTGCACCGTGCATCGGACTTTCAAGTGGTCGCCACCATGAATAAAAAAAAAGAAGAACAAATCACAGATCCCGCCAGTGGTAGACCTACCGCCGTCGCCTCACCACCCCCTTCACCTCGAGATAGCGATTTCTAGGGTGTTTTGTTTTTTGTTTATTTGACTAACTGATCCCCTAGCAGAGAATCGACAACGTCCATCAAATAAGGAGCAACAAACCTAGCTGGTAAAGCCAGTCTTATGCAAACGATAGGGATTGAAGGAGACCCCTTCTTCATTGATAGTTAGAACAGTTAATTTCAAGGCATTTTTGTTGTTATGACCATCATATGTCTACACACTAGGCACATCATATGTCTAACACTACGGACCCCTGAAAATACCCTCGCGCGCGTAGGCGCACAAATTTCGAAAATGGAGCATCAGAGTTCACTCAACTTGACCATTTAGGGAGGTCATTTGCATTCGTTAAGCACGGTCTGCTGGATATGTCGTATACAGTGTCAGCGAAATAGCAGTCGGGCTCAAATATTGGGGGGGGGGGGACAAAATGCATTGCGGTCCCCCTCAACAAAAATATTGGGGGGGACGCCGTTCCCCCGTCCCCCCCATATCGCCGCCCTGATGGTGTAACCTTCGATGTCGGGGTTATATTCCCATGAATTTTGATCTGCAGGTTGATTGGAGTCGTTGTAAGCTATAACGCTTGATGGTTGCTGGATCGCAAGATGGTCATCGACGTCTTGAATTAATACTACAATATACCATCTTAATGAAATAGAACCAACACGGCAAATCGATTATAATGGAATATTTTCCTAATCAACGTTTAACTACTTAGTCATAGTTTGCTAGATTTTTATGACTCTGCACGTTTCTATGGCAGTTTATCTCCCCTAAATTTCCCAACTCCCCTCGCAAAATTATTATTCTCACAATCACTGAATGATACGACCCGCTACATCCGCATCCATGCATGCAAGCCTTAGGTACGCACGTAATTGTGTGGATTGTGTGTGTGTGGCATAGGTGGTAGGACCTGGCCAAGGTAAGAACTTCACGAAGAGTAGCTTTTAATGGATTCTCGGTCTCCTGGAGAATTCATCCTTAGCGAGGTTATCGCTGAGTTTCACAGTCGACATGGTGTGGCCGCTGTGTTCGATAGCGTATTTGCGCGTGTCGCCCGTGTATCTGGTGCGTAATTGTGTATTGCGACTGACGGTGAGACTTCATAATTTGATGTATTTGAAATGTAAATGAAACTATAAAGGCTCATTTACACGAAACGATTTTTCAAAACCCGACTTTGTCGCGCTCCGACTTTTCGGCCGACTTTTGTCGCAGTGGTGGGGGAATGTTCTTTTCCCTGTCCGGCGAAAAAAGTCGGCCGCGACAAATCGCACTCCGATTTCCTTAAAATCGTGCGCGATCTTGTCGTACGTGTAAACGCAATTATGTTGAATTTCTTGTCGCATGCGACAATATTTTGCTTGCCCGACAGTTCAACATGTTGAACTTTGTTGCCGACTTTTGTAGGACCGGGAGCGAATTCCTGGCCATAGCAACCACAGATAGCGAGCATTTTCAGTGCGGTAAGATGAGAAAGTTGACTGTAAATAATGTAACAGAAATCATTTGAGATGAAACGAGCGGGGTTATGATAATTCCTATGTTTTGTTTCGAATAATGTAGAAGCGAAGTGATGAACTTCGCTATTTATGTTGCAAATCGCCAAAAACGAAGCGCCGAAAATGGCAAGGGAGCGATAGATTCTTGTTAGGCTAGCGCTTCGTATATGTACGCGCGTAGCCTGGTGTTTACTAGTGGTAGTAGTCGGTGATCTCGTCTATCCGACATGCTCAGTGATCAATCTCCGCCACGCATCACGATTCTTGCGCAAGATTTATTGCTTCCTCAAAACTGTTATGTTTGATGTCCCTGAATTGCGATTTGATTTTTCGAGCAGAGTAGTCACAGTTCTCCCACCTGGCTTAGCAGTATGTCTCAATGCTTCTCCTCAGAGCAATCTTCGCTGGAGCTTCCTCTTGGAGTCCTCGCGACGTGACAATAAATATCTCAACCTTCTATGTGCTACTACGGGAGACCAAGGGACCTGATTGGTCACAACGTAGAGTTCATCGTAGGTATCCAATTGTTATTGGTCCATCTGATGTTGAGAACATTGCGGAGTAGTCTTCTTCAGAAAGTGTCAATTTTGTGATCAAGATTCTTCGTTGTACCCCACAGTTCGCAATTAAACAGAAAAATACTCTGTATAAGGGCGTAGAAAATCCGGAGTTTGATGCTCGTATTTACTCGTCTGCTCTTGAAAATTGTTGATAGAGTGTTGAAATCGTTGTTGGTTTATACATCTTCTGTATGTCTTCTCGTTCCTCACAAACTTCCTACCTATTTACTTTCTTCCAACTTCCATTGCCATTTCTTGTGTTTGAAAATTGTGGCGGATTTCAATTAGAACTCGAGGCTACGGAATCAACCGTATATAGGGTTATACTGCAGACATATATTCTTGTGTAGAGGCCAAGAGGCCTTATCGCTACCAGTATCACTTGATCAAAATGACCACTTGATCTTCCGACAAATATGGGCCTGACGATGTCAATAGGCTGGACAATGAGAAATTATTTTCATCAAAATATCAAGACTAGAACTAGCCTGAGTTAGGAATAGCCCAACCCCAAGCCCTGGCCTCGGTTGATTCCGTAGCCTCGAGTTCTAATTGAAATCCGCCACAACCTCATTTCAAACCTGATTATCACATTGGCCTCTACGTACTTTTTCTCGCCAATAATATCTTAATCCCATTCCTACAATGAAGGTCGCGGTAGGCGGTCTAATTTCCACTGTTTCCTAGCCTATTTAGGCCTGATTCAACTGTCAGGAACGTAAGAAAATAAGACATGTTCAGGCCCTAAGAGGCGTCTAGCTCTCCCGCTTTCTTTTTTTGGATAATGTCAAATTCCTTTTAATTTTGTAAACTTTCAGTCTCACTAAGAATGCTTCAAATGGGAAACTTACTTCTACACAAAACAACAGCTTTCAAAGGCATAAAAACTTTGTGGGATAGTTTTGAGGCCACTGGTTTTTTTTTTTATACCTAGGCTACTAAAATTGGACAAAACAAATCCCCCCTCCTTTCCCGAATCATTCGGTACACATTCATATTCCTTCTTGTAGTTCGCCCAGGCTTTTTTTACCGAACAATTATTGGTCATCCAAAGTCAATGAATTGATACTAACAATATTAATAGACTGGGACCAGGCCTTTTGATTGGCTCAGGCGAGGGGTCTAGCTAGGCTAGGCCTCATCATGGACCCAATTATTCAATAATTAATAATCTTCGGAATATCATCATTATTTTTCATCATAAGATTCCATTATGGTCATCATCATCTGACCTTTTGAGGGTCCATGCATCATATCATTATGCCTCGGGGCCTATGACCTATAGGCCTATGCCTAATGAAGCGGCAATTCTCATTTTAAGCAAGTTAAATATTGGCGGATACTAAATCGCCGAAGTTTCCTGTCATTCAGAACATGTCTTATACTTAACATGGGGAACACACCTGCGGAATACAAAACGGAATTCTAGAAAACATATAGGCCAGGGCCTGGCCTCGGCCAAGCTAGGCCCACCTTAAAAAATTAATGAAAACCCAATGCATCATGGACAATCCTGAGACTAGTAAATGAAAAATATAGTGATACATGAACATGTACCTTCAGCCTCGACAAATTTTACAACACACCCACGGCAGTCATCATTTCTATTCTCAGATGCTTTTTGCTGTTTCAAGATTGCTGACAACCCGCCTCGACTACCCTCGGTCTACAGGTTCAATTTAGCTGCACATGTATGATCTAGCCGAGGCCAGGCTACGGAACAAAAGCTGTCGTTATTATTTTTAATAGCCTACCAAAACCCTGCCGTTTCCCCTGTAGACTGCTCCTACGTACATGACTATTCCATGAATACGCGGTATACAACTTACAACTAGCCGGTCGCCGCCCTACGTACAATCACTTACCTGTTCGGTCAGTGGTATGGTAGCAACCATGTGAAAATTTGATTATTGTACAAAGTAAACAACTCAGTTAGGCCTATATTACTAGGCTACAAAGTAAAGTAGGCTTACCACTTCACACTAGGTCTACACTGATTCAGTATCCTTCCTTTACCACACCGCACTCACCCATTCAACATGATATTGATTGAATGATTAGACACGACCTGAACATAATGTAAGTAATCACCTGTTTCCATTTTCGAAAGAAATATGAGCCGGGTCCGTCTACACGCCCGCGCCTGGAGTTTGAAGAAAACACCTAGGCCTAACTACATACACTGCATGCTTCAATTCAAGACGTGTGCGCGCGCGTCCATACCGCGCCGAGCGCGCACGGCTCGACTCGACTGACATAATGCGCTGCATATGTGCGAAGCGCAGCGCGCGCATAGCTGACATTCATGCAGTCATGATTAATGCACTGTTTTATTTATAGCACTAGGTTACATATTGTACAAATGTGTTGGTGTGACATGTTTCCCTGTGGAGGGCTACTACCATGACAACCGGTGTGCAATGTGAAGTTGTTACTGTATACAACATTGATTACGAGGTTTCTGTGGTGCGAGTATGCTCCGAAAAGTTATCCTTCCATGATTTGGTCCAACGCCATGCAAACATTGTTTTTTGTCGCAACGGTACATCTGCACCCACATCGAAATGAATCCTAACCAAACGCGTAACCAGGCGGTAGTGGTGGTCACGGGGCACGCCACGATTCGGGTGATGAGGATGTGGCAAGAAGCATCGGTCGGGGGGGGGGGACAAAATCCGCTTACCCACCCCCACTCAGGGTTTTGGCCGTTTAACGCAGGGTGTTTTAAACCCCCGTTAAACCGTGTAAAACCTGGTTTAAAAACCGTAATGTTTTGTGACCACCTCAGACTTTCAAAACTGGTCAAAACTGTTTTTGTTCATAAATGAGCTTTTGTCACCCTTTCAAGAATTCATATGAAGAAGCCATCCAACCAGTTGTCAGTGCGTACGAGGCCAAGCTGCAGTCTCGAATCCAACAGGGGTGATAGTTGTAGAGAATGAAAACTCTCTAAAGGTCCAAACCCCATTTCATATGATTTTTCCATGTGGAGTTATTGGCCACAAGTGTCCCCACAAACACAAAACGTTTTAAAGCGTTTTCAAAACAGTTCAATTGTTCGCCATGTTTTTTTTTCTTAAAACGTTTTTTGTGTTGCGTAATATGATGTTTGGCAACAACGTGTTAGAAAAGTTTTACAAAACGTTTTAGAAAAATTTTTAGTAACATTTTTGTTTTATTTGATATTTATGAGTAACAGCGGACCAAGGGCGCCGGCGATATCTACAAACTCCGACATCACTAGCTCACAGGGGCGGCGCCCGGGTTTTACATAGGGGGGGCGAAACTTGATGATTAACTATCTAAGCTAGCGCACCCCTGTTGGCGCGGAGCGTACCAGAAAATTTTGGGCCGTCTGAGCTCCCAGATGACAGATATCGCCTCTCTGGCCGTTTCAATCAACATGACACTGGAAAATATCATCAGTTGGCTTTTTTTCCTGGTCATTTTGTATAATGGTAATTTTTCATTAACATTTTCCTCACTTTATGATGGATAGGGATTTCTCGACGACCAGTAACGACGCGTAGCAGTCAATAAACTGATAGCATACCCACACACAAAACAACCGCTCGTGAACGTGCCTTCAATTACAGTGCGCCTATGCGGCAAGGCGTAAGATTTTACTGAACTTTTTACTGCCGATTGTTGGACTAAATAACCGATGGAGTAAATATGTAGACTTGGATGGCCGGAATGCGTCCCCTAGCCGAATACTGCGAAACGCCTCCTCTGAGTCGACAAGCCCAAACGGTACAAGTAGATATATGCGTGTCATATCTTTGAAGGTTGTTCGAATCCGACAAACTTGATTCTCGGTACAAATAGATTCATGCGAGGCATATCGGATCAAATGAAAATTGATGTAGACAACACAACGACGCGCGCTAAGCGCGCAAAATTTTTTGAGTTTTTCATTTACCTAAGTGTTAAAAACTATCACCACAACATTTTTCATTTTTTTTCAGACAAGATTTGATTGGGGGGAACGTGCCCCCCCCCCCATCTTTGAAGATTTTGTTCGAATCCGACAAACTTGATTCTCGGTACAAATAGATTCATGCGAGGCATATCGGATCAAATGAAAATTGATGTAGAAAACACAACCACTGCGCGAAAATTGCGTTTTTTGATTGACCTAAGTGTTAAAAACTATCACCACTATCATGTTGCATGTGGGGATTGGGTGAACATGCACCCCACCCCCCCCCCCCCCCCCCCCCCACCGCCATCTACGAAGATTTGTTTGAATCCGCGAACTTCATGTTTGGTACATTAAATTGATGCGGGGCATATAATCGGTCAAATGAAAATTGACGAAGAAAACACAGGTGCGCGCGAAGCGCGCGGAAATTTTTAGTTTTTTGTTCTTACATAGTGTTGAAAACTATCATCAATCCAACATTTTTTCACAGGAATTCGATTGGGGGAACGTGCCCCCCCCCCCACTTTGAAGGTTTGTTCGAATCCGACAAACTTGATTCTCGGTACAAATAGATTCATGCGAGGCATATCGGATCAAATGAAAATTGATGTAGTAAACGCAACACCGCGCGCTAAGCGCGCAAAATTTTTTGAGTTTTTCATTTACCTAAGTGTTAAAAACTATCACCACAGCATTTTTGATTTTTTCCACAAGGATTTGATTGGGGGAACGTGCCCCCCCATCTTTGAAAGATTTGTTTGAATCCGACAAACTGATTTTCGGTAGCAGTAATTCATGCGTGGCATATAACCGGGTCAATTAACATTGATGTAGAACCACACCCTGCGCGAAAAATGTGTGTTTTTGATTTACGTAAGTGGTTAACACCTATCACCACAATAATTTTCATTTGGGGATTTGGGAGAACATGCCCCCCCCCCCCTCCTCTCGAAGATCTGTTCGATCCCGCGACTTCATGTTTGGTACATTAAATTGATGCTGTGACCTATGTCGGATCAAATGAAACTTGACGAGAAAACACGCCCGCGCGCGGGACGCGCGAAGATTTTTGGGGTTTTTCATTGACCTAATAACTAGGATTTGATTGGGGAACGGGTCCCCCATCTGCGCAGATGTTGGTTCGAATCCGCGAACTTGATTTGTGGTACTTAGACCCATGCTTGGATATCATCGGATATCCAAAGAGCGCGAAAAAATTGGGTTTTCAATTACACAAAGTTAAGTACTACCACCACACATTTGTTTATTTTCCACTAGGATTTGATTGGGGGAACGTGCGCCCCCCCCCCCCCATCTACTGAGATTTGTTCGAATCCGACCAACTTGATAGTAGTACCATTATAGACAACCTACCCCACACCCTACGAAAATAAGTGCTTAAAACATCGTTGGAACGTTTTTTTTTTTCGCCCAAACCCCATAGGGGGGCCACCGCCCCCCTTGCCCCCCCCCTGTGGCGCCGCCCTGCTAGCTCAACCTGAACCTGTTTTGGAGTAACTCTTTCGTCGCTAAAGTTTAAGGAGCAATTTTGATTTGTTTTTTTTTAAGTTTCAAAAATTTTTAAAACGTTTTTGTAAAACGTTCAAACATTCTCCTAACCTCTATGTTTACCTCAACAAAAACATTTCAAACATTTGTTGAAATGTTTTCGAAACGTTGCTTGTGTTATGTAGGGGTGGGCCCTTAAGCAGAGAATTGGGGAATCCCTTGCGCAGTATCCCATTGCGCAATAACGCATGACGTCACACATGGACACACAGGAATTATGTTATGTATTGGATTGTTTCATTTTGTTGGATAGTCAACATTAGCAGAATTGATGTGGTCTTTCTCTCACCGAAGTAACCATCGCCCTACCACCGACTACAGCAATCTTCTCCATAGACTAAAGTTTTCCGAAGTGAAAATAATGTTTGAATTTCAATAGAAAACGAGGAATGTTTGCAGTGTTGTGCAAGTATCATTATGTATTATTGCTTATGGGGATGCATTTCGTCTTGGCACATCACATGCTTCACAAACACAAACTTCAAATGATATAACTTTCCCCGTACGAAGGTCCCTATGAACTTCCGGTTTGACTGACACCTTCGTCTTTTATTCGGCTATTGAAATAGCCTCTGTATAAATCATCCTGCAGCTGTCATTCAAAGTATACTTTGGGTGGGTTTGTGGATTAGTTTTACAGACACTCCAGCACATTTGTGTCATTCAGTAATTCAAGTTCTAATATATCCGGAGGATGGATCCGCCCAGTCGGTAGGGTGCCAGACAGAATGTGAGTGTGATCCCCTACAAGCTAACAAGCTTATCTGTGCAGTTTGGGCAAAGGCTCCATCCTCCCCGCTCCTCTCCATCTAGGGGCTAAATGGAGACCTGTTGAGGAAACAGTTGGTAGCGCCATTGCAGGCTGCCGCGGGCGTGAGCGAACATGTAATTTGCATGTAAAATAATGTCGACTGAGTACTAAAATACGGTTAAAAATCGATCCATTATGCCTAACTTTTAGCAAATTAACTGTGCCGGCTCCAGTTTAATGCATGTTATTTTTTCAGCATTCATATCTTCAAGAACTCTTTCACTTCTTTTTATGAATAAGATCTATAACCAAAATACACGGGATTAAGGATATTCATAGCTTTAGATTCTAGACCTTCATGCCATACCTAAGCTACAAGGGCCAAAATAACCCAAACAGCTGAAATATTTACTTGCTGCATACAAGCGCAGTACAAAATTGTGACTTAAAAATAATACCAAATTTGGACAAATCCATGTGGTCTTCAGATGATCTCAATCTGACATTTTTTAATGCATAATGATTGTAAAGAAACAAGAGGAGCGCAATCAAATTAATATTGCTAACAGATAGGCCTATTGTGTGCAATTTCAAGTACCCTCCACGTCCCCCACCCCCTATAAAATTAACAAGCAAATTTACCCTATGATGTGTAGAAAATTAACTGTAATGGACAAATTTTCAACCTTCTGTCTCCCAAAAGTTGTAATCTTAGTAATGCACGCTAACCTATGCCATTAGTGTAATTGGCGTCACGAGCCTACTTTAGCCTATACATTTAGCCTTTTACTGGAGGCGTACCACACTAACTTTGTCAAATAAGGTTTTTGACCGTTTAAACCCAGTGTTGCCCGTTGGAACCTGGTTTAAACTGGCTTCGTGGTCAAAACAGGTTTTGACCGGTCAAAAGTCCAACCCTGCCCCCACTGGCTGCGCCCTCGGAACTGACTAAATGTTTTCGTTCATTAGAAATCCCACTGCCAAGCGGTCTTCCGTGGTGTTCTTTCCTTACCTCGTCCCTAACTCCCAGACCAACATTATGGCCTTTGTCTCTCTTCGGCCAAATTTAGTCGAACAATACCCAGTCGCCCTTCACGATGCTTCAGTGTATTTTATGTGCTATATGCACGAGGTGCATTGGGGAAATTGGCTGTACCCTTGTTTGCCAGCTAATATAGCATTCCCAAATCTGAATCCCTCTCACACTTTAATCGGGCCTGCTCTGTCTAAAGGTCACTCGGTGAAAACCGATGACCGGATCCAACACCCGCCCCATCCATCCCACCTCCCTCCATCTATCCGTCCTTCTATCCTCCATTCCTCTGTCCATCCATCCAGTCTCATCAGGAGAAATAGTGCATTTAATTGCTCTCCAAGGCCCGTTGGCGTCCCCACGGGGGGGGGGGGGGGGTCAGAACACCCCATGACCAAGTGACCACTAAATTGTTAACATTGTTCCGACCTCATCCCCCCCCCCCTACAAATCCCTCGATGCGCCTGCCCAAGGCATTTAAACATGGAAATTTTATAGGCTTGATTACTGTTGCTTCGCCGTCACTAAGAGGTAATTCTAAATTCAATACCGAAATTAGGAGAAATGACAGAAATCTACTTGCGAGATTCAATCATTCATTATTTCTTTTATGCTAGCTATGTGCTCGACTCCAACATTTTTCACTTAGTACGCTAGCTCATGATAAGCTTTGGACAGAAATCTAGCCGACAATAAATCGTACGGGTAAAAACGACAAACTTGTTAACTTTGTCGCGCCAAGATTCTGCTGAAAATCGTTCACGATTTTTTGTGGCCTTTAACACGCCACCGACTTTTGCGTACGACCGATTTGTTGAACTTTGCCCGACAAGATTCGCGTGTACAAAAATCGTCCAGAAACACATTTTCACGCGAAGATTAGATTTGGGTCACGCGCTAAAACGCGGGCCAAAAAAATCGCATCGTGTAATTGAGCCTTAAAATCCGCGTAAGAGTGGTCTTGAAAGTTACAGATGCATGAAATAGACACGCTGTGCGTGCGCTATAGAATGTCTGTGTCGATGCACGCGCGCGCGTGCATGGGATGTGTGCGCGTGTGGCGCTGCAGGTGAGTGCGTGGGAGTGAGGTGCGTGTGAGTTGTGTTGTGGTGTGTCAATAGGGGGCTGACATGTGTTTGTCGACATAAGATCGTCGAGTTTTGGAACTTGGAGTTCAGAGAAACGATTCTATCATGGAAACCGTATATGTAATAGATACAGTAAAGTTACCTTCGACATTTTTTACAGAATGTTCAGCGAAAAAATGTGACAATAAACTAATGGTTGTAAACCAGGAGACTTGTGAGTGCGGTAAGCCTTTTATTGCATCATTATAGAAACGTATTGGCTATTCACTGGTCTCTAATCGATACGGAATTTTCGAGTCAGTGCTAATTGGATTTTCATTTCCAAGTGTGCCAAAAAAATGGATCTGTACTGTTTTCTGTTGATGCCTCGTTCGTTCATTCATTTTCTTTTAAAGTGTGGCACATAATGTTGGTTTCTGCCGTAGGATCATGTGATGTATGCCACAATATGACGCAGTTGATGTATTGTGATGTGCGTGCGTAGATATGTGTGCCTGTGTGTTGTCGGTGTTTCATTCTATTTTAGGGTCATCTACGTAGAGTCACCTAATGAATATCATGGCAATGGCATATGTTCTCACTATTATATATGAGAATCATGGTCTAACCATTATTCAATTTGAGGAAGCTGCTTGGAAAAGAAAAGCAATAGAATAATTCTTAGGAGTAGCTCATTCTCCCCCCCCCCCCCCCCCCCCAAACTTACTGCTTACTCTCTGCTTGATTATGACATGATTTCCAATCGTTTGGAGGGGAAGTTAGTACCCAGTTATCTGTTGACATTAATGACTTCACTCTGTTTTGAAATTCTAAGGTTTAGGGGTAGCCTAAAATAGAGCTGTATTTTATATTATATGTCCGGAACAACCTGTAACCTAGTGTTCACTAGTTCTCCCAGCCTTTTCCATGGTGACGGCCAGCAGTAGTTTCAGCTCATGGTCGCTGCGCCATCAAGGGAATTGTAAAGGTAGTTTTTTATTGAAATCAACATTACGAACTATACTATGAAAATGCTTTTACATTTAACACAGAATGTCCGGAATGACTTGTGCAATTCAGGGAGAGACCGGAGACGTTAATTGTGGTGAGTCATTCATTCGAAGAATAACGATCGACTATCCACATACAAAGACATCTTTAAATTTTGTACCTTTGAATTGTCTGTGAATACTCTAATTAGTTGGCTAAACCTCGCAATTAAGCAGATCGATGTTTAGCAAGCTACCTGTTTCACAAGTGTAATTGGGTTGTGTTAGCCAATCGATTCCTGGAGCGCGGGAGCATGAGGTAACGTAATTAGAGTTTAGTTTAGTTTAGTTTAGTTTAGTTTAGTTTAGTGTAGTTTTTTTTTAGTTTAGTGAAAAGGGTCAGGGAGGACGAACTTCTCATGAAAGACCCCGAAACACCCACCATCCCAAAAGGAGAATAACCCAGATGACTAGAGAAACGGCCACAATTCTTGAAAAAAATTAATCAGACGACGTCGGGCTCGTAACTCAGTATTGTGGGTTTGAGTAACACGTTGTGTACCCATGAGCAAGGTACTCTGTAGTCTTGTGCTAAGACGTTTATATATTGCTCACGACCAATGGTGGCGCAGTGCAGACTTATGCCGGATGAAAGTAGCAGGAAACTCGGGCATATCTCGACGTCTTAACACAAGACCAGGTGCCAACCGTTAGCTACGTGGTCGTCCCAGCGATCGGCCCGACCCACTTGTTCCCGTAACGACTGATCATGTGTTTGGCGGGATCGTCCCGAGGACCAAGTCCTGAAATACTCAGTTACGGCATCAAATCGGGCAACAAATCTTGACTATCCCAGCTCCTGGAAAACATGACGTTGGATATATGGTCCTACTAACGGTAGCCTAGGGTGCGGTGGAGTGAGGTAGTGATGGAAGAATCCAGTCTCCGCATCAGCCATGTCTCAATCCATGTCTCAATAGAATATAGCACGACTCAAAGCACCGTGGAAGCGAATACGCGGAGTTTTGTTCCTTTGCTCATATCTCGTGACACCCCCCCCCCCACTCCCCCTCCCCAATATCAAAATCAGTGACTGAGTCTGAGTCGTCTACCAACCTAGGGCTCACACGGAACAGAGCCAGTAACTCAGGTTTAATAGAGGCTAACTACTCAAGAGAATTCGGACAATTAGTTTCGTACGTTTCTAATGCATCCGACACATGCACAGTCAAGTATGCACGAGAAATACATATGCACGATTAAGTTGGTTTGGCTTAATGAAGAATTGTATATGTTTTTGCTCTTTGTCCTGTTTCCGGATACTAGAATGTCAGCCGGTCGAGTGCAAGCCAGGATTCATACTCAACAAAAAGACTTGTAAATGCCGTGAGTCCCTATGTTCATTTTTCTTTCCTAATGCCAGAGCCAGGCGCAAGGTACAGTGACCATTTATCCAAGGAATCTGGTGGTTCATTCAATCTTTTAGGAATCCAATCCCCAGACTGAATTTCAACCGATACCGGTACGAAGGTGAGAATGGGGCACTTCTGTTATTGCTCAAAGCCCCTCGTAACTACTGCGAAGCTCGCCGTTAAATTCAACGTAATGCAAGACAACAGTACTTTATAGAATCCTGTACAACGAACTGTTATATGGACAATGATCTGAACAAAAACTTCGCTCACAATAATATGGAAGAAGGGTTCCATTTATCTCCACGTGAATACTACTTCGAAGTCGTTTTCTCGGTTTTCAAATACAACTTGCAGCAAGTATCATGTGTGAAGAATATCGGGCGGCATTCGCCTCGCCATTATAGGTTAAATTAGGTTATAGTTAAAAGCGACTTTACTCCAGGGCGCACGCACGGGGGGTTCAACCCCCCTCATGAACCAAGTGATCTGGTTTTTGTGTTCAGAGTTTGTAGCTGTGTTGCAGATACTGCCAGAAGCATGGGTCCATAGGGGCGCCATAAATTGTCCGGAATTTGCCAATATGGAGGTTGAAGCCATTTTATGAAGGACGCACTACCTGGGGATCTGTACTTTCAACCCCCCCCTCCCACCCCCCCCCCCCAAATCTCTCCATCGCTATGCTTGACTCATGGGGTTGCCTGCTTGCATGGGTCCCAAAATGTCGGTGGTTATAAGTATTTCGCATTCAATAGCTTTGCGGACTATTGTAGTTGAGTCCTTGAAAGGCATACTGAGGCGCAAAACATAATAGGCCCTAACGTACAACGGACAAATACAAACGTGTTTTCTGTTTCAGAAACCATTAGGTGTCGTAATCGAAAAAGTGTGCAATTTACTGGCTGGCGTCTACAACAGTTGACGCCTGACGTGAACCCAACTTTCCCCCTTGAAGGGGAGGCTGATTTTTTCCTAACGCTTTACTGAATTTACTTTCCAAGGAATGGCTTCACTGTTCACTTCAATCCAGGAAGCCTACTGCAGTAAACTTGGTAACTTGCGGAGTGAACGCTACATCAAAAAGAAGAAAACAAACTGTCAGTATATGATCTCACGTCATGTAGAATAGATAACTAAAACGAGGCAACATCAATAACCGATCTTTATTTCTGTAATTAATGTCTGATTCTCTTGCCGAATGTGCAGAAAAGAAGGCATGTGACCCGGATTAAAATACAGTAAGGACTGCTGTGATTGCGGTAAGTTCAAGGAAACTACAGAATAGTTACAGCAGTGGTGATTTCGCGAGGATGGGAAACTATATTGTGTGATGAAGCTATTGCCTTCGACTTTTCGACCATTATGTAGAGAAAATCAGGGAGAGCCTCTATTAATCAATCAATGCGTGACTTCATAGTTGAACAACTGGACGAGGATTCTTATGTATTTTATATTTGAGCGAGTAGTACCTTAACAGGAGTTATCTTCAAAGGTAAACGTCAGCACCTACCAACCACAACAGCAGTACCTTTCACAGATTTTATTTTAATATAAAACTTTAGTTATTCTCAGAAAAAAATATATTTGATATAAAAAGAAGAATATTCAGATGCTGTGCGATCACAACTCTTCTCATATATCATTGCATAATGGGAGGCTTTCCGAACTTGCGCATACATATGCTGACATTGCTTCGGAAGGCATCAAACGGGAAACCATATGAACGTCGGGTTCGGACGGTTAAGTTCCCTTGGCTATTACATGAAATCTCTCTTAACAATCTGGATCATTATCAAATGGTCCAGCTGGGTAGTGTCTTCTAAGCGGAGCTAGCAAAGTGAGGGAGGGGTGTGCACAATTCTATTGGTGCGTAATATCCTTGTGGTCCGTGATAAGGTTAAATACATCAAAATAAGATGAAAGAAGTGTTGTGTAGCCAGTGGCGGCGGAAAAAGCTACAGATAGGGTGGGGGGGGGACGCACGCAGACCAAACTTTGGATGAACTTGTTGTTGTGGTTACCATCTAGCGGAGCGCCACCAATTGGTTGGCGCAGAGCGTACCGGAAATTTTGGGTTTGACAAACCTCCCAGATGGACGGAAACGGAACTTCCTGAGCGTTGTGAGCTATATCTACCCAGTAAAAAGTGGGTCACGTCGCAAAATCGTAGTTTCATAAAATAGTATGAAGAAGATCAATGCACATCAGATGGATTGGAGACAGCAAACTCCCGCTGAGGGACAGCCCGGGGGAAAGGGTGTCCACACCTTCGCACCCCCCCCCATCTAAGAAAATCGACTTCCTTCTAAAAGGTAATTATGATGCTCACCCAGGTAGCACTTCTCGCCCCAGTTGGGCCATCCCACTCGTGGTCAAGTGGTTAGCTTCTCGGACTTGCAGTAGTTAAGGGGTTTAGGTCGACTCCAGTCGGTGGGACGAACCAAAAACAAGGAAAGATTAACATGTTTTTAACACTTTGGTTTCCTCGAACTTTTACAATAGTGACCAACTAAGGTAAAAAAGTATTACGTACGTTTAACAGACACCAAAAGGGGACAAATTGGGGTATGAAAAGTACATAAAACACCTCCTTTTCACTAGGTGATGAAGTGGTGTGTAACAAAACAAGGGAATCAGGTTTCAAAATATGTTAGTGTTCTATCGCAACATATCGGTAAGCAAATTTATAGAAATTTTACAGCAGGGCGCAGACACTGTCCTAAAGTTTGGGGGCCAAGAGCAATTTGGGGAGGGGGGGGGGTTCGAAGCATTGATGAGGAACATTTTTGTGTGTGAAAAAATCATATGTATGGAGGCCTTACCAAACGTTGGGGGTCATGACCTCCCCGGACCCCCCAATGGTTGGCGCCCTTGTTTATACAGTAAACAGTTGGTACTGAATCATCATGGTTTTTGGGTGTCTTTTTCATTTGAAACGTACGTAACAACCTAAAGCCATTACTGCAAAATTAAACATAAAGTCATTCCAAGACATGTCCATTTTGGGGTTATTTTCTGCAATGTTCATCTTAAAGCTGCACCAAAATCAAGCCACTTTTTCTATTCTTTTCATCTAAGGACTAAATCTTTTCAAATGTCCAACTTTTGTTTTGGCCGAGTATTGTGCCTTGTACTACCGCGGTAATTCAATTACAGATTTCGCTACAAGCTGTCAATATCGCAGAACACTGGGCGGCAACGGGTTCGCTACGACAACAGTTGTTATTGAACTTATAAAGATACTAGTGTCCACATTTTAGTTAGGCCTTTTATAATCCATTGTCCCTATATTTCATAATGTCCGCACATCGTAATGAAATAGTTTTTTATTGTCGATGTTGGGTATTAAATTGTCAAATTTCTCGGGTCAAATTTTAGGGGGACGGTCCCCCCCACTTCCAATTTAGGGGGGGTGACGCGACCCCCCCCCCCCTGTCCCCCGCTGCGCCGCCTATGCTTGTAGCGAACCAAATACGTGAGTATGCTTTCTCCTATACATGTATGCACCTACTGTTTTGAGGTGGAGGTTTCACTCCTGGGGTATGCGTCTCAAGATCCCCCGTAGCCTGGGGGGGGGGGTCATTTTTCAATCAGTATTTCTTTGGGCGGGAGTCATATCCCCCCCATCCCATCCCCCCCCCGCTCATCCCACCCCCCACTCTTGGTCACCCCCCTCCCCCCCCCACCACTCTGAAGATGGCTTGACCGCCTGTTAATCGTGCCCATCTCGTAAGCCATGACTGTCGCATTGTTGTGGACCTTGGAGAGCGTGGGTCCAACGGTTGTCCCTCCGGCTTGAGCTCTCATGAGTGACGAGGTATATTCGTACAATTCATTGGTGTCCCGTGTTAAGAAAAAAATAACAACTACTGAGGTCAACAGAGTATAAGTCCCTGAAAAAACTTTGTGAACACTGTAATTTATGAGATCCACGAAGTTTCAGTGACATCACAGTCTGCATTTCACTCCTCATGCCACCTCCATAACAGTGTGCAAACAATACAAGAGGTGCGAGGCATTCGATGTCCTTCAGCCAGGAGGATGCAGTGTGTAATACCCTATTGGTACATGCGTCCTTACCCCCACACTATCTCACATGATGTCCAAGCTGGGCTTAAGTGGGGTTGATCCGATATCAGTTAACAACGCCCTGACCCACCCCCCCCCACTTCCCCTCACGTGCTGAAATCATTCATACGTTGATACCCTCGTAATTGTAGGCCTACCTTCTACCTTCTAGGTAGATGGGTTCCTTCCTGTCTCTATATGATCTACTACGACAGTGATTTGATGATGTATAATTAACATGTCGCGGAGAAAATTTACATCGAAGTATTCTTGAAAACACGATACGTGCGTGCAATCAACTGTGTAGCTAGCATAACCTGCAGGCAACTCCGGATGGGAACCTCGTGCAGACCAGTTGAAACCAGTTGAAAACTGGTATACTGGTTTTCATTTGGTTCAACCGGAATAACGGCAATGAGCTTTTTTTGGCAAATCTGTTTTATCCGCACCAGTTATTTTGAATATTATTGTTATCTGCAAACAGGAGACACAGACATCATGAAAGCTGTAAAAATCGTTTCAGTTTGAGAAACTACTGACCTGGTATAAACTGGTATATTGCGGTTTGACTAGCCGGGATGTGATCATTTATTGTGAAACAAAAGTATTCCACAAGAACCACTCGTCACTGAGCGGTATAAACATACAAAAAAAAAAGGTTTTTTTTTTTTTTTTTTTTTTTTGTACAAGGATAAATCAGCCCAATATTTCAACACATTTTAAGTACTATTTCTAAATAAGTTCGGATGGCAACAGATCGACTACTAGTCGTCCCGAATATGTCCGTAATAAAAAGACGAAAGGAGTTTTCTGATTTGAGAGCGACTTTTTTCCTGATCACCGAACATTGTCTCTGGCCAGCGACGGCGACGCCATAATGAAAAAAAGTCTCAATGCATTTCGGATCGATACGGGTAATCGTCACGTGTTTTCAATCACACTATCGAAACGTTACTATCAGACGACTTTCGTCGTTAAGTTAATGTAAATGTCACCTTCCGTATTCATTCACCTGTGTTGCTAGACGATAAAGAAGACCGTAGACGCTGCCGACGACAACGTTACATGGGTTCTGTTTACTCACAGCAAACATTTATTCGCAGACCTAGTTCCAGTACAAGCGTACAGTATCCGTACTGTAGCATCGAATGTTATCAGTGCAAGCTGTAACTGTTTTGATATTCATCCCAATATCCTCTGCTAGAAACGATAGCCACTGATGCTTGAAAGACTTGTTCTTTCTTTTTTCCTTCCGTCTCCCCGATTGCAGTATACCACCCTATATAATTGACGACGGAACCTATTTTCTGATAAAGACTGAGAACAACGACTCAATTTCGGTGATGGATTGAGCTTTATCGATACAGTAACTATATGTGGAGATTAAAAGAGTAAACGGCTTCGTTCGTGAAAGTAACATTTGAGTTACGCTATCAGTTCAATTAGTTAACAAGAAATTTATTGTATTTGGATATTAGTTGGATTTTTCTATTTTTGTGGGGGGCAAGCTTTAGTCGAATAACGACATCACAACCCTTCAAGTTGTATTTATTGGTATAATAATCATATCATGATGTTAATGAAACTCATGCCTACAGGTTTATTGAAGTAAACCATTAACAAGTTGAGGCTTTATTGGAAAGATCATTTGCGAAATCTTTACCGGTTCCATTAAAGTGCGAAGAGGACAATCACAGCCCTTTCAGGCTGGTATACTGCGCTGTGCCTCTTAAAATATTCAAATAACCTGCCGACGCATGCAAGACAATACGACGTGCAGAGTTGTATTGTGTATCAGTTGAAACCAAAACTGGTGCCATTTCAGTCAATGATGTTAGCAAGTCATACACTATCATCTAAACTATCTGCGTGAATGTGAACGTCCATGGTAATGCGGAAGCCTGGTGGTCAATTTACTGGTGTACACACTTAACCCATATAGGTACCAGATTCGAAAAGTCTTACTCGCCTGTCTGCCATAATTAGACGTATTGCTTTGTTATATTCTTCTTGTTCAGAGTAGCATGTTCCCACTACATAGCTGAGATGTTTCTACTTACTTACTGAATGGTGAATAGCAGATCAATGGAGTTCCCGCTAACACCCCCCGAAAATGTGAAGGGCAGGGTCAAACGATTAGATACCCAGGCGCGTTGCCAGAATTTGTCATGAAGAATATCTAGCCCGATGGTGGCGCTACACCACAGCAATATTATATCGATATGCCCCCAATCGCAGGAAATGGCAACATCCGAGGTCTTGTGCACTAACTTCAACAAGCATAAACTATCTGGAAATTTCATGATTGTACTAGCACAAAAAAAAGAAACTTTGTACCGTACATGCTTGTTGTCTTATTTGCTCGTGTTGACTTCCGCGGAACGGCGAAGTTCAATAATTATAGAATGCAGGAACGACCGACTGATAGACTATTGCTATGTTACAATCATAAGTCCATCAGTTATTTTACTCTGACTCTGCCTGTTTTTCTTCCGTTTGTTGTCTTCTGGATGACATTTAGGTATTTCTGACGAAAATAATGCCTAGTGGAGTCGTGTTTAAATCGTAGCTACTGCTACCCGCAGACTGCTACCTCGTAAGTCAATAGATTGAGGATCAAATTGATCATGTGGTGTGAGAAGAACTGGATTTCGTCATGTGTCAAGGCGCTATAGGGCAACGATCCCCGTTGAATACGAATGGCCTGTCCCCCCCCCCCCTCCCCCGCAACGCCGCAGGCTCTAGTCCTGTCGGCGAAGTCTATCATGTCGGTATTTTGATAAACCCTTAGCGCTCTCTACCTACAACTCTAATCGAGCCGTCGAGCTTGCTACTGGCCAACTTCTAGCATCATTCAGCTTCGTCGCGCATCAACTGCATTTGTGGCTGCAGTTTCCTAGTAACAAGCTCGTCAGACGGCATTCCGCTCATCGTGCTGCGGGCCCAGGTCTTCAGTCGCCGGAGGGCTAAAACTGACCTCTGTGCTCGTACTTGTCACTAGCTGACTGCACAAAACTTGGTGAGAGGTGGTGCGATGGCGGATGCACAGGTCGATCACAAGCCTCAAAGGCAGCCCCAGCATCCCTAGGACTGTCAACCTTCGGCTAATCATCTGTTGTTTTCTCCAAACATTCAACTCTCCAACTGCTCGCTTTGTTGTATTCCCGAAGGATATCCGAGTAGAATGTGAGTTGTATCTGAAAGCCACCTGTCCTTGTCTCATCGTCATCAACAAGTGTGGCTATTTTCGCGATTGTAGTGAGGGGTAGTTCAAAAAAGCAGCATGGCTTGCTTCACAGGGCCGTGTGACTTGCTTTCAATTAAAGGGGGCTTTACTTGCCCTTTTCTGCAGTTTTGCCATACTGCTAGTATAGTCGATCCGATTGACGTTTCCACCGCGTTGCCGATTTCAACTGTCAACTGGAAAGAACACACTTAAAAATGATGTGTAGAGTTGACACATCCGGGTAATTAGAACGCCTATCCCCGTGTTTTGTGTGGGAATACACAAATGTGCAGGTTATACACAATGATGTTGTAATTCCTTCAACACCAGAAATAGTGTGTGCTAGTACACACATTTTTAGGGGTGTGGGGCGCGGTTGATGAAACAATCTTTCATGGTGCATAAGTTCCGTTTAGAAATAGTGTGTAGAAATAGTGGCGCCTATACCTTTTTGTAATATCTGATTGATCTGAGCCCTTTCGGTGGAGTTGAAGTTACATAGACGTGTGAAAAACTCTCAATAACCAAACAACCCCCCCCCTCCCCCCTGCCTCGCCGCCCATGGAAATTATTCTAAACCAGTGTTTGCAGTAAACTCAAGAGTCGCGACAGGGCCTCGTGCCCCTCAAATTGTCCGGCCTCGTCTAATCCGTGATTTTAAAAGATAAGTTACCCTTTACGATTGTTCGCTTCTGAGACATTGTGTGATTGTTAGATGGGGTATACTCATCATTGAAGGCGGTGATGGACAAACATGGGTGAAATATCTTCAAAATACTCAATTTATTTGGCTGATGTTTAGTTGTCTAAAAATTGCAGGGTGAGGTTGCGTTCACTCTGTTTTGCGGGAAGAATCCTACTTATTCATTTATTCATTGGTAGGTCTCTGTCCGGTGAATCATGCGTTCCGAAAAAAGGGGCTCAGAGCAGCCAGAAAGTATAAAATATTCAGAAGGAGGTGGTCGACAACAGAGTATGTTGGCAACTTTAATAAACCTCCCGAAAAAAACAGGAAATATTAACAAAATAGAGATCCTCCTTCCACAGTGAAGTATCATGATGGACGGTGCGCACCAAATGTTAGGTGGGGAGAGTCATTCGCGGCTGGGGCAATTAATGACGGCGAGGGGCCTTGCATGACGTCATGACGGAAAATCGTCCCAGTGCAATTTGGTTATCAGGCGCGGTAATCGCCACGATGGTATTCCGATGCAAAATTACCTCCGATTCTCCGCGAGACGATGTTCTTGTTGCGTTGATTGTAAACGGTATGTCGGTTATCAGTGTGATTGTTGCGAGACGATGTTGCCTTCAATTTTCTACCTAGCTCCCTGCCGCCCAGAGCACGAGATATCGCTGGCGAAACTGTATTGAATGATCACATGGTATTGTCTTACGTGCCCGGTCTTGCCATGACAGCCAGCAATCTTGGTTCCCTCAGTTCGGTATCACTCTTCGGTTGTCGACAAAGTAACAAGTTGTCTGCCCTCTTTTGCAGGATGGCTTCGTACTATGCAAGAAAAGTAATCGGACTGTTATAACTAGTACCACGTGAATGCCTTTCTCCAAATTCAAAAAGACCGTATGCGACGTCCTATCAGAAAACGCCAAAAAAAATCGGACGATAGATCCGACCGCTCTCTGATGAGATTGAGGTACAAAGACTTGGTGAAGCACCCACGCTATTGTGGAAAAAAACTCAGCGCCATGTAAAAAAAAAAAAGGAAAAAAAAAAGATTTATCTAACGCTTTCCGGAAGAGGTATAGGACTTCCAGCAACCTCAAACGATTGTGCAATACCCTGCCTATTTATATGCGAAAGAGCATTCTAAAGACTCAGGGCTTGGTACGCTAAAAACCCCCCAAAAAAATGGGCGATTGGAGAACGTAAGTACCGGTAAATAGAACCAGGGAGACATATCAAAAGTTTGGGAGAGCGATTCCACATCGGGTGCGGTTCAGGAATACCGCATTACCGCATCGGATTCTTCAGCAGTGTGATTGGGTATTCAGCCTTAATGAGGGGGATTGGCTTTAGTGGCATATAATGAGAAAATCAGACCTCGTTTAGTAGTGTGACTGCCGGCCCCGTTTTGGTACCTCCGATTAGCATGAGACGTCTGTTTACTTCACAAATAGTGCGCAAATGGTGTTGGTACGATATCCAATTGAATTGCATTTCTGACACATGACCCAAAATAACATCGTGGGTAAAAATAACCTGGATGACCACATATCCCTGGATATCATATTATAAAATCACACCATGCTGGCAGAGCTCAAATATGCATCGAACACCCATTTACCCCATGATGTGTCATTTCAAGGGATTATAATGCTATTTGTACATATTTGACACAATGTTCTCACCATTCCCCATTACCCAAGAGCTACCTTCGTGGTCGTGGTGATCAAAAACAACACACCTGTAATGGAACAGTGTGCCCCGTTTGGTCAACACCCTATAATAAAAAGATTATTAAAGGAGACTTACCTGTAAGTGAGTTTGATGGTGATTTTACTGACCATCAAGCAACGGAGAGGGTGAGGGATATTGTAATTACCTGAATTCAATGGTGTCTCGACAGATATGGCCGGAAGCCATGATCATTCCAACTAGGTTTTACTAAAGCCGGAAGCAGGCCAGTGAGTACTACACTGGGGCTTTTACAGCACCCAACACCTGTTCCGCGAACCAGGTTACAACTCGAACAACTGAAAACACGTTACGTTTCAAATTCTCGATTATGCCGGAGGCGTTAGTATTTCAAATATTGTAATTTACTTGAATAGCAAGGTTTAAAAGGGGGACATTTCAAAACCACAGGATTATGTCGCATGGAAAAACCAGTTGAAATCAACTTTTCCGGAAATCACAAAATGGACGTTTCACGCTGGAAATATGCACACGAGGTTGCACAAGTATACTATATGCAGTAAAATTACATTTTTGAAGTCAACAAAGAGTCACACAGAGAGAAGGCGGCGGGACCGTCTTCTCTGTGAGTCCGAATTGAACACTGAAGTCTGGTCGATTGAATGTATCTCATGTAATACCGAAGTGTTGCAGGATGGGAGGTAAAATGCTTCTTGATGCCATTTCATGGCTCTCTCCTCTATAGGGACATTATCAGAGACTGTACTCCTCACCTTATAAGAAAAAATCTGGCAAAGCTATAAGCCAGGCCTGAACGACCATTATATAACAATTGACCAAAATGTAACAATCTTGGTCCAAAATGTAACAGCTTTTTGACCAAAATGTAACAATTGCGAAGGTTGGGTACAAATGTAACAACTTTCTCTGCCCAAAATGTACCAACTCTCAAAGTTGCGTCCAAAATGTAACAACTTTTCGACTCCAAAATGTAACAATCTGAGGATTTTTTTCAAAACACACAACCAACTTGGCATGGGGGGTTACGCCAATCGCCCTAGAGAGGCTGGGGGCGTCGGAATGTCGTGCAAATTGGTGGGAATGCTGCTCGGAGTCGGGGCTACCTTCGCCGTAGTCTCAGACACAAAGGCGCATGTATGACGAATGGCGCAATCCTGGGGTGGGGGGATCGGCGCCCCCTCAGAAATGGCTATGGAGGCGTCACGCCAATCGCCATAGAGGATGAAATATCGTTTACGAGACAGATTGGGACATGGAAACAATATGTAAAAGAGAAAAGAAGACTTCAAGTCCGGATTACACCATAAGTATATAGCAGATTATGATAGTTATATAATGGTTGGTCATTTCCAGACCAAGCAAGACAAAGCCGAAGTTCAATAGACACCTACCGTCCGGACATGCCGTCCCGTGGTGAAATTTGCAACCTTTCGATTTGACATGCCTCGATTCGCTATGTTTATATGTCAAATAAATACTGCTAGGAAAAGGGATTGTTTTTTTGAATTTTGTTCTAGGGCCAGGTACAGAATCCCAAGGGGACATATTAGGATGCAAACTCGGCCAACGCTCAGTCGCGAATGAGCCCCACTCAAGTTCCTAGACAGTGCGGTTAGCGAGTTATGGCAATATACTCAAATATGCTCAAATTTTCAGATTACCATCGGCCAATATCTCAGAAACTAAATTGAGATATGAGAAAACCAATTGCATCACTGTGTTCAGCGCCCCAACTACGTCGGGTTCGGTTATTCTAGTTTGATTTAGGAGTGGCGTATGATAAGTTAAAAAATCCCCTTGTAATATTTGCAAATATGCCATCAAATAAAAATCGGGTAAACGTATCTGGTATTCAGACATAGAATTGACGCGATCCTATTGGTCTAATCACACCTCCGTAAACCTTTCTATCTCAAGTTATGGGCGTTACAAGTCCTCGGGTGGGGGTGGGTACCTCCTGGAAAATTATACACTTCCTATCATATCTTTAATATTGCGCACTGTGTTCGACCTTGGGGAAACTTATTTTTGTCGGATTGTAGAAAAGATTCTTTTTAATGTGATACCCTTTAAAAGGGGTATCGGGCGCTGGGAAAGACAGTTTGGCTATATGATTTAGTTGGGACCCCCTAAATGTCCGTTTTTACGCCTTTTGCGCCATATGTACACAGCCCGTGCATGCTAGGCTTTGTCAATTATCACTATGAATTTTTGGGTGGCTTAAAGTTCTAGGGGTTAGGTGGGGAACTCCGCTTTCTGAACGATCATTAGGCTCAAAATATATCAGTCTGGGGTGAAATTTTATGCGATTACGAATTTGAGGGACCCGCGTTGTCCAATAGTGTCTTGGTTTATGAACCAAGTAAGGAAAGAGGCCTAAAGTTGTACTTCGGGGGCGTAGCTCGTTGACGGTAGCACCGATCTGACTTGAAAATGGAATGGAATCCGATTCCCCGTACCATTTACTATTAAAACAATTCATAAAAAATTAGTGGGGATGTTTGCCTATTTTCCCCCAGTTTAGATGATGACGTGTACGCCGAAAACAAAAACATGGTTCAGTAGTACTTCGAGTGCCCCATCTGAAGCCAGAGCAAAAAAGAAAGCCCCTTTCCTCTGGGAGTATTCAGGCTGGAAAAATTCCCCCTGGGGGTAGGTTTCCTCAATTGCGTTAAAAAAAAAACAACAATATATAACCATGCACGACAAGCCTAGTTAGACTGAATATGAACTAATTAGGCTGTATTCGGCAATTTGACCCAATTTCGCCTATTTCCATTGCAATAGAAGTAGGCAAGTCATATTTTTTAAAGTACCAACCATTGAATCAGCGCAAAAATACCCCGCTAGGATTGTTTGCGCACTTATTGGATCCGGGCTGCTAATGCGCCCACACGACGCCCTAATAGGCGCCCTCGCCCATAACTCAGAGAAAACGCAAACATGCTGCTAGTGAGTTCGGGGTTTCAGCTTAATACTCGGCATAACGTTAGCGTCGAATATGTCATTCTGAGAGGGGCGCCAAATTTTCCCTAATCCAGAGTTGCGCTATTAGTAATGAATGCGCCTTTGGGTCTGGACTGAGGCGAAGGGATGGCCCCGATCCGGGGAAGCCTTCCCACCAATTTGCACGAAATTCCGAACGCCTCAAGCCTCCTCTAGGGCGGATTGGCCCCGTAACGCCCCATAGCCGTTGTTGTGTTTGGTGAACACATTCCGCAGATTGTACATTTGGTAAAAAGTGACATTTTGGGACCAACTTTGAGAGTTGTTACATTTGGGGGCAGAACGGTGTTACATTTTGGACCCACCTTCCAAATTGGTACATTTTGGTCAAAAAGCTGTTACATTTTGGACCAAGATTGTTACCTTTTGGTAAAGTGTTACATAATGGGGCGTACACGGCCAAACTATCAAGGAACAAAAACTTGTACACACAGCGATAATTTGGTTGTCCTTTGACCCTCAAGTAATCTCCCAAAGGTCAACAGACATTGGGTTCCGGCTTAGTTCATGAGGCTTTCCGATAGAATAGAAATGTTGATGGCTATGTATAAAACATCTGTGGGAGAGTTTTTGGGGGTTTCGGGTGTGTAATGCTCATGTTTGGTAGGACTCACCAAGAGCGGATCCCGAACTCATTCGAGGTGTAGACCAGATGCGTTAACCACTTCATATCCAAACAATAGGCCATGAGAAGCATCATATCAGCCGGGAGGATCAGGGGGAAACAGGATCAGGGGGAAGGGGTTTCCCCCTGATAGGCTCAACCAAGAAGGATAACTTGAAATACCCGACTGAAAGCAAACGGAGATGGAGCGTGGGGGTCCTAAATATTAGGGTGGGTTAAGGCGTCGAGCTTGTAACCCAGAGGTTGTGGCGCGAGCCCTGTCCACGTTGTACCCTTGAGCAAGGGACTTTATCCCATATCCTCTAGTTCCCGCTTGCTTCTCTATCACCCAGGTGTACAATTGGGACCGTGAAGTATCAGAACACAACTGGTCGGGCTGCTTGTAGGCCTGGCGCGGTATACTCTCCGGGTTTGTCGGAGTGCGTGACTTGTTCCTATGATCGGGGTAATGTTTTGTTAAAGCGCTTTGAGCGCTTCGGTGGTAAAGACGCTATATAAGAATTGACTTATTATTATTATTATTATATTATTATTATTATTTTATTATTATTATTATATTATTATTATTATTATTATGAGAAAACAGGAAAACCAAGAGCTTCAGTAATTTTTTTACTGATCCTGACCGAGTCAAGTATTGTCGACCTGACAAAATTCACAGACTTCGGCCTTAGACATGGCCCAAAAGCAATAGGTTCATGTACTCATTAGGCGAGAATCGAGAACATTGAATGCAGTAGAGTAGGTTTCAATTTTGTCTTTACCAGCTACTAAAATCGGACAACAGTTTCTAAAATGTCGCATTGTTCACTAAAAATGGCCTCAGGTTTCAGATGAAAAAGAAATAGGGTTCTCATACTTCCAAATTCCAACTTGATCAGTCCCGACTGCGGTTCGATCCCCGATCGCCCGGCTGGTGGTGAGCCTTACGCCCTCTCAAACTGGCCATATCATTGGGTAGGTAACAAAGCTTGATTTCATCCATGTGTAAGAATCTAGTTATTCGTTGTAAAGCGAACTTGAGAAAAATAGCGAAATGTTCACAATTGGAACATTCTTCACTGTGAAAATGGGCGCCCAAAGTTTATACGCCCACAACATTGGGACTTTTAGGCTCTCCATAGAAAAGCTGCATACCAAATTTCAACTCGATCACACCAAGCATTCCGGATGTACCGTGATTTTGTCCTCTGTTGACCCCCGATGACCTTCGACCTGACCCTAAACAATAGGATTCATATACTCGTTGTGGGGATCCCACATACCAAGTATGAGCGTGGTCCATTCGGATGGGGTCGAGTGATTGTGTCAACAGTCAGATAACATTCACACACAACACAACCACACACACACACACACAAGCACGACACGCACGCACACAGAACTGCACACACCACAATTTGTGTGTGCGCGCGTTGACTACTGCTATAGATCATCCTTCCTCGAACTGATGAAGAATGTAGGAACGATGATGGATGGAGATCATTGAGTATTGCGGTGAAAACAATATGATGACGAATAGCTCCGTGACCTGTAAGTGATCAACGCCTAATACATACGCCACGAAGAGGACATCTCAGGGAAATACCCTCCCCCCCCCCCCCACTGGCAAATCCATTCCAACGCACTGGTCTGAAGAGAATGAAGACTTTTCTGGCTTTCATTTTTCAGAGCCCCCGATGGCACGTCAACTGGTCAAGAGTTTTCCAGCCGAAGTAAACTCAAGAAACATCTGTTCATATCTGGAACCAGAATCGGTCAGAAGAGATCCGAACAATTTCATGGTCAGAATCTGATCCACATTTCACCAAATCTAACTCAGCTTGGAACAGCCTTTGAACCAGAAAATTATTTGGTTACCTCCAGCTGTCCAGACTCCATAATTCTGAGTCAACTTGACCCAAATGTCTTGGTGAGAAAGTGTATAAATTGGATTTGCGTTACTTTGGCCTTGTCATAGAAGCACAATGTGCTGAACCATGCAGGCGACGAAAAATTAACCAAAGGTGGGAAGAGCTGTAATCCCAATCTATTTACAATTACGATCTAAGGGAAAAATACAAAGCTTGGACATGAATAACATTTATTTAACCCCTCTATCACTTGAGCAGTCACATTCGCCTCATTTCACTCGCGAGGTCAAAAGCGCTTCAGGTTCGGCTGTGTTTCAAGATTCCATTTTGGGGAATCGGTCGGATGTGCGACTGGTGTGACCCCTCAGTCCACGGCGAGAGGCAGGACATCGGAGTGCTGGAGCGCCCTCTCGTTGTTCGTTCGGCGTCCCACTCGTGCCCACCCCCCCCCCCCCCCTCTCCACTCCATTTGTGACCAGAGCATTAACGCCTCACTACAAAGAATTGATCTGATATTCGATCACACTGATAATAAAACGTTTAGCACGTATTCAACAACCCTAAAAAAAAAGCCAATATTGATTATCAATTCCGTATGATGAGCCAAAGGCTTAACAATGAGACTGTCCATGATTGACGTCATTTGGTTTTTCCAAACTTTTGAGATTGGTGCATATCAGCGTGCTCGCGACCTTTCAATATTTGCCCCCCACCATTTTAACAATGGCATGGGAGAAGGTTCAAAAGGTCAATGTGATTAAAAATTATGTATTCCCATGGATCGAATGGGAGTTATAGGCTTTTGGTGGTGGCATGCATTGCGTACGGCACGGCATGGACCAAGCATATCACTCATGCACGTTTATCCAGGAAAGGTATGCGTACAGACAATCAGGTGAATGGTAGTTTCATTGTATTACAGTCTACCGATCAGTCATTTTTTTATAACATAGTGACAGGCTGAAGAGAAGTCACATATTGAAAGGTTGATTGATTAATGCTGTTTTCATAGATTCATGATCGTTAAGTGGATTCAGAGAGAAGATCGAAAACAGTCCATGAGGCAAACAGACCTCGAGTGCTTTCATGTGAACATTGAATCATGCAGTTCCGGAGGGGTATACAGGGGTGGAAGCAACAGGCTAGTATACACATCCCGTCGTAATGCAATGGAGCTCCTGTGAACGCAGTCATACTGAACGGAACCTAAAACAGTTGTCTAATCCCTATGGCTATGCTATACTCGCAGGCATGTAATAATGAACAAAACAAAATCGGCTCGTACTGCGCTTAGCGGGAGACGAGTTTCGCACATATTCTGAATATAAACGTACTAGGTGATTTTTTTTACGTTGACTCCATCCAAGGGCATGTGTCATCCTCCTCGTACGCATATATTCGGGCACAAGCCACAAGTCCTCTATGGACAAATCAAATAAATCAAGGATGAATCATGCTACAATAGATAATTGGGCCCTGGAAAAACAAACTAAGGTCCTTCCTTGATTGCACGTGTAAAAAGCAACGGATTGCTGTATGGTTAACATACCGTAGTTCTTTTAGGCACGTTTTCGAAAAAGGCATTCCTGCACAGAGATAATAACTCCACGTACACTGAACATGATCTACACTGAGCGAGACCAGTTCAACCCTTATATTGTGGGCGTGACATCTTCGGCCATCTTGAACGGCGCCCCGAACCTCCCGCATCAGAGTGCAGGGGGAAAGTCACCAAAATAGTCAAGTCACAATGACTCAAGATATGGTGCAAGTCAATTCATTTCAGGCAAGTCTCTGTACAAGCTCAACGAAAGCAAGTCATTCATTCGCTCATGGGCAAGCCACCAGCATTTTTCAACCTCAAGTCACAAGTGCGACTTGTCCCCATTTCTGCCCGTGATCTGCGAGGGATTTCCCGATCGTCACGACTATTCATCTGTCAGAACTTAGAGGATATATACAAGAACAGGAAAAAATGACACTACGTTTTATCACACTGCTCCGTGAAGCGTTCTGGTCGACACACAGCTGTTCGATGTTCAATAAATTATTACTATTACATTACAAAGAATATTCTTGCTTCTTCAATCTATAGGTTGAAGGAGAATAACAAAACTATAATGACCGATTCTGTCTTAATGCTCCATACTTGATAAATATAAACAACTGCTCTCTACCGATAGGAACAACAAGTATTCATATCCCCGGCGCACCGACCTAGACTAAGAGTAATGTTACGAATTCGGTCCCCATTCCAATTGCATAAATTCCATACCAATACGCACGCATATTTTTATAAAGTTGTATCACGTATAGTATACCTGGATAGTCCCGAACACCTGGGTATAAGCGGGCACTGCTTCCCGATCGAATGTTACCTTGGCAACGCGGAAAAGATCAGTTGGAATAGAACATTTTCGCGGAACTAATCATGGTTGAAAAATGTTTTATATATTCAGCGAGATTGGCCGATAAAGAGTGAGTACTTACACAAAAATGGCTGATTTAGACTCGCTTTTGACAGTTACCTTTATCGTAGCATATTGTTGCTTCAAGTTTCGGAACTTGTGATAGCGCTGGTGGTTGGAACTGCCTATGGATGCATACATCATGCAGTTACGCACTGCTCATTGTGTCCGCTTCCTAGCCAGGTTCTAGCATCGGATGTCAGCGACGGGACGGCCGGGGGAATCTTCTAATCCTTCTCGAATCCATCATTTTGAAAAGTCGATCCATCCATCTATAATATTCTTGTACACACCCTACTCGCCCATTTGAGTGCATTTTCTCTGTATTTTGCTATTTGGAATTTTAGAAAAATTGACGAATTCTCTCAAGTGTCCGTCACTGCCGGGGACCAGTATATAAGGAAGGTATCGCCCATGGCGTCAGTGTGACAGTCTTTCTCAAACCTTTAAATGGGGTTCTTAATAAATAACTACCTTCGTCCTATTTTTAGATAATTGCACTGACTTACACTGGTGATATAATGCGTGCAAATGTGCAATTATAGGATTTCACGCTTCCGAGTTCTTGTTTCAATACTCAGCGTGTTTGTTTTGTTTTTCGTTCCGTAGTCTTCCACTACCCCTTTTTCTCCAAAAAACTGCCATAGCGACCTCTAATTCTCGAATAATTGAGATTCTGAAGGACGTAGATCCAGGTAAGGTTCTGACGGATTGGGAAACAAAGTACGTAGTGTATGCATCTCTAGACATACCCTGCCGGGATGCGCTCGATTTCAACATGTCCCAATAAACGTCAGTTGAAACCCACGTGAAGTACTATCGCAATCCCGAAACAATTAAACCACGAATGATAGAAACTGGACAAAATCACGAACAGACATGGTGGGGGTGGGGGCTCAGAACCTCTGGGCTGCTACCGCTAAAGCACTACTGGTGTTCGGCAAGTCATTGACCAGGTCTTCACTCGAATGTGTCGTCGTTGACTGGGAGGTCCGGCCTGTAATTTTTTAGAACAAAATAAATAGAGATAAAATTATATGATATACGCGAAGTTATGAAATAAAGAAGCATCCCAAATTAGGCAACACTTACCACACTTAACATAATGTATTCGTAAACGACTACATACCAACCTTAGGCAGATATGGGGTAAACATGAAATTAATTGTCGAATTTCCAATCGAATTCCTGAAAAACGTGCCGTTTTTCGGCGCTCAGAGTACAATAGTCATGCAACAGATCATCTTTAAACTGCCACAAATTAAAAAAAAAAGAGAACATGTCAGAACCCTACAACCAAAATTCTTAGATTCTAGTATGTTCCCTTGTTGAGTTATTTATTTCACTTGATTCATTCACTCTAATTGATGACGTCACGAGAGTAACGATGAAGGTCGCTTATTGACTTCACACAGTGGATGTTGAGAATTTGCACTTTGATAACAGCAACACTTTAGTTAGATTCACAAATGAATTCGTGGAATTATTCTTTCATTTCTTATGAACAAATTTGTAAGCATTTTATTCAGATCCCGTTGTTTCTTTTGTCACCTCGGTTGGTGTGAATACTTGTTTTTCATCGACTTTGTAATTAAATATAGTCCCCCAGTTACTCTCGTTACGTCACGAGGCACACTGCGCAAGAGCAGGATTGTCTTATTATTACACTATGTCACGTATGCCAGCTGTTTGCTGTTTGTTACGAAACATTTCATACTACTACTAAAAAATAATAATAATAATTCTTTGAAGTCAATTATATTGTACCGTATTTTCTAACAGATTCAAAATAAAGCTTTTGTTCAATACCCCACACATGTAAAGACAATGAGTGGCTGAAAAACGATCTCCTACGGTTTGTATTATCAGATCATCTGAACATTTTGAAATCCAGTGGATGCAAAATCGGCACATTGATCAACATCTCAAAAATGTTGGTGCCCTATTTTTGTCCATATCTATTAATGTCATATTCACCCCGTCTGTTCGCCGTCCTATGTACTTCGTGGGAATCATGAAATCTAAATATAATCTGTTTCGAATCAGGAAGCATCAATGTCAATATCGATATGTTTCGCCCTGCTTCTAGACTCCAGGTGGGTTACAGGCGTAGGGAGAACCGGTGGGGAGTATCCAGAATGAGGGTGCCCCATCATACGCAATCATGTAGCCCCGAATGTGTAAAGGCCAATGGTCATGTGAACATGACTGGACTTTTGGTGCTTTCTATTTATTACATGACCAATGGTCATGTAACAGATTTGCTTGAAACTAACACATGTGGAGGACAAGGAGGATATACTTGAAAACCTCACACCACAATTTGGAGGTTCCAGCATGTTGCCTTGTTCAATTTACCTTTGAGAAATTCGAGGAATCTATGTCACCTCGGGGGAACGATATACAGGCTCCCCATATACCCTGTATGAGTATAAATGCTGCATTGTGGTGCCATGATAACAGACAGACTAAAATAAAGGTATTCACTTGTAAATGAGATTATTCTTGCTATTCCCTATAACGGATTTTGTATAGTTTTTTACCATCTATGGTTCGTTTAGTACAGATTCCGAAAGTACTGTTCTACATCGAACTTGGTATTATAGGGGATCCCCCCCCCCCCCCCTCTGCTCGTGATGGTCGCAAGGCAAATTTTGCAATAGCTGATTGCGCCTTATCGCTGCACTCAAATCGACTGAAATCCGGTCTGTAGCAAATAGATGGTACCAAAAGTCCAGTCACTATTTACATGACCATTGGCCTCGGAAAGCGGGGGTAAGTCTAAGTACTAACCATGCATTCGCCCTGTTTCGGTTACCAGAAACAAGAGAAAAGGGCTTAATCGGAACAGTATCGAATGAAAATTTTGCGCGAGTGGTCATTTAACTGCTTCACTTTTTTGGATGACGTCAGTGTAAATTCTTCTGAAGTGATTTGTTTTCAGGCTCTTGCGAGGGAAATCTGAGAAGCAAATGTTTGGATTGCGTTATGCGCCCCAATTTATAAATTAATTTAGTATATTGGACCAGACATCGGAGTCTTGTCGTTACCCCACACTCCCCCACCCGCCTGAACAATGACTTTTGGATCTGTTTTATCTTCTGCTAACGTACTAACGTACTCCAAGGGGACTCAAGCGAACACTGATATTACCATTTGACGATACGTCGTATTCTAGTTTAGAATAAGCCAGGGTATGTACCTCCTGTGAATCAACATTTTAAAATGAATCAACAAGCTAACAAATTCGGAAATTAATCGACTCATCGATCAACATTCTACGACCAAAGAAATAAAACCTCTGAAGAATTGAGCTTACAGCATGAACATTTACAAAAACAATCGCACTCAATGCGCGATTGAATTAGATGCACACCAGCAAAACTGATTGTGTTCGAGTTACACGAGAACAAACACGCTTGATTGGTTAAATGCTTGGAAGAGGGAAGGGCCGGTCACGCTATTCCATCCGATTTTCCGGTGTTCCCCCCCGACCCCATCATTACGGCTTAAACATCACAATGAGACTGCCCAAAAAATAAAGAATGTGAAGAAGAAACCTACCCAATTTGGAATAGCCCTACCCTACGTTCTGATATTCACACATTCTCTAAAGTTGTCTCTTTGTCTAAACCTTTGAGCGGAACGATTCATCGTACGATTTTTTCATTTTTTTTATTTTCGGTAAAGACATCACATAAGAATGTAAATTTAAGGAAGGTATTGTGAAGGTATACTGGTTAATTTTTTACATTTTACACTACACAGGCCCCCTCCCCCCCCCCCTTTTTGCGAAGCCAGACATTTGAAAATATCGTGCAGCAGAAGGATGAGATACTGTGATTGGTTCTCAAACCAAATCACGTGCTATTCGACAGTTAAAATTAGCAGGCAAGTCCAATAAGACACGAGGCGGATTCACGTGCACGTGACGTTTTTTGTTTTCTTCTCACATAGCCTATTCCACATGTAGAATTGAAAGGTAAAATTTCTAATGATCAATGTATTGCAGCGCTGACTCAATGAACAAAATTAGCCCATGGAAAGTTTGCACTGTTAGCGCGCGGTGGCTACCTCGTTAACACATTGATGGGGAAATACATTGTTCAGGAAAATTCGTCTAGACCAGATTTTCCTCTCAGTGAACTGTTATGATGGAACATCCAGGTGGTTGCAATTACCGTTCGCAAGTGTTATTTCCGACGATCTAGGAGGTTTATTAGTCTACAGAAAATGCATTGCAACGGCACTCGTTCGCCCCCTCAGCCGTAACTAGCAGTGGCGGTTTTTCTATTAGTTGGGAATTGCTGGCTGACAAATCGTTCACAAAACTATGGAGGAGGCCGTAATGAAAAAAAAAAAAAAAAAAAAAAAATGTGGCTCAAAGCGCCCGAGTTGCGTAACTTTCCCACAACAATTCAAATTGCTAAAATGGCACATTCAAATGATGCAATGGAGCTGAAAATTTTCGAACGGATTAACGTCCCGGGCGCGCTCGTACATCATCCAATCATTGAACGGATGTTTCAACTTTGTCTGAGTTGAATCGCACGCCGTATCGCCCAAGTGCGACCCAGACTTCACACTGTAAGTCACCTAGGGAAACGGGTTGAAAGGAAACCCAATACAAAGAAAGACAACCTATAACAGACATGTTTTCCTACATGATTTAAACGTAAAAGGATTGAGAACAATCAAAGTTGAACAGCTTCGATCTGTTTTCTGGACGTTGCCTTGGTTACGTTGGCCTGGCGTCCCGTGTCGGTACAACGTACATGTACAACAGGTGTCCACATCTGCTTAGTCAGGACTCAGGAGTGAAACTCCTTCACGACATTAAAAGCATATCGTTATTTTTCGAGAGGATTCTTGTACAGCCGCGTGAGGGTCGTTCCGGGAGACACCACCCGACCTTTGCACCAAAGCAATTACCCATATTTGACACATGGCACAAAGACCCCCCCCCAAATTATGTCACGATAGGAATCGTTATTCGGGCGAAAGGGACATGATGTGTGGTACGTTTTCCATAAAATGGGACATACTAATCTAACCCTGGTTTCGGTGACACCATTCATCGTGTTGTTGTAGAGGCCAGAGGCGCGTCCCCCACCTCACCCCCCCCCCCCCCATCCCGCCTGCGTCAGGGTAATATAAGGGATGCGCAGTTTCGTATTTTGCGTTGGGTGGCCGCCTGTTGAGATACCAGAACGTGCATGGTTCACCCCACGAGAATGCCTTACTCTTCTTGGAAAAATTTTTTTTAATAACTGGCGTCGGTTGCCCCACGAACAGAAATAAGTTTCCCGCGTTTGCGATTTTGCAATAACGAATATGTGGGTTTTGAGACGAATTCAGGTTGGATTCCTAAGTCCGGCTATACGGTGGGTGAGGTATGAATGTGAGGATCGATTATTCAGTTATTAAAAAGAACGGTTGGAGTAAAATGAACCGCATGATGATAGGCGACAGACACGAGATGCAGGGGCTCGATTAATATATACAGACATTGGTTGGCTTCAGATATTCGCGGTGATGCTCCTGTGATGACAGAATTAGTAACGTTCGCACGGGAAGAGTCTTGGGGTCCCCCCCCCCCCATCCCATGACCCAAGTGACCAGAACATTGAGCTCGAACACGGACACTCCTTTGTACTGTTCATTGAACGTTAAATAGTTGTTTGTGCACGGATGCAAAATTCTCTCAGTACCTACGCCATTGGAGAACAATTCTCTAGGAGGGGCCCCAAAAGGGTTAAGCGATCAAAAGGTCAGCCCTCTAGCTCTCGCTTGTTCATGTCTTGATACAGAAACCGCATCACAACCTCTATGACTGTGGTTCTCAACACGCGTTCTTCTAAAATGTTTATTCAGCATACCGGAATCATGATCATGTGACTGTTATTACAGCTGAAATACGCTATAAGGAGGGGCATCTGTCAAGAAAAGAAGACAGATTCCAAGGTGCGTCTGTCGAAGTCTTGCGAAGAAGCGTCCCGCCTTCGGACTATACTTCGAAAGAGTTTGACGGAACGCGCCATAGCCACATTGTAATACACCGTTAAGATTTGAACCCGAGGGCAAACCGACGGAATTAAACTGACAAAATGCATCAGGATTGCCTCTAGATCCCATTTAGAGAGACTGACGAGATTAGAACCACCGCGGGTCGTAGCGGTTACCGTCCGACCCGTAAGACTCTGTACCTCTGCAGCTTCCTTCGAGCCCCTGCCGTGAGCTTGATGGTGGGAACCATTTTAGTGAAACAAGATCCTCCGGCCCCGACGGAGACCATACATGGTAGAAACAAAGGCCACATTTGGGCGCGTCATGCTGGGATTAATATGGAAACAGCGATATCTGGATGAAATTCATATCCCGTGCTTAAACATCGTCCAAATCCCTTGGGAGGTGACACATTCGCGTATTGCGCCACCGGCCATAGTCTAACCTAACAGTATCTGGCTCCCAAGGTGGTTTTGCGTCGAAATCAGATGAAAAAGACTTAACTGCAATAAGGTAAAGAATCGAATAGCACTGGGTTAAAAGATACAACACGTGAGGCTAGAAAATAGATGAAGAGGGGAAGGGTAGGTAGGTCTAGGTCGATGTGAGACTGGCATATTCTGCAAGACATAATGTTCCATATTTAACCAAATGGCGCAGGTTATTGAAGCTATGCAGGGCACCAATTGATTCATTTCCTGTTCGTGTTTCTAACATTTTATGACGTTATTACTCCATGTGTATATCTCATGTGTACTCTCTCGCAATGCATTATTGAATTGGAAGGAGCCAAGCCCCCCCCCCCCCCCCCCCATGGGTGTCGCTCTGGATCCGTTCTGTGAAGAGTTCCTCCGTATGAAGGAATTCTATGGTTTCGGTTACTACATATGTTGGACGGCCCGACGCTGCTTCATATCAGACTAGGCTTTTCAAATCGAACGCTTCTACTACTTCCATAGGTAACGAATTAAACCCACGGTCTTCCAATTCGTAAGCCGTAGCGTTCAGTTTCACTTTCAAACTATAACACCAGGTTAACTACTCTCCGTCGGTGCGTGACGCATCCTCCTTGTTCCTAACCATCTGTTTGTACCACGGGCACCCCTGCTCCGTGTCTTTCGTTCTCAGTGTATCGCTTCAATCACTATTTTCTCCCTGTTGTGACGTAGACATCTTGATGCACCCCGCGAAGTCATTATTGATGATCCTCGAGTCGCCCTCCGGGAGGCTACCGAGCATGAAACGGCGTATTGCCATCTAGGAACCTGGGAGAGGAAAAGGAAACCGATATTTGCAAGACTAATCGTCCTAAGACCTTCTTGTTCAGTGAATCACTCTACCTCACTGAGTACGCTACATATCAAATCGACGAATGGGGATTCTTACGGTACGGGGGATGCAACGCCCAGACAATGAATGGAACGAACACTTGAACGATTTTATTGAACACTTCAATGCACGGCACTGCACGACATGATGAATCGCATTACAGAGCGACCAAGATACTCCCAAATATGATCCTCTGTCGGCCCCAACCTCACACCAACCCCCACCACAATCGCACACCCACTCACATTGCATCTCAGCCCAACACCATACATGTTGCTCAATTTTAGAGGAAGGAGACCGTTTATCGTTAGGAACTGGATTGTTGAGTTCTGTTCCTTAATTAGACCGAGTCTCACCTCTCGTTCTTCTCGCGAGCTCAGTTTGTCCTGTCAGCCCATTCCGCCCAGCGCGTCTTCCTTCCGAGGCACCTGTTTCTGCCTCTCCCAACAGCTATATCGCCCTCGCCCCCGTCCTGTGTGCCACCGCGCGTGTATAACACTTGAGTAAACATTATCTCGCCGGCAGCCGCGAAATGTGTCATCGTCCACTTTTCAAGAGCTGAAGATCAACCCTGAAGTTAGTACGTCTTCCTTCCTCCTCCAAGATAGTAGATAATTTCCATTGTTCGGTAGTCATTGTAAAAACACGGTGCATAACCACGTTTGCTAATTAATAGTTATTTATTAGTTTCCTTTCCTTTCAATAAATTAGAAGTTATCCTAATACCGACGTAGTCAAGTGGGCGATAGGGCACTCGGAAAGTGTTTCACATGCTATTGATTGACTTCGTGGGAGGGGTGGGGGGGTGGCCAATCGTTCTCCCCGAGTGCGGCGGCATGGTTCCCCCCGACGGACAGATTGTGCACCCAGATCTGTGCAAGTTTATGTTATGAATCATGAATTTTATTCTTTTTTGTTTTCTCACAAATGAGCTAACGACCCACCACCGTGGACGCCTAAATTCTCACAAAGAGAGGTTAGAGTAACGACGACATGGTGGTGGTGTGCACACGTAACGACAAAATTCTCGAATCTCGAATCTCTAGATGTTGTCCGTATTTCAATGGAGATGAAATGATGTATAATTTTCTTGCCATTTAATGGAAAAGTTTAGGCATCCCAACAAAAAAAAACTTCAGTAATTTTCTTGTTCTTACTATCCGTCTTGGTCCCCGCCTATTTTTGCCAGTTTCCTTACTGCCTGAGGCCTACTGGGCAGTCCTCCCCCCCCCCCCCCCCCCCCATGGTAGCATCGCCACTCAGTTGGTACAGATTCAACTGGACATGAACAGGCGGATAAACGGCCGACGTGTATCTCTTCCGCAGAAATTGTGGACCTCATTTAGAAAGCACCTGCCATTTGACCTCCGATGACTTTGTGTTCCCACATAAGAATCGCATAAATTATGCAAATTTGACCTCTGACCTTAATCTTGAAATGAATCCATGTTGTTAGACTAACAACAATCCACCCCACCAAGTTTCGACGAAGTTTGAAAAATCGCAAGAATCCCTTGATTTTTTTCCGGGACCACTTCGTCCCCGTCTTCCTCCACCAGTTTCGTATTAATCGGACAAAACTTTGTATTTTCGCCTATACTAACAAAGAATGGCAGCATACTCACTAAATATCCACTTTCGAACTCATCCAAGATATTACTAGGGCGGACAAGTTTCATATCAAATCGGAGAAGCGTTTAAAGTCGCTAGCTGCGCTCCTCCTTGAGTTTTCGGCGGCGGCGGAGACGGCGGCGGAGACGGCGTCGCGACGGACACATCCCCCAATCCATGATATCTCTAGACCTTCAATTCCCGTGTGGTGGGATATCATTCGATATACTACTCGACTCGAGAGGAAATAACTCTGGCGACAACCCTATACGGCCCCCATAGTTTGCGAATCGAAGGGCAGTCATTATCACATTTGTGTTATGTTGATGCACTCACGAAATTGATACCAACCTCATCATTAATTAGTCGTACATCTTTTATATATATATATATATAATATATATATATATATATATATTATATATATATATATATATATATATATATATATATATATATATATAATATATTTTACATATTTATATATTTTATTCTGTAGTTAATTTCGGGATATGTCTCCTTTCTTCAAATATTTCTAAATATAAATAAAGAAATTTGGGATATGTGTGTTAGTGGTTTCAAATTGGTGTTAGTCCAAAGTCAGAAAGGGAATTTCCGGTAGGGAATGCCGACAGAAAGATGGGAAGAATAATAAATGAATAAACAGAATAAACGAGTTATCCAATCAGGTAGAGAGACCCTTTTCTGCGTCTATTATACTTACTTTGTAACCATCTTTAATCAGTTGAGCTTGACAGTCAGGCATTCGACCCCACATAAATGAATGAAGTAAAAATTATCTTTCCATTCCAAAGTCCAGTTTAGTTGACGTCCAAGTAATTACGAAGTAAAGCTCTATGACCACATTTACCTAAGTGGGACACGGATTAATTTTAACCAAAGGATTGGGTAATCCACTTCCTCTGGCTCCACTTTCTAATTCCCCGCCACTTAATTGATGTGGTTGGAAAGGCACTCGAATCTGACATATAGTTCCGTCAGATGAACATGCGGTCTATGACCAATTTGCTCCTTCATTCTGTTGTTGCATGATAACGAAATTCAGAAAGGTTGGGTTTAGATATAGTAATTTCTAAAGAAATTATTTTCCATGAGCCTAATTGCTTTCACATGAAATAACGTTACCTTTTCTTTATTCTAATTGTATCGAAGGGCCGGATGAGATGTATTCAGTTTGACATTTGACCTCTTCTATATTTACGTGCTGGTGGCCATCGGAACAGTTGCTACAGTCAACAATTGTCGGTAGGGTTAAGAACTATACACGGAGGGGTACCCTATGGTGAAGTATCATGGGTGCTGGGTGGTCCAGTAGTGAGTGATGAGTTGCAACTCGAGATGTCCGTAGGGTGGTGCATGTGTGTTGTGTGTGTGGGGGGGGGGGCGGCGGGGGGCGGTAGGCGGGGGTACCGGTACGTGTGTGGATGTGTGCGTTTGCTCCTCCAGTTCTAAGTGGCCCGCCGAGTATCGTAGCATTTGACTCATGCCAGAATATTCACAACATTGATATTTTCTCAAAGAATTAGGCGAAAATATAGCAAGTTGTGACCTCGGGGGTAACGGTAAATTTTTTCTATTGGGGCATTTTTCCCCTTTCTTTTCAATTTTCACGTTTTCAAATATTTGAGTTATTGGGTACTTGTCAATATTCCTAGGGCCTGACACGATTTCTCAAATGGGTAACAAGGGAGAAGCCCACCAAGTAAACATTTTCCATTGCAATCGCCGCCAAAAATTACCCAAAGTGTGGGTTCTTTTTAGGGAGGAGGATTTGGCCAAAATCCGTCATTTTGGGTTTTGTTCACCTATATTTCATGGAAAAGGACCTGGAAGGTTTTCAAGATTTAGAAAAAGGTCCTCCCATCTCCAATGTATGAAAACATAGGGTTTTTCCAAACACAATTTATGCTGTTTTGCATCTTGCAAGATATTGGAAGAAATACGACGAAATAGTTTCACAGGTTTCAGGAATGCCATGAGAGCCTACAATTTTTTCTTTCAGCTACGTCGGTATAAACTGAAACGCTCAAGATATCAGATACGATTCAATGATTATCGGACCAGGCGGGTGGGACATCTTGAGGTGTTGAGGAAGAAAAACTGCACCGCAAACGCCCGCCCTAAATCACATAAGAGTGTAGTTACGCCTGACTTTCATCTCGAGATTGGTTGAGGGAAAATCAGTAACATCAGGAAATTTTGATTTTCATAATGTTCAAGTACGAATCGTTTTGAAGTCTGGACTCGATCGTACTCGGAACTCACTTCCAAGGACGCGGACTCATTATTCGGGTTCACTCAATCAGACTCGTGACTTTGACTTTTCTGCGTAAGTCGGAGAAGAGTCCGCATTGTTGTTCCTTCAGAGTAGGTAGAACTTTAAGAAAGTTTTCAAAAATAGTTCATTGTGCAATGTGCAATCGCTCGAATAGTTTTACAATGGGCTATCAACATCTCATTTATATTGTAGAGGACTAGAATGACCCATGGTTTTCAGGATTTTTCGGTTTTCCGAGTAGAATTTCTCAAAACGTTGCACAACTACCTGTCTGCTCTAGTGGACAGTTTCTCGGGTGCAAATTTGGGAACTGACAATCGTTAATAAATTGGATATCATTTTGCTTTCTTATTTTCCCATATGTCATTAATTCTACAAGGTCAGTCCTCTCATGTTCTTGGTCCAGCCCGCCATTATGGTGAAGATCAGCTGCCTGATTCGCGATGTCAACTTCGGGCATAAGGCAAGCTCCTGGCGGACGATTCTGCCCCTGAGACCTGCATGTGTTGCATAGATCCGGTGGTTTTGGGGGGGCGACCGCCGGACGACCCAGTAGCTCATGGTTGGCCCGCAGCACCGCTGGTACCTCAGGGAGTTGGGAGAATGGTCCGGGCCAGTCTGGCGCTTTGTCCGGATGAGACCAGCTAGTGGGAGCGGCCGGGGGGTGGCGGGCTAATGCCTACCAGACTATGCTCCCATGAGTTATGAGTGAGTGAGTGAGTGAGTGTGTAGAGTGAGTGCGTGAGTGACTGAGTGAGTGACTGAGTGAGTGGAGGAGAGAATCAGTGGGTACTCTGATATACGTTAGATTCGCATGGCGAACCTATTTTACTGGAACTATCGAAATTTAATTACATTTTGATCGGCTTGTAATTTATACCCGTGCATTAGCAAAGAAGGAATGTTCCTTTTGCACGTACGTATGGTGACATATCGATAACCTTATTCTCCAGTTCTGTCAGCAATTCTAGCACGGTTATTAATTTATCGCCTCAAAATCTTGGGTGGAATCCAATCAAACGTTGGTCGAACAATCCATTCCGTCATTGACATTGACACGTCGTGGTTTAAGCAAATAACTAAACCTCAAGTTAGACTAAATTTTGTCTATCATCAGTCAGATACAATTCTGTAAGCAAAATGTCTTATAAACTCGAATTATTTATCTCCTCAGATTTTTGTGAAAACCAATCATATTTTCGACCGACCAATCTTTTCCGTGTGTGACGTTGACGCCTCCTGAGGGATATCGACCAACATCCTCGGAAAATTGCTTGTTTAGCCAATTTCTTAGTCATTTTCTCCTGTCACTCTGATCACTCATTTCTCATATACGGAAGAAACCACCTCTTTAAACCTTGAATGTTGGTCACCATCTCGTGGGCACGAGAGAAGTGATCTCGATATCGTCGCATCTGAGTCTGCACAACATACCCAACCTCTAATCACATAAATCCCCTTTGGTTTAAGGCGATAAATTGAAGAACTACGTTCGGCCATCTGCGATACTCGTCATGTGACGTACACTTAACTTAACTATATATTATTCCCCTACATATAAATCTATCTGCTAAGTGCCTCGACGTAGATTGCGTAATCACCATCTTCACCACGAGAGTCCTGACTGAGTGACTGTGGCAGGGAGAGCAATTCAGTGGATGGCGCTGCCACGCCGGAAAACCTCTAAACACTAATACATGTTTGTTGTTTCCATAGAGCGGAGAGCAGGTTCCTGAATCTGTAGACCGGAGACTGACAGATCTCATAGCTTAGGTGCATCGCAAGTTGTCCGCTGGGAACCTTAAAAACTGACCAACTGTGTCATTCGTCAATAGGCCACCGTGTTCCCCCCGTGGGATTTTATATTGCTATTACCCCCCTCCACCCCCCCCCAATACCTATAGTCTAGTTTTCCGCAAGGATTCAGGCCTACCCCCCCCCCTAAAAATTGTTTGCACCCCCCTCCCCCCCCCACCCCCCCCCCCTGGTCGATGTTGTATCGCCGCGGCCTAACAAGTTTGTACGGGGAGCAGCGGTTTGTCCCAGCTACTTCCCGCAAGGATTCAATCCTTGCGTAAAGAGAAAAGGGCAAACTGTTGAAAAGCACGCAAGTTCTAGCTCCAACCCTGGACGGGAGGGGGGGTTTTGTCCCAGCTAATTTTGTTGCAAAGTGCTGTTGTTAAAACCTGCATTACAGTTTCGACAACGGGTACCCAATTATTCTGCGCAGCTCATCGGTATTCAATTCAAATTCGCGTGTGAGGACCAGGGCTGGCTGGCGTAGACTTGCCCAACGTGGAATCCACGAATTCCGGGAATCAGGCGGCAGACAGGCCATCTTCCTGACAATTCAACCTTACTCTATACCAAACCCCCACGTAAGGACCAAATTAGCATGTTCCACAAAAAAAAACTATTTCATACTAACGGCTGGCCCGTCTGTTCCGGTTCGCACTTCTCCCACCCCTGAAACGTGATACTGACCGAAGAGAAGACGGACTCTTCTCTTTTTCTAGACGTTGCAAATAAATTTTGGAGCTATTTGAGGCAGCGCTACCGAGAGATTTGTCTGGGGGGGGGGGGGGGTTGCGGGGTCGAACCCAACAGAAATGCGCCCTCCAAGGGCCTCACACCCCCCTCCCTATTGCAAATAAGTAAATTTATGGGCCCCTAGATACATGCTGCTGTAATATTTGCTAAATCACAGTTGCAATCCTCTACTGAACTGCAAAACAGTTTTTGTTACATTTATTTGATCACTTGAGTCATTCAAGGGGCAGGCCACTAGGGGGGGGGGGGGGGCGGGGTCATGACCCCCAACTTTTTGGAATGGCTTCATACAAAATGATTTTTTCCACCAAAAATGTTTCCTATCACTGCTTCGATCCCCCAAATTGCGCTTGACCCCAACTTTCGGACAGTGGCTGCGCCCTTGGAGTCATGGGGGGTTCTGACCCCCCCCCGTGGGTGTACTCCACTGATTGAGGATGTCCTATGACCTAGTCAACCTACACCTACTTGATATTAAAAAAAAATCCTGCTAATATTCACTTAAGAGGCACTGACCTTATCTATTATTGAAATTCGCATTATCCTGATCTGCCACGTACTAAGAAAGCATTAATCCTTCCTCATCGAGATTTTGGACAATCGGAATCCCTCATAGTTAGTGAACCTGTCTACTCCCCTAGCTGATTGTGTGATAGAACTGCTATGGTAACTGTCTAATCGAAAAAAGTTTTCTGTGGTTATGAAATAGATTACCTTGGGACTGCCCAGTCATTAGTGAGTGCCTTGATTAGAAGCACAGCCTTATGTCCGGGGGTCAAAAACAAAAAAAAAAGAGCAGGGGCCGTGCTTTTGTACCGACAGAAAGTAAGAAGACACTGGTATCAGGTGTGCGAGAGGAATACCAACATTAGGAATCGAGCCGCTTTAATCGAAGGAAACCCACGTCAGGGTTTTATTGTACTTTGAGATCATGGTGGCCAGCCAATAAAAATGCGCAAATGTCACATGACTTCATATTTTTTTTCCGATTCGGTTCGTTCCAGCGATTGTCACGCGTAGCGTCGCCAAACTGTTTCGGGGCACTGAGGGCAAGATGATTCCACAGACAATCGCGCCGTCCTGGGGAGTGTTTCCCCTACCACCCTGATTTTTTTCTGCTCAATAGTTACATTCCAAAATCTCGCCCCCCCCCCCCTCTCCTCCCTTGCCAACGCCGTCTTAACACGCGATGTGATTTTTCCCGCACCAGAGACGACTGTTTGTCTTACAGACAAAATCTGACTACAACCAAAACCCAAATCACTTCCCCAACGTGGTGACGCGAGAGACTGTGTCGCGCGCAGCGCACGGGTAGTCGCTCGTCTCCTGCTGTTCGTGCTTGCATTCATCCAGTACAACCCTAACCACCTAAAGGTGAGAGAACAGAGGACACCACAACGTTTTAGTCCACTGAAGATGTGATACGTAGATCGATTGGTATCCGTGTATCAGTTCCATACAACCTTTATCTCATGTCCTCCTTCCATTCCAGCCACGCTAACTATAACCCTCCCTTGCATAATCTATGTATTGACTGAATATAACAACTACAATTGAAATGAAAAATAAGTTGAAATGATAATATTCGGTCGAATTCGTAAATTTCGTGAATAGGCCCCTTGGCGAAACGAACCTTTGTTTGCGTTCCCGCTGGCATTTTTGCAATCTCTCCAATAATTGAAAGGATTTGAGTGATGTGATTTCAACAGAATTTCTTCTGGAGAAAAAAAAATAGGTATCGAACGATGGTATTCATTTTCAATATCATTGATGCTCAATTTCTCGAATATTTCAAAGCCTGAATGGAACTTTATCAGGGCTCAAATTTCTCTTTAGTCTCCCCCTCTCGACAACCAGGGAAATCTTGGCCATGCTCTACCTGATCAAATTAAAGAGAGAGGAGGTGGTGCCATGAATCTCCTTAGCTGACGCAAACTGCCTCGAAAGGTATTTTCTTTTTTCCTGATTGGTTAGCTGATGTAGCAGTTATATGGATATGGCTATGGATAAGAGATTGATGTAGCCGACCATAGAAATTCTCCGAGACGGTGCACATAAACCCCGTTTTCAAGCAGGGTCCGACTTCGTGGGTGGGTTAGGTTGGCAGTTCGCCTGGAGTTCAAAATGGATGTGACTTCTATTGCACATAGCTTATAAGGCGAGAAAAATATACTCTTCAATGTGGACGCATCAGTGGCGTACCTACTGAACAAGAATTTCTATTAAAAAAAAATTTAAAACGCAGTTCATAAGGTTTGCAGCTGTTAATTAGCAAATATGCCAGCCGCATATATCTAGGGGCCCATCAATTGTACTCATTTGCCAATAGGTTAGGGTGAGAACAAGTTATAATGGCGCACCTTCCCTTTAGTTCCGACCCCCCCCCCACCCCCCCAAGACCAAATCTCTCGTTACTGCGTGCATGCCTGGACGAATAATCGAGGTATCATCACCCACGGGAATACAAAATTGAAATGACAATGACTCTTTACAGATGAAAATTATTAGTCTTAGATCGTAGATTGATATCGTAATCAGCAGTTGATGACATCTGCTATCGTGAAAGGGAAGCAAAATGTTTTGCAGAAAGTCGAACATTAATACATGGGAAAATGATCATGATCCAGGGTGATATCACACCGCACGATAAATTCGCGCTAGTTTCTATGAAAACAGCACAATAACTAGAAAGTACGTCAGCGCGAGATTTTGTAATGAACCGCCTGAATTAGTTTAGCTATGAAAATCAAAATATATACACCGTAAATGCATTAACATTCGAAGACGAATTATGAGATTTTAACCAGGCAGGTGATGATGACGCGGCCATTCCAGAAAAACAAATAACGTCCGCGAGGTATCAAATGCTGTAATAATCAAGAGGAGTTATTATTTCCGTCATATGTCGCAGAAGCAGGTATCATTGATGAAGGAAGCAAGATTAGGGCAATCAAGACCCAATAACACCGACAATCAAAAGGAGAGTATAGGGTCATCGATAAGTCATGGAAAAGATCGAACATGTGACAGCAACTTGACTACGATGGGAAGGAGGTGAGATGTTGCGGTGTGAAGTGATTTACAAGGACATTAACAAGTTCGATTCACAGTGTAAACGTGTTTAGAGTGTAAACGTGTAGGCCAGGGTAATATTAACTAATTTCGACTGGAGTATTTACCCAGCCGGGGTAAAACAAATTGCCCAAGTGTTTTTGCACCAATATTTTTTAGTGTAGAAATGGGGGTAATCACACGCTGGTGTCAACTTGCAAATTGCCTACCCTTCACTCGCCACTTCTCCAATCCCTTGTGTTGAGGAGTTACTACCATTCGAACCACGATCTCACGGATGGATGTTCTACCAACAGTGCTAGCCACTTGGTTAGCTGTTGCCAGGGTTGCAGGCGAGTATAAAAGGTGACAATTTGACATGCTGCAGTTTTTTACTTCAATGAATAGCATGCATTAGACCCCTAGCTGAAAAAAAAAATCACCTTACACGCATTAACACTCACCACACTGACTTGAGAAGAAGTGCGAGACTTTAAACTCGGTAGAGCTTATAGCAGACGTGGGCTAATGATGCGGCAATCGATAAAACTCATAACGGCCACGAAACGTATGTTGGTTGCCTAATAATTTAAAAAAATAAAAAACTATTGTTTCCGTAACATGATACAGAGCAAGGTATCATGGAAACTAGATTATGTCTGGCCAATTAGAATAATTGTGTTATCGCACAAAAAAGAAGTATACGGTCATCGATAAGTCATTGACTGAAAGTCTTCAATATGTGGCGGAATATTCGACCAAGGTGGGGCAGAAGGGTTGAATGTTACTGTGTTAAGAAGCTTGTCAAGATAAGAGCAAAAAAAGTGCGAGACTTTAAACTCGGCAGCGCTTATAGCAGATGTGGGCTAATGATGCGACCATCGAAAAAACTCATAACGGCCACGAAACGTCACATGTTGTAATAATCAAAACAAACTAATGTTTCCGTAACTTGAATACCGGTACAGAACAAGGTATCATGGAAACTAGATTATGCCTGGCCAATTAGACCAATTGTGTTATCGCGGAACAAGAGAGTATACGGTCTTCAAACAAGTCATTGAAAGTTTTCAATATGTGGCGGAAATTCGACTAAGGGGCAGAGGGTTGGATGTTACTGTGTTAAGGAGTTTGCCAAGACATTAACCGGGTCTGAAGCAGACAAATCACCTCAGTAATGGGGAGATTAGCAAGCGGTTGGCTTATGAGCAAAGTAGATCGGGTCAGAGTTTTTTTTTTTTTTTTTTTTTTTTCTCAGATCTCAGATGTAAGAAAGATCAGTACCCCTCATTACGCTGGACTACGGAACTACTGTAATGGTTCTAGCTGCGTGGGTGAGCCGCGTATGTCTATGTAAACAATTCATTGTAGATTCACAGTAAATTACTGGCAACTATGCTGCCAGTAACCATCAATTATGTAAAATGAAGCAGTGTGTATGTAAGTACAGTAAAGACGATGTAACATTTTTTCTGCTGTGCAATATACAGTTAAGTTACTAGCAGCTTAGAGAAATAGGGTTGCCAGTAATTTACTGTTATACAGAAATTAATTAACATGAGAGTTGGTACATAATCACAGTTAACATCAAGTGGCAACAACATAAAGGTCATTCAGAGGTCAATAATAGGCTAATTGATATGCATATGTTAAAATTATTAGTATTTACAGTTCATTGACCATTCAAAGAGAGCATTTACTTGTTTGGACATGACAGATTTAGTTCTGGCTGATTTTATATGCAAGCCATATTTCGTTTGTGTGGTTAGGTTTTCCTGCCTTGTGATTTCGTTATAACTATGGCACATGTGACTTTGCGTGGTAGTCATGATGACTCACCGGACATGTGAAATAACAACTCCATAGCAAACATAATGACCATACACGGAGTTTGGACTGTGATGGAAACACTCGGAATCCCTCCCATCTTAGTGCCATGGTTCGCCCTATCCTCATCAGACAGTCATAGTGATGGTTTGACCAATCCAATCTAGACTTTACTTTCAGGTTTAACACATACGTAATCTGCGAATGCAACAATCGTGACGACAAATATCTTCAGTTGAAGTACCGGTCTTACTGGGCTACATGGTTGATTTAGGCGGAAAGGTTAATCTCAAAAATCAATATGAACAAATGCAAAAAACGGCAAATGAAACATTAATATTAGTTCACTCCCTTTCATTGAAAGCTTATGGAAACATATTATTTTTTTGTAGTCGTGATGCCACGTGATTCCAGGAGAACCATAACTGGGCGACTGAACCGAGCGATCAGAACGAAAGATGGACCACATCTACCCATTTTATTCCTAAGTTAAATAATGCTATTTAAAATTAAACCCCAGAGTGTCCCTGGCCTCTACCCGGTAAAATTCTCACAAGAGTGGATCACATCTAATACCTTCCATGTAGGTTGTAACATACATTCAAAATTTGCATTATATACCTCAAAGTATACCTTCCCGTGATCTCGACTCTTTTTATTTATCGGAAGGGGGGGGGGGGTCGGAATACGCACTTTCAAAATTACATGAAGTGATCGCAAATCAGCCACTCCGGTAATTACTCTGCCAAAATATATCAGATCTAACAAGTTCGTTTACTGTTCGTAATTGTTATATACACCTAACTGCATCATCAATGTTTTAGCCCCTTAGTATATATCTTTACACAAGCGTATGGGCTGATTTTCGTTGATATGCAATGTCTGCAATTATATAGTCCATCGAACAATATCGTTATTAAAGACAGATCACACTACAATAAGAAGGGGAGGGAAGAGGGAGAGGTGAAAAGAAAGGAAGGGAAGGGAAGGAAAGGAGGCGGAATGGAGGGAGAAGGGGAATCGTGTGGAGGGAGGGAGGGTGGAATGGAGGATGGATGTTTCAAATGTTTGCTTATTTTTCGAGAAGTAGGAATTCGAAATGAGACGCTGAACATGCTGAATACCCGAAATATTACTGGCGCGTCTAGTACGAGTATATGTGTAATCTTATCGTATTTTGAGCTCAAGCAAAGTCCCACGTGCACCGCTAAACTCCACCCCATCAGGGGTTCTCTCAATGCTGATAACGGGCATGAGCAGAGAGTCCCGTGACCCGCTCTGCGGCTCTGAGCTTTACCCTAGTGATACCAGGGCTTTTCCCACCTTCCTACCCACGTCCAGAGGGTCTGGCGTCATCACTATTATTAGTTTTATGAGAGAGCAGCTGTACGTCATGGTCACCCCAGAATGAGGGTGGCCCAACACGGCCTCGGACTTCCCTTTCGCTCTGTCAAAACAGCAGTTGGTTGTACGATGTTTGGTCCCCCGTGGGCCACAATGGACAACAAGGTCGGTCATACGCCCAGTTCGCCAACTACTGTGAATTTTTGTGCTTAACGGTATTGCAGAGGTTTACAGTACGGGAAGGTAGCAAAACACAAAACTACGCTAAACTGAACGCATACATTAGCTTCCTTACATTCCATAGCTTAGGCATCAATGTGTAAAATACTGGATGTTCTCTGACCTAGCTGCCCTTTGATCTTAAATGATTCATTTAAGCTGCACCACTTCTCATTGCTGATAGTCTGTTACAATCACGCAAGACTGGCTAAAATCGTTCGGATTGATAGGGTTTCGGGGGGATTATGGTTTTTTGCTGAATATGGAATATTTGAGGATATTCTGTCGATGGTAGAAGCCAGGGTCATTAATATGATTTGAATTCCCAACCTGTGTGGAACAACGTGGAGAATGTCAGAGTAAGCAAGCCGACCATCCCAGGTGAATGTGCCTCAAAGCACCGACACATAGGCAGTTCCCGACCTAAACCTTTTATTTCAGGTACTGACGCAAAGACCTTACTGAAGGGTGCAATGCAAACACGCAATATATGAACCCATTTGTCATACAAATTTGTCTCGGCTGCAAAACCGACGGAGTGTTGAGTTCGGAGCCAGGTTCATTCGTAAGATACCGTATGGGAGCACTCCTTATAGCGACACAGAACCCGTTTCCATCCAAAAGCATGCACGCGATAATTGTGTGAGGTTATCACTAATGACAAAATGGAGTCATTTGGAAAAAAATATCACCGTGGTAATATCCTCAAAACAAACCATTTTGAGAAACTTTAAACACAATGTTTCCAGCGTGAACGTGTTGGGTTGTGTTGTTTGTTTTTTATGTTAAGTTTTCACACCTTTTCGTTTAGTTGGGGGTACATGCAGGGGGTCAGATCTTCCTTGATATGTTGCAGAAGGACACGCTTCAGCGGTCACTGTGGTATCCTTTGATTAATTCTCACCTTTTCGTAGTCTTTCATCTCAACCATGTGCCACCTGCCGTCGTTGACGCCCCCTGGTATGCCGACTTTGACCCTCATGATAAACCTTCCAACGTTGAAGGTCAGCGCCACTTCCCCTCTAACGATCTCCAAGGCGAGGAAGTCGTACATGAAAGAGTATCGACCGAGGTAGAATAAAAGACCACTGTTCTGTTGCGTCGAAAACCTGGGTTGAAAAGAGAAACATATCATCTATATTGACATGACTTTACGCGGTATCAACATCCGCCCAAATCTAGGCACCTACGACCTACCGTTATTTTAATCTTTGTGGCCGTTCGAAATTCGTCCAGAACGTGTGACGTCAATTTAGAGGCGTATACAACTAAGCCGTCAGTCGTGGCCTAATTGGCCTGCAAAGGGTCGTCGTTATGTACGTAAATGCAAGGTAGATAAGATCTGAAGTCTGCTGAATTTTTATTTTGATTTTCGTTGATCTCAGTGGACCTTCGACTTGTTTGAAAATGAAAACAACGGGGTTCATAAACCTAGAGGAGCGGGGAATTCTTGCCTAACGTGATTGCTCAAATCCGACCCCAGGTCACCCCCCCCCAACCCCCCCCCCCCCCAGAAACCCGTGCACAAATCCACTGCATTACAGCGGAACCATGAAGTGAAGACCAAGACCACGCCCATCGCACCCGTAGGTACAATCACAGAAAATGTCCCGTGACAGCTTGAATTCGAACTCGGAATGTTTGCCAACAGAGCGTCACTGTTACCACTCTAATATTTATAATACCAGATCGATAACATTCGCTAACATCGCTCATACTTATACGCCCGTACTACATGTAAAACATTTTGCATCGCCGGAAAACCACCGAGGAAATATTATACCGAATGAAATACGTATAGACGATTACTCGATTAGTTTAACAAACTAACTGTCATCGTTATTCAACAGTACATACCACCTCTTTAGTCGCTAGCTACTGAAACGGCGAATACCTCCCCCCCCCCCCCCCCCCCCCTCCTTCAATGTACAATCATTGTTATTTTAACTAAAACTCAACTACATCACGTAGAAATAGATTGATTACAGCACAGTTGCTATAGGAATAGTTGAAATCCTACACCAGGCGCACTGTTTGACAAACGATTACATAGCTCTCCCTCCTAGTGGTACAGCCAGTATCCATTACACTTTAATGGGAATGGCCCTATATGGGGTTAAGTGCTCCGATTATTTACAACGAGACATACAATTTGCGACCGGTTGTTTTCAATCAAGAATCAGGAAGACGCCCAGGGGATTACACAAGCGACATTTATCTCTCGGCAGGAAAATAACATGGGTAATTTCCAGAACAATAATTCTATAATTCGCTATATATTAACGATCCATTACCGGGTTGCCAGTAGTTTAGATTATATTTTGACAGACAACCGTATTTTTGGGAAACTGAAACGGTAGGAAAAACATCCACTCACGTCCATACCATCTCAAGACGGTTGCATGTTTCTACTTACACCCCCACCATAATAAGATGACACGCAAGATGAATAGATGACAAGATGACTACAGCAATCCTCTCCCATAGGCAGGACATTTTTGGACGCCTTGAAGACAAGACAAGCCGCTGCGCTTCGTCGTAAAATATTTACGACCCAGCGTTAATTCCTTGCCCTAATACACCGGAGTAGGCATGTTTCAGAAAAAAAATTATGCCTTGGATTATTCCGATTTTCGGTGTTTTCTGCATAGAATAAGTTTTAAAGATCAAGTGACATGAATACGAATTTTAAAACGTCAAGATCGGCTGAAGGATGGAAGAAATATCGTTCAGGTTTCAGGGGAGGGGGGGGGGGGGAATGATCACTTTGCCCAATTGACCGCGATCGTTAGCTCAGTCCTTGAAGGGAGGACAACCGTATTTCCTGTCATTAAAATCGGCATCTCGCACCCCGATCGCCATTTCGCTCGCGACAGCGTTTAAGCTGCAAGAATTGTAATGCGGCTAGATGCTTTTCGAAGTGAAATAAGGTGTGAAGTTCAATAGGAAACGAAGATTGTTTGCGGGGTTGTGCAAGTATGACATCAATTGGAATGATGGGATGTTTTTCGATCTTGCGTAATACTCATGCACAAAACTACAAAGGACTCGAAGTCGTATGAATTCAGGTGTGGAACTGACGCATGCAGTTTTCTCCAGCGGATATATTAGCTTCGTTATAATTCATCCTGCAGTTGTCCTTAATGACTTGAAAGAAATATCAAATAAATAAGTAGGGTCTCTTCTGAGTTGACCTATTTTATTTTTTTGTTTTTTTCTTTGTCCCTTTTTTCCCCCCTTGTTTATTTTTTTCCTTCCCTCCTTTTTTTATTTTTTGTCTTTTTTTTTTTTATTTTTTTCCTCAAGTCGAGTCCTGTTCAATCATCAAGGTTACATCACCAGATCCAACAATATGGTGCCAGAGTCGGATTTGCAGTATAGATAAATTCCAATTGTCAAACAATATTGCAGAATCCTTGCCTCAAGCCTCCGTCGATAAGTACATGTTACGATTCTCAACTGAGAGGCATTGACCTTAGTTGTTATGCACATTCATTGGGCCCCACGTTGTCAATATGTTATCTGAGACGAATTGCTTGGTATAGATAGCGAACGAATTGTTTGGTAATGACATGTCTCGATAGAGGACTAACCTCACACAACAGTCGACTCCATCCTCGACATAGAGTACATGTTCTGTGTTTGGGTTCTAAACCAAACGTTAACCATTGCTCTCTCTCCTTTACTCTCGCTCTTGGGAGTATTGATGAAATGTGAGGATCTATGCGATGTTAATGAGGAATATGAGACAGAACACACACACGGAATCACAGGCAAACATACACACACTATTTCAAACCTCTTAATGTCCCCGTGTGTCGAAGGAGGTCACATAATAAATAACATAAGCTCGCGGTCATGAATGTTATTGCTCACTATGACATGGAAAAAATAAGCCAACGTAAATTGTCTGTCATTTAGCCGTCTATGATTGGGGGGGGGGGGGGGGGGTGCTGCCTCGTGCAAGGTTACCTCTGATAGTTGTGACATTTTGGTTGTAAACTTACCATGTTTCGGCATGGAAGGACTATTATTACTATTACTGCCGTTCGAGATGTTCAGAAGGTAGAAAACCAACTGCAGCAGATGTAGGGTAGATGGCTCATTGACGTAGATACACTTATGAGTATCTCTGTTGCGTTGGAGACCCGGGGAGACGTAGGGATGCTAGGAGTACACATCCCTTGGGTGGACCCAACGCGTTCTAACTTATAGAGTAGAGAGCTAAACTGTATGAAGGGACGTACACTGGTAGACGCCCTCTCCATTGCATCACCACAATATAACACCATGCTAAAACAGTGCATGAACGGGTAAGTGACATTGCGGTTCAGAATGTGACACATGACCAAATAATCTCTTCACCGACTTATGGCAAAAGCGTGAACGTCCTAGGTTGATTCGACCACCCCGACCACGCTAGTACCGAAATGACCATACACGGGCGCAACCACCCGTTGACTGCTGGGGAGGAGTGTGAGTTAAAGCAAGTGTTGAAGGATTACCTGTGTGGAGGAAAACTGTTTTGTATGCATACCCTCAGAAAGTTGAGGGTCGCCCCGTCCCAACTCCGCCTCCCCCCGCCGTGCTTGCGCTTTGATGACTGAAGGAAAAAACAGAACAGAAACATGTCAGGCCCCTGCGAAGGGGGGGGGGTGCTGGGGTTGCAGCACCCCCAGATTTTCCTACCGATTTCAGGTCAGGTAGTCCAGCACCCCTGTCGATGTTGAGCTTTAAAGGCTGTCATGGATCAATATTTGCACGAAATGTGGTATCCCGTTTTCGATCAGCTGGCTGCGTAAGTTATTAGTGTACTTGAGCAAAATGAATGGAAATATCACTAATATGACCCAACATTCACTTGATTAGTTCGATGATTGATCCGAGTAGTATTGGAGAAAGACTCTTGAAGTTCCTTATATTGTTATAAAATCCTCAATTGCAACAGCGAACGTGATAAAATACTCAAAAGTTGAATTTTTCAAACTTTTATGTGTATATAAAAAATGTAGTTTGGTATTTTGGCGCGCAGGCACCCTAACGCACATCAACATTGGGGAGCGGGTTTGTACATTGGCCAAACTTCCCCGACCGGTAGGGAGGGGACGGGGGGGAAGTCCCCAACATTTGGTGGGGGGGGGAATAATATCGCAACGACCTCCCCCAAGATTTGCGGACGGAGAAAAAAATCCTATAATCATATGTACAGCTACGGCCGAATAAAATGTCTAACTTCACATTATTTATTATACAGTTTAATTTTTTGTTGACATGGCCCGGAAAGAAAAAAAAAATCGCGCTGCGCGCGCTTTATCCAATCTTTACGTTTACAGGTATATACCGGGCCACGTGTACAATAACTTTGTCATATTCTGGCAAACTGATATTGTCTCTACGTGTCATCTTTAAGTTTGGTGAACATATATAGGTAGGCCACGAGTAGAATTCGGTTTAGGACTTGATCAATGTACACGACCCAACAAACACCCCTCCCCACTACAACAAACCGGAATCCAACTGCAATTTCTAACACTGCACACAGTTTGTCTACTTCTAATCCTTAGTGTTAGATGGTTTGTCAGCCTGTCGGACGTGCGTTTTTAATAGAAGATAAAAGCATATGTAACGAAAAACAACAGGGCAGGGGATCGGTGCACATTAGTATGGAGGTTCACGAGATGACGTAGGCCGATCAGGCGGCGAGCGGGGGAAACAATTATGAGGACATGAGAAATTTAGACGAAAAATTTGGAGCGGAAGTTAAGCTGGAAAATGACCAAATCGTCTGCGACTGGCTCAATTCCTTCAATCAAGCCGAAAAATGCACATATTTTCCATGACAGTGATCTTCGAGCAAATTTGCAATCTGCGGCAGCCTCCAACCAATTGGAAGGGTCCTCGATGGAATATTCTAAAGATAATGTATGTAGGAATGGAGACCACGATGAAGAAAATGTAAGGATTAACACCGAACAGTTTTCGGAAATTTACTGTCAACAGTCGCGGGAAGTGCAATTGGGGGGGTGGCCTGTAACGACTATTTCGTGTACGGTACGCGTCAAACTGATGGTGGCGCGATCTGTAATCAATAAAACGTAGATCAGTTCCTTCAAGAGGGGTTCTTGAGAGATTAACATTTCAGAATGTATTTGTCATTTGGGAATGTTGCTTACTGAAGTTACTGCCATAAAGTACATGGGGAGTACCGTTTCCTGCAAGTCAAAAATTTCCTTGTACCTAAGAGACCGGCTGGTGATGCTGACCAAAATTGTAAGGAATAACATCGGGAATGTTGCTTACTGACGTACTGCCATAAGACATGGGGAGTACCTTTTACGGCAAGCAAAATTTCTTGATACCTATGACGAGAACGCGGTGCTGGCCCAAATGTGAAGGAAAAACATCGATTAATTAAGTTCATTCAAGAGTTCCTTGAAATACAAATCCTGAAAATATTGCCCCCATTTTAGAGACGTTGCTCACTGCCATACACCGCGCGGGAATTGCCGTTTCCAGCAATCGAGGGGTCATGTAAACGAAAAATTTCCTTGGCCGCCACGCGTCCACTATGGTGGTGGCTGGCCCGAATTATAAGGAATACAAATCGATTCAGTTCCTTCAAGAATGTTTCTTGAAATAAAAGAAATCGGGAATTTATGACGATTTTAGGGATGTGCTTACTTCCTATGACCAGAAGCGCCGTTTCCTGCAATCTGGCGGGTCTGCTAAAACTAAAAGTTCCTGTACGCTACGCGTCAAACACGCGGTGGCCCGAATTGTACCGGAAAATTGGTCAGTTCCTTCAAGAATGTATTCTTAGTTGATAAAAAAAAAATCGGGAATTTATTACGATTTTTAGGGCTGTTGCTTACTTCCAAAGACCACAGAATCGCCGTTTTCTGCAATCTGGGGGGGGTCTGTTACCTAAAAATTCCTGTTACGCTCGCGTCAACAACCGACGGGTGCCCGAATTGTACGGAAAAAAATTGATCAATTCCTTCAAGATTGTTAGCTTGAGAGAAAAAAAAATCGGGAATTGATTGACGAGTTTAGTGATTTGCTTTACTGCCATATGACCCCAAAGTGTCGCTCCCTGCAATTTGAGTGGGGGGGGGGGCGGGGGGGGGGGGGGGGGGGTCTGTAAAGGCTGTTTTTCTTGTACGGTTCGCGTCCACTGATGGTGACGCGAATTGTAATGAATAACCATAGATCAGTTCCTTCACGAGGTTTTCTTGAGATATACATTTCATAAATTTTATTGTCCATTTTGGGTAAATGTTCCCTACCTCCATAAGACATGATAAGTACGTTTCCGGCAATCTGGTTGATCCGTACGCAATCGTGGGGGACGTTAAACTAAAACTGTTCCTTGTATCTACGCGCCAACCCTGGTGGCGCCCGCTTGGGATGGTGCTACCCTCATATGGCCCCCCTCCCCCCCACAGCCCCCAAAAAAAAAAGAACGATCAACGCAATCGCCGCCCCTGATCATTTCTCCAACTGCATACATGAAATAATTATTATCAAGTGATATATAAAAGCAGGACATTTTCAGCTCATTGATCTATATAGAAACAATTTTGCATCTTCGAAACAGCCAGAAGTCCCAAGGGGGACGATGGACACTCTCTCCTCATACCCTCACTGACTGCGGTCCATAATGGGGCCCTGAGTTAACTTCTCCCCTTACAAAACAACCATAAACCTGGCACTACGGGGCCCGCTGTTTCACTGTTTTTTCCTTTTGCTAATTGGGCGCCCTTGCCTCGTGCTGCTAATTACAGATTAGGGTACCGTTACCGCGGGTACATCAGGGTGTACGTCTAATCTAATCGGATCACGCGATTCGATGAAATACTAAAAAAAAATGGAAAAAAAGTGCAAAGAAAATCTGAAGAATGGAATGACGAAAATTTAGTTTTTGTTTGGGGGGGTAGGGTGAGGTGTCTTTTGTCAGATAGCTCAGCACCCCCAGTATAAAATCGTTCGCAGGGGCCTGGAACATGTCCAGGTTAACACTGTTTTATCATTCAGAGGTGGTGGAGGTTAGCAAGTCAAATGTAGAAATAATTAGAAATTGGTCCCACTGACTGACTGAGTACCCGAATAAAACAAAAATCAATGTTTTTTAAATACACGCCTGAAAAATTTCAACCTTCCAGGTCGACTACACCTGAGGTGGTCACGGAACTCCAGAATAGAAAGTTGTTTCGATGCAATTCACTCCTCTCGTTGTACCGTTTCGTGGCACGTACTGTCTCTAGAACTTCAACAACAACCACTCTATAAAACGCCATATGCGAAACTGACCTATAGCATCTAAAAGTTTGCAAACATATTTGTAACAATCTCTAGACCGAACACAGGCAATGTATCTGATGATAATTGTAACTTAGAAAGGGCTATCACGGATGAAAATCAGACTAAAATCTGATAAAACTAAAACAAGTTCGGGCGGTGACATTTTGTTAAATGATAGAGCGCTATTTTCTTTATCGTCATGAACTCCCTTGGAGTGAATCGAGATAACGTATGTTTTCGTCGACTCCCACGTTCGGCTTCTTACTCAACATTCGCCGAATGAGGTCACATGTGTTTTCTCATGACGTTTACTCACAACTGGGTCAAATTAGATTCACAGTGCCCAGATCAAAGCTGGTGTCTGATGCCCCTAATTAGCTTGATTTACCATCATTTTCTCCGTGGTTTCCTAGCGACGAACAACCACCGTGTGTCATATTTCAATAATTGTAACTTAGAATAAGTTCAGGGGCTCTAGTCCTCAGAGACGCTGATAACGTGTCTATTTCGGTAATTGTAATCACACAATAAGGTGGTGTTTAGCGCGAATCAAAGTCATGTGCTTGCTAAAAAAATATGCTGAAATTAAGAAGCAGGAAGTCGTCGTTCCATGAGCAATCCAATCAACCCCACCTTGGAAGCAGCAGTGGCTCGTAGTGCTTTCTTGGCCACATCCGATTTAGGTCACAGAGGATGAGGAGACGCGAGCCCTCTCAGTGATGAGGGAAAACAGCACTTAGATGGTTTGTATTCTTTTCGTTCCGTGGTGTACGAAATATTTACCAATGTCAGCCATTACCACCGCCACCATATCCACCATCATTTTCGCCTCACCACAGTCGTCGCCTAATGTTGATGTAGCGAGCCATTCAGTAGTTATATATACGAAGAAGCTCCATCCCTCTTTTCCTATAATCAACTTCGCTATCGTACCACAAAATTCCATCATTATCGACCGCCGTGTTGAACTCTCTCAAAGCAACATACAGTACAATGCCCATCGTCCATCGGAAGAAGGTTTGAAAGCTTTTCGCCCTCTCGGTGAGGGGTTCTATGCATTTGGTATAATTGTCAGGTGATCACAAGGAAGCTATGGCCATGCAGACAACATAAACAATTCACACGATACGAAACCGACACAGTAACGACATGATTTAATACGATGTTGTCAAACATCCGGCGAGAAGAAATAGAAACTATATCAGACATAGCTGAAGCGCTCTGAAGCGTAGGAGCAAAACTCTTTAAAAGGGAACTTGGAAGGTCAGAACTCTATATCAGGCCGGCAATTGGACAATGTGTCATTCAAGAAATGAAGAATTATAAGATTCAAATTCTTAGGCATAGCCGAAGCAGTGGGTAAGTTAAAAGTGCTGGACAGATACACACGGAAGATATACAATGTTAATTTTCGAGAAATGAACATCATCAACAGAAATGGAGTCGGAATATAATCGAAGCAGGGCTAGCAAGATCTGTTCAGGGATATTGCCAGAATCGGAGGTTGTAAAAATGGAAGCAAAATCAGAAGAGATGAAGCAGAGATATGCAGGGGAAGTCAGTAACAGATATGATGCTACAAATGGAAGACCAAGAGCAGATGCCAAGTACAGACCGAATGTGGAATTGTAAGAGACAGTATAATGCATGCTACCAAACACGTACTACCTAAGAAAAGAAAGGAAGACATGGTAAAAAAGGATGACAGATGAAATACTGGTTCTGATGGATGATAGGAACAAGGCCAAAATCCAAAGAAAATTACCAGCAAAAGGACAAGGAAAAAGGCAGTGTAAAAAAGTAGCTTGCTATAAAGCACAGATGACAGTATGCTGATTGAGAAGGATCAAATCAATGAAGATGGTACAATTATATCAGCGATCTATAGATGACAGCAATCGACCAGAGGGACTTTATTCGGAGTAATGGATGCGACAGAAATTCCTAACGAGAGGTTGAGAGAAGGTCATCAAAGAAGAAACTAAAGACGTGGCAACAAGCACTGGTTGTGATGAATAAGAAAAGTAGCAGAAGAATTAAAAGCTTTTTGATGTGGGGGTTCTAAGGAATGAGTAACAGCCACTCATCAACAAAAAACTACCACAACTGGGGGATTCCAAAGACCGTTGAAGCACTCACAGTTTATCAAAATTCCAAAGAATTGTACTGCCCTGAATGTACCGATCATCGTACAATAAGCCTGATGAGCCACGTTACAAATCATTCATGCTGAGCATCATCATGAAGAGAATGCCAAAACCATCGAGAATTAAATCGGGACACACAATCGGGTTGTTCATGCCTGGAATGGACCAAGAAGGGTCTCTTCAACTTAAGAATCATAATTTACAAATATCTAGAGGTCCGTCGATATCTCTGCCCTTTGCTCTGTTTCAATCACAGCATCGTTTATAGACGATGAGAAAGCATTTGACAAGTGTATCATAAGGATATAATAGACCGTCCACTAAGGGACCTCTGTGAATGGAGAGACACTAAGATAATGCAGTCATTATACTGGACCAAACAGCACTGTGAAACTAAGAGGAATGACCAATCGTAGCTTTCCCAATTACGAAGGGTTTGAGACAGTTGGGTTCCTTCACCACACGGTTGGACTTGTCCCAGAGAATATTGACAAGCACATAAAGAGATGAAGGGGTGAGCATTGGAGGACGGATATTAATAATTCTGTGATATGCGGATGACACTGGACTTCTTGCAAAAAACGAGGGAGCATTACAACCGAACAGTATAATAGGTCCGGGCAAGCATGAACGAATGGTCTGAAGATGAACACCTCAAAACAAAAGTCATATTGGTAAAAAGGGGGTCGTCTCAAATGATACGGAAGCTCGAGAATCCGCGTAGACGAAAGCCAAATAGAGCAGTAAAGAAGTTAAATCGGGGCAACGATAGAACGATCATGGGCGTTGTATTTTGAAGTAAGGATCGCTATATAGCACGCACTCCTCATTAAACTGAAAGATTGTGGCTAGCTAGTAAGAATTAAATTCCACACGAATAGAATGGTGAAGTGTTATATACTCTCAATACTCCTTTACGCATCCGAGACCTGGACTTTATCGAAGGAAATACAAGATAAGATTGAAGCTTTTAAGATGTAGATTCCATAGGAAGAGCTCCGAGTGTCGTCTACTAACAGAATTCAAATGAGGATTTTTGAGGCGAGTAAATGAAAAAAAACATAACTCTAAGGCGATTCAAGAGCAGGAAAATGCGTATATGGGCCATATCCTCAGGTCATCCCACATCCAGAAACAACGTCTGCATTGAAGTTGATGGGAGAATATCAAGAGGAAGACCAGCAGCACATGATGGGGTGACATCAAGGTTCTGGACAAGAAAGACGTAAATTCGAATTGGCGGAATCAGCTGAGGCACAGGACAAGTGGCGCACCATGACATCCAGAGCCTCGATGGGACAAGGAACTCTTTATAAGTATCAGTAACAGCTGATGAGGTTGGGAGCTCTCATGCAGTATTCACTGATGGGCGTTTGAAAATCGGTTGACACCCGACAATCGTTAATGTTAATAATTCCAACGTCTTTGGCATATGTAAATGCTCGATTCATATTAGGATCTGGTACTTGCACTCCATAGTCCTGTAACATTCCTGTAATTAAAAATTGAGTGTACGTTTAGTTTATCCAAAAAACGAATTACGTTTACTCACTGAAGAGAGAACGTCACTGTGTCTTTGCGTACCAGACTGGGAACGCAAGGTAGGACCCCTTAGGAAATGTACCAGGTGTATTCGTTGGCACCCCGCCCCCCCGTTTAACAGACACAGTGGAAAGCGTCCCTGGAGCTCCTGACATTCCTCGTTCGGCCACGCCGCCCGAGAAACAGGTCTCGTTGACTATCTGAGTCTCAATGCAAATTAATCACTGAAAAAGTGAAAGAGACGAAACGCCGACAAAATTATATGAACGATATGATTTCGAACTATCTCCTTCCACTCAATCCTCCCTTCTGAGAATAGTTTCCCGCCTCCATTGATGTACCTCTGACCGGCTTCTAACAGATGTCCAACGTGTTGTCTATTATTGATTTGGTTCTCCTTTTTTCCTCTTCGTTGTCGAATTCCTCAGAGTAGGTCACCATGAAACTTTTTAATTCATTCTTTTTCTGGAAACTAAGAAAAAACAACAGATGGCACCATCCACTTCCCCTGCTCCTCAAAGCATCCTGCTTTCCTTCTTCTCATAAATACCCACTGCAATGATTTATTTTGACAATAAATTCATTTGGACAAATCCAATTCCATTTTTTTATATTAATACCTCTAATCTAATTGCTCAAAACATCGGTAGTCATACTGGTACATCCAGATGTACCATTCATGTGAAAGAATATACCAAATACATTCACCAAATAAAACTATGTGTCCTCTAACATATTATCCCATCCATTGAACACCCTTCCGATCAAGCCTCTACTTACTGGTCATTTATCATATGTCAACTCTCTTCGGTTTTAATATCTCTCGCTGCCGTGAATAGTACAGAACCCACTAAATGTGGTCCACTCTACTTTTGTGTGTCAGGTAAAGCCACCTTGATCCTCCTATAAAGTATAAATCATGTTTCTGGATTATACAAACAAACCCTCTGTCTGTATTCTAAATCGCCCTATCCTCCCTTCTGAATAAAATGTCCCCACTCACCACTGAATCCTTTCGCAGATACACCCGTATCCGCTTTAACCGTACTCCGTGTTTGTAGGCACATTCCCTTCTAAGCTGGTGCCGATCACAGGGGTCGTTTTCGAGCAGTTTCCGTCCGTTTCCGTCCTCCAGGCACTCACCCACTGTTTCCACTAGCGTGGGGATACCAAAAACCGAGGAAGTTATATTAATTCCCCGACCTTCGCCTCATCCCTGGTCCTGCGTCGCCTTGAGAGTCTTTCCTGTGACGAGCGCTGACGGCTTGTTTACACCCATCTCCGAGACCCGGTGTCCCTCCTCCGCAGGAGCAATGTGGACCCACACCTGGTCTCATGCGGGCCCCTCTGGAAATACAAGCATTCAGAGCCTCCACCGGAGTGAAAAGGCAACCATTCCGTTTGTCGGGCGGCGGAGAAGGAGACGTTCAGGAAATGACTGCTGTTCGCGATGAATTCCTCTATGTTGAATATGGTCCGCTTCGAAGCGTCCCAATAGTCCCTTGTGCATCCTCAGCGATTTCAGCCCACCGTTACGAAGGAATTCGTCTTCTGTGACGTTCGAATGTGAGCACTGACACTGTTTTCCACCATTGTTGGTCGGTGACACCTGTCATGACAATCCTGCAAACGGGCTGGCGTCTGCATGAGACATCTGGCACTGAAATTGCAAAGAATTTAGAACTTGATTGGAAAACACCCTTTTCAGTGGCACACCTAACGAGCTCCTAGCGGTTTCACAGAATCCTGCTTCCACTGGTGAGGTCAAGGTCAAAAGCCCGGTCGGGTCATTCCCGATTCCTTGAAACCATTCCTGACCCATTTCTGATACGTATGGCCAGAAACAAGAGAAACAAGAACAACGGAAATGGTGGCTAACTCTGGTTAACGTAAGACTTTCCCTTGAACAGTTCCTATTGAAGAAATACCATCTTGACAAACAACAAGTTTCAACTTGATCAGACTAACATTCTTTGGACTCATGTGTTTTACTTTGACTTCTGTTAACCTCAGCTGACACTTGACCTACGCCAACCAATGAGATCATGTACTCATTATGAGAAACGCACTTAATGAGCTTCATCCATCAAGATTAGGTCGAGTTACCGTGTTACAAGCTGAAATTTGCCGAAATTGTTGACTTTTCACTAATTTGAATATTTTACCTAAAAATGAATTATTTATCTACACCAGGAGCAATAGGGTTCCTGTAATCCCCCATAAGAAAGCTAAACCAATTTCGGCTTCATCGGACCAGGCGTTCCGGACATTGGACCTCTGAACTGACCCCAAAACCATAGAGATCATGTACTCCATTATTGGAAAAACACACCCTTTTCAATGAGCTTCATCAACAATGATAAGGTCATGATGTTTACAGCTGGGTGTGACACACCTGCATACACACATATAAACCACACCACATACCGACTGACTGCATAGATTGCTCTGAGAACTGAACGAGGAGTGCTATGGCAAGTTATTGCCCTGCATGTGATCACCATCGCGGTCGGAGAGAAGCAGGTGGCAGCATTCAGTCCTACCTGGTTAAGGATGCGAGCTGAAAATAATTTCAAACATCCAGTTTCTTCCATCCAACGATGGTAGGCCTACTGAAAAAATGATAGCCGTGTCATGAAAACTTACATACGGTTTCCCGATACATCCCGAAACATAAATCCCGAATGTCGGCTCAATCTCGATATCTATCTTCGGTATCCGGGTGGATCTTGGGCTGATTCGGATCACCCCGGTGTCTGGATCGACCGCAATAATCGCCTGTGTTCCTCTATGATTCTCTCGATTCTCTGTCCTTCGTCGACCAATATACCATACCGATGATCCCAACAATATCGACATCATGGACAAGGATATTTTTCGCCACTCCGCACCACCCAGTGTAATTCGGGGTACCATTTAAAATACTCGAATGAAAGAAGTGACCTAAGATGCGAAATATTTGATTTAACCTAGTGACCACACCTGGCCTTCGCGACTCGCGATAGTTTACTTCTCTCGTTATGTATTTAAGCCATATGGGATATCTACTCCGTAAATTAACCTATCTAGACTCCCGGCCGATGGAATTATTATTTTACGAAATTACTGAAAATTGGACAATACAAAAAAAAAAATATTTTTCTTCCTTTTTTTAAAAGGGCCCACCCCATTTTTCTCCATCACGATAGCCCGGCTGTTAACCAAAGACACTACTGGTTGTTTTACTCATAATGAGGATTTCAGTGTGATGAATACTTGATGGTACAAATGGTCCTGGACATATTGGGTTGGTAAGGTTTCCAGGCATTTTTTATTTAAAAAAAAAAACTTGATTGTAACAATGGGTTTGGACATACGGTTTGTAAGGTGTCCAGGCTTTCATCTCAGTAGTTACCTTTGACCTAACTGCAAACCAATAGGATCATTTACGTCTACTCACATGGGGAACAAAAATTGCAAATATTCTCGCCATCCAGGCAGGGTTGAGTTATCGGTGTTTACAAGCATACACACGAGATTCCTCACATCAGTCAGGGAATCTTTGGCAGACTAGAGTCCGTTCTCCAGGAATACTTAAGTACGGCCCTCTCCCATATTCCCCAGTGCCAAATTCATGGGGAGCGTTCCGGCAAAGGGCACGGCCCGGTGTTATTCCGAAATGTATGCCCTCTATGCCCTCTTAACCCAAAAATCTTTCACGATCGGTGGATTATCGTTTACGTCCCGGAAATGTAGATATAGACCTTACAGGTCGAACCACTCGCCGAGTGGGCGCGACGACGATCTTGATCCGCTTAGTTGGTTCTCATAGTCGAGTCTACCTAGTTGTAGAGGCGACCGGACGGGGTCTATGTAGACTAGCCCCTCTCCGCCGACCGATCTCGTGCGTACACAGCGTTCTCGCCTACGTCGTTGTCGTGGGCCTTTGAACGAGGTGTTTCCCTCGTACGTAGATTCACATTCTCGTAGACTGTGTGTCTTCGGAGGTGGTCGTACAGAATTAGGGCTCATATATCGTTCTGGTCGAATGACCTGGGGGAAAAATGAAAGACATAAAGAAACCATAGTTTTAGTTGCGGTTTCTTTTCAACGTCGTGTGTCGTTTCGATTCAAAGACCGAGGTCTCCGAACCGACAAGTCATGGGTCCTTGTCTCAAACGCTTTTCATTCTCTGCTCATTCTCTGCGCCTCTTTATATTCCAGCCGAAAACCCAATAACCTTTTTCGCAATTCGCATGTCCGCGGTGCACTGTGGATAAGGCTTATTGAGCCTGCTGGGATACTTCAGGGACAGTTTTGTGTGTTTGAGTATGGCAAACTTGTTAATTTTTAATTATCTTTCTTATGTCCTGCATATTCTCTCAAAATTTTAAGTATATTGTCCCCGATAATTTTTTTAACAATCTTTATAGTGGACAATCGGCTGAATGGTGCTATTATATATATATTTTAAATCCGCCTGAGATCCCTATTTGGCCCTTCCATAGATGGCCCACTTTGCCCCCGACTAGACCACAGTGCTTGCGAGAGGCTATTTGCGGAAAGCCTATGGCTTGCCTCCATTGCACTACATCCATAGAGTTTACATTCTGTCTTCGTGTCCGATCAAACACTTGTAGCACTCTTTGAACGGTCAGATATTTACGTATACGAGTAGAGGGCTCTGAATTCACCATCGCATGACTACACATGGTCATAATGCACAGCAGATCTTTTTAACCCACTGTCTCAGTTAACCTGTGAGAGTACTGTGACTGGCTGTGGCATTCACGAGTTGCGCCAATGAGAGTGGCACATAGCAACATTGGCACTGAATGCGGCACAAACTGCAACCATGAACTGATTGGATCCGTTATGATTCATGGAGATTTCGTAAATTCAGAACAGTGGGAAAGACTTTTTTTTTGCGGATCATCACCCTGACATATACAATAAGGGAACCAATGTTCCAATTTCAGAATTCTGGATGACGCATCGCGTATGAGGACGATAAGGTCGTAACAAAGACAACAGTGCAGCGACTACATATTTTGCATCAGACCTGGTTTATCCGGGCGCCGCCTGAAACACTGGTATTGATGGGTCCAGTGAAGTGAACGAACAACGAAGGGGAGGGGTGGAATGAAGATCACTGAGAAGGAATTGGGAGAGGAAGAGAGGGAGGAACTTACCTGTATGGGACGGTGGTTTCATCCTCGTGTCGTCTTGCTGGACGTGAGGTCAAGATAGTAGTAGGGACAGTACTCTCTGTCGAGGGGGTGCGAACAAAGATGTTCCCCGTCGAATAGATCGAAGCGGGTCGCGGTAGCTGTAGGTATGATTCCGTAATCGACTACTCCAAGGGGCGACCCATGTTCTTTGACATCGATGACAATCGAGGCAACGTTGACGTCCCTGTAGACGTTCTCCTCGATATAGCCGACGTAGAATCAGAACGAAGAGAGGCGGAGGCGTTCGATCTATGTTGACGTGACATAGCCGTCAGTCGACTTTTTGCTTCAGATACGAAGGCCTAACTTTGAACTGTACGAGTCAGTATCGTTGCCGCGTGGTCCCGTCAGGAGTATCTCCCCTGTCTCCTTGAAAACGGTGAAAGGGAACTCTTCCTTCGGCGCTTTGCGTAACCTTTCTCTGTGAGCCTTGTTGAGTTTGAAGAGTTTCACTCTTCTTTTGCTTTTTGTCTGCAGAGAGAAGAGGAACGGGATCAATGATGATCGGACCTTGCAAATTGCATAAGCCGGAGTTCCCTAATTATTATATGGGCGTATGTACCGACGTTATAAAAGATCGCATCTCGTGAAATTTAAGGTCGTAATAACAGTAGAAATAACGATATTGTGTCTCTCTGAGATAGATGGGAGGTACGTTTATACTTTTACTGTTAGATGCTGCCCAAAAGCCACGGCTTTTATCAGTCAGATAACTAACAATGTTGCAAATATTAATGCTTTTCATGTACGCTTGCAAATTAATGAGGGGCTTATTTTCATACAGGTTCATGCAATTGTTTGTCTATAGGCCGGGGGGCGGGCCTCTCAATAAAAGAGAGGGGGAAAAGTTAGGAAACAAACACAGAATTACCTGCCGTGTGTTAGAGCAGTGATTAACAGTTACCTACCTCTGGTCGCGGCCTGGGAGAATGCAACAGTCCGGGAATACGCTGTTCAGACCAGGAGCGCGGAGCGACGGTCTTGGAACTAAATCGGCGCGAGCGGAGCGCCGCTAAAAAAAAAATGATGTTTTCCGGGCATGTCATCGAAGAGACAGCAAAAAATTCGGGCATTTGTTCACTTTGCTTTTTCATTCCCAAATTTTTCACGAATTTTCGCCCGAATTTTCATCTCAGAAAATTGGTTGGAAATTATTCGCGTGAACGAAATGGTTCGAAGCATTACACGCATAGTTAGACTACAACGCCTGGAAGAAAAACCGCCATTTGCGCGCGAAACACGCGAAAAATTAGGCACTTTTGGCTATTCATTTAAAATTCGAGAACCAGCAATGGAAGCATGGGTAAACCTTCGGCTTCGGCCCTAGTCGGGCCAGATCTTTTTTATTCACCTGGGGTCCGCACCTGGAATTAGTGGACTTAGACAATTCAACGCGATTATGTTGGTTAGACAAAAATTGATCCATTTTAGAGTTGATACAAAATAGGGCTGTGACTATTACTTTTTATCACGGTCCGGAAAAGTGGTGGGGGGGACAAAAGATATAATATCCCCCCACTTTTGAAAGTGGGCCCCCCCCCCTTCAACCCAATGTTGACGCCCATGGTTCGACGGAGGTATTACAGGCAAATGTGGCGACAATAAAGCCATAGTAATAACAGTTAGAGCGCCAATTCAGACAGAAAATGGTTCCAAGAAAAGTTAATACGACGAAACGTCTCGGAGATGCATCGCCCTTTTCAGGTAATGAAGACAATCGCGATTAATCCTGGAGTCTTCAGTGGCATCGAAGTAGAAAGGAAGGTCCGTGCTAGCAAAGCTGGTTCTTTCAGACGGTAGGTTGAGTTCTTGATATAAAGAGATTCTTGGATTTTCGGATTATTCAAAGTCGTGCACCGCTGCTAAGATATGAATTGAAAAGTGGTTAAGTTGCAACTATTGCAGATCGCAAGCTTGAATTCTGATGTGGTATGGATAGACTTGGACGATTTTCAAAGCTCTTCCAGTTGGTTATTTGGATTGCTATGACGTAATTAATTATTCAATAATTGAGTGGTGGTGTTCCCATTGTCGAACGGAAGCATTCAATCGGCGTCTTAATCTGGCAATGGTAAAACGTTACAAGAGTCGATTCTACTGACCTGTAAGTCGACTGGGACAGAAAGACAGCGTTATCATGCATCTTAGCTATGTACTCATTGAACAATTTTGGATTAATCAATTTTTTCAGGACATGTAATTAGTCAATTTGGTCATCGGTTGGACTGAGTAGCCTCAACCCAAACCAAAACTGCGGGGGGATATCAGAGAGGAAAGGCCAAAAAAAACAATCAAACAGTCTCCTACGTCCTATTTCTCCTTTCATTCAAGATCAGGCGAAAAAAAAGGAGGCGGAAAAGGAATAGGTTTGAGACGGACTAGCACTAACGGCAGAAAACACGGATGTTACAGCGGTGTTTTTCGCGTCATCTCAGAGAGAGGAACGGTCACTATTTTATACGGTCATTATTGACATGCGGCCACGGACTGTGTTATTGTTACTCCATTCCTGCTGGTTGGTTGGAAATAAGTCCAGCTGGTCCATCAGTCTAGCACAGAGCCAGTGTCCGCCATCAAGTTAATTGGTCATTGAGAAATTATCTCAAACGGTTTGTTGACCTAGTTATTAGGTTAACGTTGTATAGACCATAGGTCCACTAAAGGGCAGCTGATGTATTTGTATACACGTTGCTCTGGCAACGCCTATCAAGTTATTGACATCATATTAAAAACAATGTCCTATCATAGGTGAACCTTCAATAGGTTTGAATCTGACGCCAGATGTTTACATTGCCAGTAAGTAAATAATAATGAGACGACTGTGGGAACCGAAGCTTAAGATGATTGCCGTTTGCGTCGTCTGTGCTCCGGTGAAGATATGAAGCAGCCGCAAACCCACCCCCGGACCCACCCCCCCCCCCCCCCCCCCCCCCAACCACCAACCACCATCAACCTACGTGAATTGAAGGACAAACAGCAGCTGAGGGTGAGGTGGTCTCCCACCCTGCGCAGAAACAGTTTTGACAAAAATTTCCGCAAGACCCTCGTTGCGTGTATGTACGATGGTTATCCATTGTTCTATCTGGCTTTGGTCACGTCTAATCGCCAGTTGAATCCGCCTTCCAGTTCGCGGCCCCCGGAAGAAACGAGGCCCTCAAGTCGCCTCCAACAATAACACGGGCATATTCCATAAAACTCAGTTCACAGAGAACGCCTACAGGACAGCATGGCAATCCAAAAGTAACTTTTCGTTCTTTGAAATGTTGTTTTCCGCTGTTCACTCCAATTTCAGTTAGGCCTATACGCTCTTATGTCAGTGCGTAATTCGCGTGGGCTCGGACAAAGCTAGGAGTGTTGGGACCCTGAATAAAGGGGACCTACCACATTGATACATGTAGACTGCTCTTGCAACATGCTAGGGGAGACATTGTGAAACTTGTATGAAGGTGTTGTTCATGATGGGTCCATTTTTTTTTTTTTTCAATTAATTATTCTCTCTCCAAAGTCGTGTTCCATAATTAAAAACGCCTCCTGTGATCAACCCAACTAATACCAAATGTTGCAGGATTTTCATGGTGTGGACAGAGGGGTCGACAAACAAACCTCCTACACCATATACATCTTGATTAACAAATAGAATGTGATGTTGCCAAATAGAAATGTATCACTGCGTGACGGGGCCTTTACAATGATAATAAAATTCGGCGTAGATCTCGGAAGATCTCGATATGCTCTTATAAGGAACGGCCAATCAGTCCACAACTCTCGCCGCTACTAGATCCAGACAATTATTCTTCAGATGGATAATGCCAAGTTTTCATGAACACTTATCACGTTCAAGGCGTTTTCTTTTCCATATCTTCAGTTGGAAAAAAGTCAACGTTCCCATGTGACTTCGATTGCTGAAGTGGCTTAGAACCAATTTACCTTGTTAACTTCATTACAGATTTGTTACACTTTGGTATCCGCAGGAAAAAACGTATTGATTACTTGTAATCGCATGAATGCTTGTATCGCTTGGGATTAACCGTCGATTCCCCAGTGTGTCGTTACACGCCTGGAAGGAACTTTCATTTGAAAAGTCACACGTTGTCGTCCCGGACTATTAAATTACAAAGAAGACAAGACCTGTGCTGGCGCAACGTTGCCTTCGAATTGAAGTGGAATCCATTCGTAATCCATTCGTTTCGGGGAGAAGGTCTCTAACTAAATAGTTGTGATGTGTGAATCAGGTACTGGAGGGGTATATGACAACAGGGGATAGATGTTCTTAAAACAGGAGAATAAAACTTTATACCCAGTCACTGTCCTATAGCAAACATCGATGGACACTTTATAATAAGTGACAGAGATTATTCCAACTAGCAACATGGATTAGGTTATCGGAGGTAAAAGCCCCTCATAACTTAAGCCCAATGTTATCTCGTTGGGCGAGGTCTAGTACGTGGTTACACTCGTTTAAACAAACAGGGCCAGGGGTAACCGTTATACTCATTAAAGGTCCCAGATGGTATGTCGCCAAATGCGCCCAAATTTACACTTTTCTGCAAAACACTGACAGAGAATTCAACTCACGACGCCGAGAGTTGCCAGTCATACTTCTAGAGAGGGGGCGACATATCTCTCCATGCTAGGTATTATTGCGACCATAGCGACCGTATCCTGAACCACTGAAATTATCTTCTTATGAGAACCCTTGTCGAACGTTAATACTGGATGAATAAATAATTGAGGTTCAACGGTCTAAATGATTGCAATGACAAGCCCCCCCCCCCTCTTCAGTTCTCATGCAGGTTTAAAGACATCCATTGGATATGAACGATTCGCATGCATAGTCAGTTGCGACTTCCACCTTCATCTGATCATTCACTAATGGGAAGCCGAAGCTTGCCTAATCGTCAAACCAAAAATTGTTTCCGTAGGCATCTATTTGATGAGTAGTAACCCGTGTTCCACGACAAAGTGTTGTGGTGCCCACTATGTTAGAAACGGTGTTAAAGGTTACGCTATCTCGGTTTGGTTATTCACAATGTGGCTACTGCGGACATTCGCGGACCGTGGGACGTGCATTTCAGTGGCGCGCGGATGATTCAATCGATGATGGCGGTGATCACAAATTTTTGGGCTATTACAAACTCAAGCGGAAGTCGCCCTCGGGGCCAACATCATTGGAGAAATCATAGCCTCTCTAAACAGTTGAAGCAATGATCGCATGCATAGCCGAGTGGATCACTGACCATTTCTGCTTCAGGTAAAGGACCGCGGACTGCTTGATCGGGCAAACCGAAAGAAAACAAAAATCCGTGGTATCTATTTGATGAGTATACCCGGTTCCACAACAAGTGTTGTGGGCGTGCACTATAGTAGAACTAGTGGGTTATAAACCTATCAATTGTGGCTACTGCGGACCATTTGCGGACCGTGACGTGCATTTGTAAGTACGCGCGGATGCTTCACTTCGGAAAAGGGTGGGGGGCCGGGGTGACCCCAATGTTCGGCTATCAAAAACTCAAGCAAAAGCCAAAAAAAACACCGTTAGAACCCATCGCCCCCCCCCCCCCCCCTGTCTCAACAATTGGCCTTGTCTCTGAGTTCGTTCTTTAGTTTTCTCACACGTTTGCGCACAGGTATATTGTTTCTGCTAAAGTCTGTATGTTAAGCCCGATCCCACGGTCACATGCGGCACCCCAAATTGTGTCATTACCACAAGATGAACCACCACCCCATCACTCAAGCGACAAAACATTTGGAACACAGTTTTTTTTTTGAAGATTAGATTCAAATTTCGAAACAGTGCACCATTTTGGCGGTCATGCGCTTCCATGTACGTATCGTCCAGTTCCCCGCCCTAACCCGAAACTCACACCTTGCTAAATTTGTGTGTGGACGCCGTTTCCCAATGCAATAGCCTGTAACCATTTGCTTGAATGGCACATGTGAAAACAGAACAAATCGAACCCCCACACCCCAATTTGGGAGTTCTAGCATGTTTCCTTGTTGAGGTATTTTTAATTTTCCTTTCGAGAAAAATCTAAAATGACATCACTGGCGCTTAACGGGTGGCGAGCAGCGCATTGACCCTACACCGTAACCGCTGTCATTTTGCCCATTTGTAACAGAACACCAGAGAGGTTTTCACTTAGAAATGAATAGTTATCCTTCGTACTCTGTGAACGATTCGTAGGTTTCTATTCGAATCCCAACATAGTTCGTTTTGGTAGCAGATTTTAAAAGTACATGTTTCACCTTGATTCTGTATGATGGGAGTTCTTGTCCCCCCCCCCCTCCCCTCAGTGATTTCAAAAACCAGGAACTTTTTGCAACGGCTAGGTGATTGTGCCTCATCGGTACACTCAATCGGCTAGAATTCATCGGGGGATTTGGCTGTCATAAGTATTGTATATATAATGTACCAAAAATATTTTCATGACCATTGGCCTTGACGTCCTTATATTGCTGTTTCCCTGCAACTAACACTCCTTCCTATAAAGGGTGGCGTTCCTCTCAGTATAGATATGTGGCGACAATGCGTAGCTACCCTCCCGGAATCTGTGGGGCGTACATAATTTGCATGGTTCAATTAAAGTAATACGTCAATTTGGATCTCTGTGTAGCTCTGCTCGTCTGTTCCCAAGGGAACAAATTAGAAAAAAGGCGCGTGAATGTACAACCAGGAATACATAATCGTAGATAATTACGAAGTAGCCCATGGCCCAACACCAAGTCACCTAACGCCGAACGCATCCCCTCTCCCAGTCGTCTTTTCGAGTCTCCATTAATCCATGACCCTCAACCGCCTCTCGGAAAATCTTCAAATCACAGTATTTGTTCCTATCGGGTAATTAGGTATGAGTTATGATGAGCTCAATGAGACCATCAGCGTCACAAATTCTAGTGGTATAGGCAGATGCGAATGTGGATGCCATCATGCACCCATACACCCCCCCACGCACCCATACACCACGTATAACTCACCCCCATTGCATGTTTCCCTCCTCTTCGACGCGGCCTCATAATTCGCCGGATCAATTAGTTTCAAAAATGGGTACACTCTTGAAAAAGAGATTTTGAATCAGTCAACACTTTCCTGGTTGGATAAGGGACAACTCCTGGGAAGTGTGACAGTTTGTATGATGAAACTAATGAGTTATGACACTTCAGAGTTTGTCCCACTTAGCCAACCCGAAAGTGTCGGTTCAACACCTCATTTTTTAGAGTGTATCCTATTTTTCGAAACCCTAACCATATTTTGTTGACAAAATTGAACCTATTTGATCCGTCTGTGGTAGGCCACATCGAAGTGGTGATAAGATAGGCACCTTGGCAGTTTTTCCACGAAAGCATATAATCGATAATGATTGTCGTTGTGTATAACGTTTAATAGCGGTATTAACACCTTATCTGGTAACGGCAACGGCGAACAATTCACCACACGTGTATGTATGTAATATTTTTTTTCTTCGTTGCGTTATCGGGTGAGGTGTTAACGTAGCCTAACAACACTTTGTCATGGTTATCGTCTCTACCTGTCTGTCCCATATATGGAAACAAGCGAGGTCTTAGTAGCATCACTGGGCTTCGTACCAAGGAATCAATGGCAACAGTGTCAGGCATCACTTTTTTTTAAAGACCTAATGTTCACTAATCTGGCTAGGATTGACCCATTGTAACCTTTGCATGACTCCACCTTTCCATCCACGTGAATGTTTTTAGACCATTTCTAGCACACTTATGCTTCTCTCCATCTCGTATTCCTAGTGTAGAGAGAACTACTTATTTTGCTAATTAGGTCGCCATACCAGATTTTCGGGCATCCCCCCATTAGAAAAAAAAACATCGCATATCGGAGTGCTCAATAGACTGAGAATTTTGTCTCCAGACTTTCGTCGGCTCTGATCGGAAGGAACAACATTTTTACGTATTCGTTCCTTATGATGTCAATAAAATTACGGTGAAATGAAATTCCAGCGAGCGACGCACCGTTTCATATGATGAATTAAAGAGAGAGAGAGCGGGGAGGGGGGGGGGGGGGGGAGATGTAACGTCTTGGCCTACGTATATACCCAATGCCCCAGTCTGGACTCCTGGATGACGTTGAATTTCGTGGTTAATTCTGGTAAGTGGTCAAAGTTTCAAGAGTTCCCTTCAGAAGAGGTTTGTCGCCGCGTGAGTCTATTCTTTCTACGATCAGGGCGATCCCGAACCATTACAAAACGTAATTTATCCCATAGCTTTCACAAGTAATCACTAATATATAAGTTATTAAACAACGTCCCCACGCCTTAACACATGCGTCCTAGAAAGCCTATTGTGATCCATGAAACTTGTCCCAGTGTAAAAAAAAACACGAACCGAGAATGGTGCAGTGAATGCTTTGCCATATACTAAAATATCGCTTCACATAAAACAGGTAATATCGACATCATCTCGCAATACCTGGCAACGATATATCGTTCTCTTAATGCATTGACATATCGTATTGGCGATATAGCCGTAGCATATGCACCAAGACTGTTTTCGTCCTGACCTCATGCAAACTGTTCCACATCCCTTCGTGCCAGGGGCTACCAAACGAAGTGCCCAAACTCAATCTTTTTTCACCAACACGTTTTACACGTATTTAAAGTGATTACTTGATTTCTCCAGATACCGTGTAAATAAGTTCTTTATTATTACACCCGCTCCAAGCACGATGGTGTTCGTCGTATTGAACTTGACAGTGCAACTGTTTGCATTCTTTTAAAACTGTACTTACTGTTTTGTTTTCATAATTTGACCTTCAAAAATTACTGAACGACCTGAACCCCCCCCCCACAAAAAAGGGGGGATTCCATTATTGCAAAGTCCAGTATTGCATGACGTTTTTCTCTCGTATTTGACTCAGTTTGACCTTGGATGCACATTGATCTGGACCAAAAACCAAGGGGTTCATCCTCTCGCATACGTGCAACCCCCCAATGTCACATTCAAATTCGAAAGATGTTTCCCTTCTGGAATCGTGTCCTGTAAGCTATTTGGGGGTTTTATACACTCGGCTGACCTTAAATTACCATGGACTGGCTCCTTCCAATTCCATTCATACACTTTCATGCTAATTCCGACATACTTGATATTCGTTCTCCAGATATCGCGCTCAAAGCTTTTTGATTTCTAACCTCTCCTGACCTTCATTACCTTCAACTGCCCAGGAACTATGGGGTTCGTCCTGTTCGTATGACGACCTGCCTAATGTGTAACGTACTTGATAGTTATTTGTTTTCGCTTGAATATCGTGTTCCCGCGCCATGGACAATACATACATACATACATACATACATACAATACATAATCATACATACATACATACATACATAAACTACATACATACATACATACATACATACATACTCATACAGACATACACACATACATACATACATACATACATATACTAATCAATACATACATACATCTGTTTGCCCAACAAGTATAGGCTATTGAATGGAAAAAGCAAATCGCAGATTGGTCCAGAGGTCCTCATGAGAGCCCGTATAAATCTAAACCATTTGCCCTACTTTGAACATGCATTATTGTACTGCTTAATTACAATGACCCGCATGACAGAGGGACGGCTGATGTGGGTCTCTAATTGTGGAGCCATTCAGGAACAGTATTCATGGACGGTCGATCTTTGGGGAGCCCGTTCAACGGTTGGCACTACAGATCACATCGCCTGAGTCTTTCGCTACCGCATCTCCCGACTAGTTCATAGACCATAACATTTCCACGCTTCCCGTCAATGGAATGCAACATCATAAACCTCCGTACCCTTTCTAACAGTTGGCCAGGTTGGTATAAATCAGTAACGCGCGATGTAGCGGCCGCTGCCGTTATCGCTGGCTCTACGCTGTACCGATAAAATCACGTCGGAAACAGCGCGATCTCATCCCTCAAACCCGGTTGATGAAATTCGCATTCACCTCATTTCCTAGTCTATCATCCTTCAGGTAGGAACACTGGTGGCGATCCGATTCAAAATCTTGGGGGACTACTTCCCAACAAATGTTACTTCTACCTGTAGAATATCGTGCATCCTACGACCAATTTGTATGTGGTAAGGGTACGAGATTGTTTTCCTATAGCCTAACCCTTGTTCTGTTGTTTGCTGCGTATAACTATGCATGACGGCAGTATAGGTCCCATCATTAAGTCCATACAAGGTCAAAGCCGACATAATCACGAGAACCTTCCATAATGTACTGAGCCTTAAGGTTGTCATGGAATATCTAAATAATGCAGATATCCGATAACGTGAACTTATTCGACTCTTGTAAGCCTGACGAGTCCGCGGGTCATACAGGTATCACCTGCCTAACCAACACACTGAAATGCTATATTTAACTGAATGTTCTAAGCTAATCAGTGAGACTTCGGAGCCAAATATTAAATAAATGTAATTAATTATCGGATTCTTGTTTTAGGCCTCGGGGAGATTACCTACATGCTAACCAAGTAACCTATTTGAATGTTAAATAAAAAAAATAAACAAAGATCTGGTTTTTCCCCAATTCAGGCCAATCGGAATTTTTTCGACGTTATCTTGGTGCTTGTTGGTAACTCGATCTGCAGCACGCTGCTACTTCTGTGCATTTAGCTCACCATTTTGAAAAATCAACCGTTCAGTATTTCATCGGTTTTGAAAGGTGCTTCTGCAGATTTGATAAAATAATTTTCAGAAAACCTTCAGGATCTTTCCCTCACATGATTAGATCGTCTCAAAATAATCCCAGTAAATTCGGGGCAATTGGAATATCTTCTATTCAGTTCCTGGTACACTAAATAATAACTTACGCAGCCAGCTTATCAAAACCGGAATACCAATTCCGTGCAGATGTTGGTCCCTGACAGCTTTTCAAATAGGGCCTTTGGAATAGGTGGTAGTGGTGGTGGTGATCGAGTGCGTGGAAAGCACCACCACTGCCATGGCAACCCCGCGTTATAACCGCGGAGTGACTATGATATCGAATAGTCGAAGTACGGTATATGTAAGTAGATCTTCGCAACTAACGACTACGATTTGACGATCACAACTAAATGCCGGCATGATCTGTTCAACAAAGCTTTGCTTCAAATAAGATACATCATCCTTTCCTGGCTTCGTACAGTTTATTTTGGATTCGCACGTCGGGTGGTTAGGTGGCAACACTCCCCTCCCCTTCCCCCAACCGCAAATCCCAATATATCAGTTACCCAGGCAGACTTGTACTACTCGAGTCCGCACTCGTACTCGAGTCCGTACTCGAGTACATTTCTTGTACTCGTACTCGTACTCATGAGCTCTGTACTCGTACTCGTACGCAGCTTTTGGAAAGCTGTGTACTCGTACTCATGGGTTTTGTACTCGTACTCATAGTGATGATTCGTACTCGTACTCGGGTAAAAAATCCAAAAATCAAGCTGTGTAGCATTACTCACTGTATTAGGTACTAATATAGTAATAGTCGAGTGCATGCTCGAATACTTTTGTGGACTCGTACTACATATGTCTCAATATGTGGTTAATTCAGCGCGGCTGCTTTGCAGTGATGGCCAGCAATTGCTACCACCTTGCCCAGCCTTCAGGAAAGTAGCTGAATGGCGCGCTGACAGTTGACCAAACTCCGGTCAGATGGGGACGGACATACATCGCAGTCTCGGAGCAGAACATGGCTGCGTACAACCTTGACTCGGCATCGTCTGAGCACTAGTTGGAAATAGGAGGCGAGTTATTGCTGGTGCTCTTCCACAATCAGCATGGGTGCAGGGTTTCTTTGTTTGAGCCATTAAGCCATTGAGCCTAAACCCATAGTCTAGATATTATTATTATTATATCATACTGATGGCCGAAGAACTTGTACGCACTCACTTAGTGTTGTGTACTCGTACTCGTACTCGTACTCGTGTGTTGTGTACTCGTACTCGTACTCGTACTCGTACTCATGAGCTCTGTACTCGTACTCGTACGCAGCTTTTGGAAAGCTGTGTACTCGTACTCATACTCGTACTCGTGAGTTTTGTACTCGTACTCGTACTCATAGTGATGATTCGTACTCGTACTCGTACTCGTACTCGGGTCAATGTACTCACACTACAAGTCTGGTACCAGGTGAACGATGTTAAGGAAATAATTTACTGATGACTAAATAATACAAAATCCAAAACACAAAACGAAACAAAACATCTGCTGTGTGACTGTCTGTTAGACTGCGTAGGCTGACCTCTATCCTCAAGCAGGATTGAAATACTGCCTACCAACATCCAATGCAATCTACCCGTCGATCTGACTGTCTGCCAGTTGAATTTGTTGATCAGATCTATCTGTTTGTACGCTCTGAAAACGTGTGGGTCAATTGACCCAGCAATGCTTCGGGGGGGGGACCATTTTCTGGGTAACGTAGGTTCGTTCGTTTAATCAGATCCATCAGTATAGGATGATCAGTAGTCAGAACTCGCAGAAGAGGCTAACCGGAGGCAGTTAACTATTGTAAAGCAAACCGGCAAAATGTCGTACCACCAGAAGAGATTACTCGATCAGGTTCCTTACATTCTGTAGACGGCTGGAGATTACTGATCCAGCTCCATTCCTCAGCTGTGCTAGGACGAGACAACAAACGACGACGACGGGGCTAAACCTAGCCGCGGCAATCCAACGATAACGTGCCTATACTAGATCGACGCTGCTATGTAGAAATGGAGGCAAACAACACTATGCAACACGTTATGTCTTTGGAAGTTACCTATGTCTTCATGCGACACATGTACAACCGACTTTCGTCATCAGTCGCTCTACCTAGAACCTAGAAGCCAATATGTCACTCAACCCATGTCGGAAGGCGATTGCACTCCTTGCGTTGATACTACATGCACACATACTGGCACATCCTCACATCCAGGTTGCTTATACCTAGTATTTGTCTCCGCAGCTTTCCTGCAATCTAAAGCTAAAGTAACACACACTGGATGTTGCTGATGCGATGTTACACATACCAATGCAATTGCTTGTTCTTCAGTGTAACTCGCTCGGGGACAAACTTTCTCGTCAAACAGATACAAGCACCAGGCTGCCATTGCCTCTTCAGTTAATATAATAGCTGCATGGCTAAACTCCAGTAGTGATTCGTGGGTGGTGGTTTCTACAAGCACCGAAACAGAACAGGGAGGACACGGAAGCCAAAGTGTGAACCAGAAGCTATAAAATCAACTTAGAAGCCCACTCTGATAGCTACCCGATTTTACGAATTGTTAGAGAGTTGAGCTGTGGAGAGCGCCCTCACCGGATGTTAAAGAGGCATTGTCGTCTCAAATTTGTATTCCTGTGGGGATCTGATAGTCCTTTGGGTCCCTGTCCGCTTTCAATGGTATATCATCTCTCAACGCATGGTCACACACAATAGTATCCACGTCCATGATGAACTCCGACAAAACTGATTGTGACGTCATGCGAACGACGGCGACGGCCATTGCACGGAACGGCAATCCACCTTTAACTTGGTCGTCTTCGAACTTTTATTGTACATGAAAACTTTCCAGTGCTCAGTTCAGTGGGTTACTCGGTAACCGATCCCTTCAGGTATAGGCTGTTAACAGTAACAGTTCTTCCACTAATGTATATAGATCACTATCAGTCACTTCAGATTGGTGGGATCGATACCTTACTATCAAGGGGAAATCTGTGATCATACCAATGATAATTAGACTTGGCTATAATTACATCTACTCGGCTGATAGTTTGGCATGGTATTCTTTACCTCTCCAATCACCACACAAGTTGCCGTCTGGGAGGCATCGGTGTACCCGGAGTAGTGGTGCAAACAGCTGTGACAGGAGTGTTGAATGGGGGCTCCCCATGGCAACATAAACACACGCACGCACCTTTACGCCAGGAATTGCTCGACAGAGGGACCATGCGTCCCCGAAAGGGGGGGGGCAGCATTTAATGAACTGACACCTCACCCTACCGCCTCGACCAACTTCAACATTTTTCGTCAATTATTTGTCCATTCGAAAGGTTTTCTCATAACCAGGATGCCGGAAGGCTTCGTGATCCCTTGACACATTTCTGATGTCCACGCACATTGGACAAGTGGGACCAATTCATTATAGACAACATATGGTATTCTCACAAATCTCCAATTTTCCACGAACTGACATCATCTTGACAAATAAATAAGGTACCTGTACTCTTGAAAAAAACGTTATCATTACAAATTTCAACTTGATCGGACCAAGCATTTGGATTCATCGTGTTCAAAGGATTTTTCTCTTATCATGTGGACATGGGGAACACACATACCAAGTATGAGCTTCATCCGCATTCAGGTGGGTATGAGTGATCATGTTTACAAGCTAAAATTAGCTAAAATGTCAAAATTCAGCAAATTTTCTATCAAAAATGATCCCGTCTGACGTTCAAAACAATATGACTCCTACGAAGCTTCACACTAAGTTCACGGATCGACCAAGCATTTTTTACAAGAATTTTCTGACTTCGACCTTTGACCTCAGATGACCTTTGGCCTGACACCAAACTTTTCCGAGTAATGTACTCATCAAGAGAGTCATATTTACCAAGTGTGAGCCTGATCCATCCAGACTTGGTCAAGTTATCGTGTTACAAGTAGGCATGTGAAAAACATACAAAAATTACCCCTCATCTACAACGAAAACAGTAGAGTAGCAGTATTCTCCATAAGAAAGTTACACATAAATTTCCAAAACTGGATTTGACAAAGCATTCTGTACTAATCTTGTTTACAAAAATTTCATTTGATCTCTGACTCCAATTGACCTCTGACCCGACCCATGTACGTATTATGGTGAATACCCTACCGAGTATGAGCTTCATCAACAGCATCAACGTTATCGTGTTTACAAGCTTGGCCGTCACCGATAACATACATTACATAAACACACGCATACCGACACACAGTATGCACACACGCACACACACACATCGCACACACATACACATATACTGACATGAGTGCATAGATTCCTCTGACTTCGTCAAGGAATCAGAAAAATTGTACTGTGATAAAAAGGCCACAAACCGAAAGTGTCAGTGTCCTGTACGTTGTAATGTGTGGTGGTATGCTGTCGAAGGCGAGTGTGGTAGACATGTAGGCCATATTTTTGGTGACTTCTATAAGTATCAGACTAAACCCGTTGTAAACCGGCAACCCTTTATGGTAGGTTCCATGACCGCGTGATCACAACGCATACCCTGATGTTTATCGGGTGTTCTATTATTACTTGAATGTTCCGTTAACACATGGGCGAGCCGTCTCGGGGGCTTAAAGGATTAGGATCTATCTGGGAAGTATATCAAGTTGACGGTATATGTTGGGTATGCTAAGGCCCTGACAAGGCTGCCAAATCTCTTGACGGGTTGGCGAAGTATTTGCTGGAACAAGTGCCGAATATTTCGAGGTGTACATTGAACCGTGTATGGGTATCCTAGCGACGAGCTGAACAAGTTTAACGGGTTAATAGTTCAGAGAGAGAGTGAATATATTATCTTTTCAACTTTTATTGTTTGAGCTTGTATTATATAATTTAGGTATCATTATTTTATGATGAATATTAATAAATTGTAACTTACGTGACATACCTGAATATCATAAAAAAGATCGAATTTTTGGAGTGAAGAAATACAATAACAGAAAGGTACTAAGGAGACACGAGCAACGGTGTGGTCGACACGACAAAGAAATATATTGTTACGTTATGATACAGGAAACTTCCTCTGGAGCTTTTCGAATTTACAGGCTGAACAAGGAAGAGGGAAGCCTGTGTGGACAGCGCGGTGATATTCCGTAATAAATGTCATGAATACTAGTACACCATCACAATACCTTTTCAAAATCGGAAGTGAAACAAATTTATTGTCTAGGGACGCATAGCAGAAAAAAACGTTGATAAAAACGCACGATGAACCGTTTAGCTCAGCGTTTAGATAGAAAATATGTGACTATCAAAACGTGGGGTAAGGGCTAGCCCCCATCGGGAGGACTTATTAAATAGCGAACCGGATCCTCTATAATTGTAGCAGGGTGTTCAAACGTAACGAAAAGGAACTTGATCTTGATCGGCGCAACTGAAGAAAAAATGGGATGGTAGTATGACACGATATCTCTGCAGTACTGTGACCGGCCCATTACACCCCCACCCAATATAGACCACCCACCCAATTTGCTCCTGGAACCCCCACCCAACTCTCCCAACATTCAACATGAGGTTGCATTCGTTGCCCACATTTCTTTTCAGGGGGAGTCAGCGGTGTCCAGCGAATAAATGCTAATTCCTGCCGAATGTTTTTGTTGCTATGTTACACTTGTTGTAAAGGTCCCATGCCAAGTAACGTTATGCTCAGTAGAGCACATCGCTTCATCCGTATGCGATAGCCTGATTTTGGATACCCCGGGGCCAGGGAGTGAGCCGCAGCTTGGCAATGTTCTTATCCTACCGTAAATCAAGCTTCACGTCTGAGGACGTATCGAGGTTGTCACCCCTTGTCCGTTCAGTCGAATACCCGGAGTAATAATTCACGGAGGAAATCAAAGGTGGCATTGATATGACCCGTAATCACATTAGTACATCAATCTTGGCTAATCACAGCAATCATGGGGGTTGCCGGTTAGTATTTGCACGGCAATGATCGTAATACTGAATCCTTCCAATTGTAGTCCCATAAATCCTACACATTTAGGGAAAAACAAGTGTGATTTGTGGATATTTTTCGCTGTGGGGCAGCACTCTTTTCTTTTTCTTGTAGGCCCATTTAAGCGTAACATCATTTTCCGTAGGATATTGGAGCTGGTTTGACAGCACATGGTTATACGTTCACGAATGTTCTCTTCGGAATGAAAAATCAATCATCCCTGGATAGTGTATGTATGCCATACTAATATGTATTGTCCATGATGATACACAAGTCATGGTCGTCCTCGTTTCCGTATACTGGTATACTGGTATAAGAGGTCAATATCATACCAGGTCAAACCTAAAATATCTTTCAAATTGAGTGTTCAATGCTATTAGTCTTTTGACTACTTTCGGCATGTTAACATGATGTCAATTATCAACAAAACCTTGAGCTACCAGTCTCCAATATATCTTAAGACTTGTTAGAATATGACTGATTATCAGACATGAAAGGAATCATGCATAGGATCTTGTTGCTTTCCTTGTGTTCTCGCTTTAGAGTGCGTGGGATCGGAAATCCCAGTGCGATTGGATACCACGCCCTGCTCGTGAGCTGTGAGCTTAGTAGTCGCAGAATATGTCGGCTGGTTTGTGCGCATGTCGTACCAGAATAATTAAAGGAGACTGGTGCTGTATGAGTTTGCGTATTTTTACTTTTACGGACACTATATAACACATATGTGCTGATGTGTCGTTAACGAACAGTAACATGATTCTGGCTTGATTTGAAATGCAGACAGAAAGACTGATCATGGGAAAAGAGGACTATTCCATATGAATGATGACTAGATCTCCGGCAACCCAGGTAGTTTCGGAAGTAACCTGGTAACGTGTGACTGTCAGATATGTGGCACAGCTCCCAGAAAGGGGCACTGACCCCGACAAATGATAATAACATAATACTCCTCTTCCTCGTTACGAAAGGCAAATACTTAGATTAACGTGGGTGTTAAGCTATGTGGGTTTCTGAGAAGGATTTAATTTTTATCATCCCTGTGGAAACATTTATAATAATTAGTTGGAACGGAGACGATCCGACCTGCTTTTGGCAAACTGTCGGAGGGTTTCAAACATTGTTTATGTTTCGCTGCAATATTTTTTTTTATAATTTATTCAGGAAACACGGGGCTCGGATGCAACAAGCTAATGCATAGCAACAATGTATCTTGATTTGATTTTCTACGGGTTCAGGAGACAAGTAAGGCCCATCAAGAAACTCTGGCCATGCTATATCGGATGGGCACCAGCGATAACCCTGATAACTCGCCCTCTCTTCTAAACTTGTACTAGGATGATATCGAGGCAGGATAGAAGCCAATCCCAAACTGCTCCTCGGATCGCCATCTTACGTACTCTCCGGAAAGAGGATCAGAGAACTCCAGGATCCGACATTTTTCGGAGCCTGTAGGAGCGGAAGATTCATTCCAACATGTATGTATGTATGTATGTACAAATATTTATATTGCGCCTTTTCCAAAAGGCTCACTGCCGACTGACGGAAAATAAATCGGCAAATATCCCCGAATATCAGATTCCAGAAACCCATACACAAATCCCACTGCATTACAGCGGAACCATGGAGTGGTGAAGACCATGACCTTGTCCATCGCAACTGCAGTACAGCCACCTAGGAAACACGTTTCGGTAACTACTGGATTTCGAATCCGGATGTTTGCTTGCGAAGCGTCACTGAAACCACCCTGCCATTCCCCCGCCCAGCATGAATGTTCTTCTCTATATGCTCTCCGAATGCTTGGACAATTCCGTGCTCATGCATGTGACCTCATGTTGAATTTGGTTAAACTATAGAATTTTGAAGAAATAACCGTGCACCAAGATTTTTCTAATGGATGGAAAAGGGAGAGATAGGTGGCCCGGCTAGCATGCACAACAGTGATGTTTAACACGCGAGGCTGTTTCCAGCCTGGTGCTTTCACACACTGCTACATATGCAGCACTGGAAATTGTGACAGATATTTGTATATCGAATGTCATTGTCATGTTAGTAAGTTAACCGTCGTGTAGTCTGTGGTTTTGTCTCTTCTGGGTACGGTCTGGCTGGTAATCGGCAACCATCTTCGGGAGTGTATGACAATTCTGCTCAATGTAGAAACATTGTGATAGAATACAGGAACTATTACCAACGCTGAGAAGGGTCGAACTCATAGATTCAATCGCTCTTTCCAGCGTGGTCACCGAGGTATTTTCCTAACATCCACAACCACTGATAACCCGATCAGTTAGAGTAACGTCTGAACAAAGGCTACGTTATGGGCAGTAGTTATTTATGACCAGTTAGGGTTAGAATAGTAGAAAGCCGTGGGATAAACACGAAACCATTAGCTAGGCCTACTGAATGCGATAGGACCGTGAGCAGTATTTACCGATCACAGCTATGACAGATTGGTATGAGCTGAGACATAATGCAACACCTGGGCACCCTGGTTACATTCCAGCACCATCCTTTCCCCTACCCTTCCCTCGGGGCGCCAAATCCTATAACAACATCGTGAATATATGCGATGAACCATTATTGACCTCCTGGGGGAGGTGGGGAAACACCTCTCGAAATGGTGTACGGACGTTGACGGTGCCATACACATTTATAAATAATGTAGTGGAACATTAACATATGGAATGCACTGGAGCACAGCTACGGTAGCGTTCCTTTTGAAGTGTTGTGTTGAATACGCCACTAAGCGCATGACCCTTTGCAATTCAACATATTGAGGGCTTGCAATCGGCGCCATGGATGACGTTACGACTACTACCCCCTCCCTCCGTCGGCGTAAGTATTTAGGGATGGGGGTACCGATCCGAACAAGGCACTAGAACCTAGTGAGGATTGCATGAACTGACGGGCTGTTTACCCATGGTCATTGTCAGCCGACATTCTGAAACTAAAAGCAGTCAACCCCTTCCCCCGAACACCAACCCTTGTTGGAAACGAAAGATGGAATAAGGGCATCTGGTACAAACAATCACCTATATATGGGAGGTGGAACATAAAAATACACATTCCTACGTAAAAAAGTAGGGCCTGCCACAGGGATAGGGTAAGCTGTCCTTTGGGGCACTGGGGCGTAAATTTTTGTCAGGCACTCAGGTGATGGACTTTGTATGGAGTTATGTTATTGTGGGCATAGGATATGGGTGTTCAATGGATATGTATTAATTTTGTCTCAAGGGTAGAGTGAATATGTCACCTCCGTCAGTCCGTTGTGTGCAATCGAAATCAATCTATATTGACGTCAAATGACAAATGATCCACCAGTACGTAAAACATGTTTTATTCTCTTATCGTGCTCACAACTTTCAACCGATTTTACCCTCTCTCAACATCACATACCATTCACCTTTTCATATTTCAGCCAATTACAATGGTACGAATATGATACAAATATGACACGAAATATAAATGTCCATATTGATCGTCGACAAAATCGCCAATGCACTAATGAATTGCACACACACACACACACACACACACACACACACACACACACACACACACACACACACACACACACACACACACACACACACATCACGAACACAACCACTTAACACAGTAACCGCACGAGCAGACTATGCATGTTCCATATACGAAATTATATTATGCAGGGTCTGTTTTTTTTTCATGAAGAATAAAACTTAGGGCCTACAGGAAGAGACTCAAAAGGGTTCCACCGTAGCTAATACATTCTTCCTCCACATCTACAATTTGGCCCTAAAGCTGCCCTACTACCGTTTCGGTACCCAGCAAAACGATTTCTGTAACATGGCTATACATTTCGGAAATATTTTAGTAAAATTGAACAAACAAAGAAGAGACACCGCTAGATTGCACCACCCTGCTGGCAAACCTTCAATGTCTCCCCATCCGTCTGTGATGGGACGATAAGCGCTACTTGATGATAAGGTAATACTACCCTGGAGAGGGAACATGCTTCCTGCAAGTAGGAGCGCTGACCTGGGGAATAAAACTGAGAACCTGAATCTCCAAGTAATATCGCGTCTTGTTCATGGCAGTTCTTTGAAATTAAATGTTCGTCTCTCACTTAACGACAACCTGTTCGCAGGAAGCCGACGAGGCCGAATGCTTGCTAGACTGACTATACAAGTTCATGGTGATATCTATTCGTATCTTCATAACAGGGAATAGACCCATCCCTATCTGAAAAACACGTTAATAGGCATCACGTACGTCGACATCGGGCTTTTTCGTGATATGGGCTATAGCTAGGGGTCATGAAACATAAAAGGTTGATGTTGATTAATCGATCGATCAAGGGATATACACAGATTGATCTAGCTAGACAGACAAACAACCACACCGGACAGACATGGGTCGGGTCCATCATAGTCGCTTCTTCCCCTCGTTCTAATCCTCGGGGTTACCCATTTCAAGCTGGGAGCAATACTGTAATCGAACATGACCAACATGGCGGGTAGTATCCAGTACAGCTTCCATACGATACCGAATTCTGTGTATCATTACACAACAAGTAAAGCTGGCGGGTGTAATTATTGGTAAAAAGATGACCCATAATGAAAATAGACAGGGGCCAAGAGACCGAAGAGTGCTCATGCATCCGAACGTAGCTATAGATGCAATAAACCCCGACTTATATAATTAACTATGCGCCTAGGTTTCATTTCGACTAGATTACTATCGACGCTGCATGAGAAGCATGGAGCATAGCACAGACATTTTTGATTCTGCCTAAGCAAAAGGAATCTATGCAGTCCCGACGCCCGTGACCGTGATGTGGTGTGTGTGCGCGTCTGTGTGGGTGTGTGTGTGTGTGTGTGTCTGTTGTGTGTGCCCACTTGTCAGCACGAATATGTAAAAGAACGCAAGCATTATGAATTTCAAGTACGTGTGTTGGTTGGCATATAGAAGAATGTCCCCCTATTGTTTTTGGTGCCAGTTCAAGGTCACTCAAGGTCACGAGGGACAGACTTCAGAAAGTGCTTGTCGTCACGATACTAACGAACTGAAGCTGTCAAGTTCCATTTAGGTATGTGGGTTGCACGTATGGTGATGATGAACCCTATTGTTTTTGGTGTCAGGGCAGATGTCATTTAAAGGTCCACCCTAGGACAATCATCATATATCTTGGCAACAAAACATTTAAGGGATGTTGTAATGGAAAGTTTTGTTCCGTCTGGGCGAGCAACATCTGGTGACCTAATTTAACCCCATTTTGTTATCTTTGGACACTGTATTGACTCTCGACCTTGTGCATTGAGTGGCTATTTTTTTTGTGTGATGACCAAGAATGCGTCTTGTTGGACACACCATACAATGAATTAGAACTAAGTACTCCCACTCCTATCACTAGCTATATCACGGAACGCCATGTGTGGAGGTCGATACAGCCTAAAACAGGAATGTTGCTAATTTTGATGTTTGACATTGACATCTTGCAACAAACATTTTAGAGGGATGTGGTAATAGAAAGAATTTGTCGTCTAAGCGAACTTATGCAGTTTCGGTATGCATGGGAGCTCACAATTTCCCTGGACAACTGATATTTGCTTGTGGGCACTCGGGCTGCAGTTATGGAGCAAATATCCCAATCACCCATGCTGACCTATAGTCAACAATGGTTTTGTGTGATTTAATCACTGGTCCAGTCTCAAGGACACACCTATCAGCCTATAAACTTGCAATGTTTATGGTGTAAGGCTCTCAAGTGTAGCCCATGCATACCCTAAATCCCGGTGGCCTATGACAAATTTTGATGATTTATTATGGGTATTCTAAACAAAGTAGGCCAATCTAAGTCATTCAGAAAGGTACCGCCAATAATGTTATGGCGGAGGGTGGGGGGGAGTGGTGGCCCTAAATAACGGGGAGGTCGGTGCCGGCAAAACATCTGTTGTGATACACTGTTTCTAACCTAGCCCGGTCATGTAAGGCCCTCACGCGGGTGACCCAGAGCATCAAAGATCAAAACTAACAAAACCGGGAACAGTCCCCACCGACACCACCTTGCCTCCCTCCATCACACAGGTCCTCCGAGACACACGCAAACAGTTTGACTGAGATGAAAAATCCTTTTAGAGGCCTCAGTGAAGTTAGCACATTTCTATTATCTCCAAAAACCTGTTTCTGTTAGAAAAAAATCCAAACGTAGTAGACAGAGAAGAGATATCTTCAAACATCTGCGCGTCAATGACAGAATGACCCGTATTTACATCGCCCTGCTCGAGAAGAATACGGTTTCATCGTGGAAACCGCCAATCAGGACAATACTGGCATACCTGGCTATACTTGAAACTGCTGACTGCCTGTTTGTTGCCTTCTATCCCCCCCCTCCCCTGATGTGTGTGGTCAGTCAAAGTTATCTGAGGTCAACAGAGTGAGATCCATGTCTGAAATAGCCTATCAATTAATACCTACCAACAAGCAGGGGTTTTCTTTGGTTTTCTACGTTGCAATTTGGCAATATTCATTGGTCGACCCCATATGAGTTTTGTATGTACTGCTACATCCCACTAATTTGCATAATTTACGCGAAAATTTGAAGTTTGTCCTATGTGAACGAAACTTGCCGGATGGGGACTTCATTCGTCCCTGACAAAAGTCAGTGTCATGTGATGTCACCGGAGGTCAAATTGCTTACTTTTGTGATTTCCAAACTTGTGTCAGAATTGAATAACACTTCAGTTGGTGGATGGGGAGGTATTTTGTTCGTTCTTCTCCCACAAACGTATAGAAGGGAGGGAAGGGCAGTGAAGGGAAAGATAATTTTGGAATTCCATGTGTGCGCCTAAATAGAATTTTAGGTAAATCGACAATATCTAATAAGCGTATTACAATTTTTGGTTTAGCCTCATTAGGCCATAGCCTGCCCTCTATGCAGGATCACGAAACCGTTTTGTGTCTTGTTATACTAATGTTAACCCAACAAGTGTGCAACGTCGTGGTGTGAATCACGTCAGTACCCGTTCAGGAGGTGAATGCATTTGGTGTACCGTGCCCTGGCAGATTCCTGTTTATCATGTCTCCGAGATTATCCTTGGAAAAAAAAACATGTAAGAACAACAGACCGTGAAATGCGGCCAAAAGTTAGGAATAAAATGAATATATATTCTATTTTTATCCCTGGTTCCCAAACTAAACACCAATCATAACTCTAAGAAACACTAAGAAAAGTCGACGAACCGAACGTTTACAATTCGGCGACAAAAACTCAACAAAGGAAAAGGCGATTGTAGCCTCTCGAAGTAATATTTCCAACAACTCCGTCCAGAGTGCAAGATTCGCCTGACCGCTTATATAACCAACACCCAACTCACGAGGCAGGCATTACATGTGTTGATAGTATCTTCATCCATAGATTACCAATCGCGTGGTTAAATTAGAAATTAAACTTTCCCATGGTAGGGTGCGTGATCCTGACATACCCCCTGCTGTGACGCCCGTGAAACTAGCAGCGAGAACCATAGGCGAGTAGACCCTTGCAGCTAAAAACAACCAATACTATGGTTCTGACAATATATCCCCCAAAAAAACCTTGTTAATAGTAATGAAACGAGCATGGTCTCACTTTGCCCAGCCGCGAGCGATGTTCGTGATACTGAACTGTTATCTGATGAGACCAGCGGCTAACTGACTGGTAACTATTCCGAAATAGATATTAGCCTGACGTGGTCGAATGTGTGAACAGAACAATTTACACTTTCGGCCTGAGGATTTCGCTCCAGTATTGGCAGAACCACTCGTGCACGAAAGATGAACACAAATTGGGAGCTATATTCAAACATAAGCCACTGCGCGGTTCGTTCCGAATTTTCTTCAAAGTACTAATCGAAGAAAAATGTGGGCAACTTGGATCATACTCAATATATGACGCCTGTACTCCGGTCAACTCTTCCTTTAGCCGAATACACCATACGATACGGAATCGAATTGCCTGGAAGGTGCCAAAATATCATTGGCCAAAATTTACATGATTCAACTTCTGAAGGCCTAACCCTTATACATTCAAAAATTACGTTCCAGTGAATGAACCGATGCGATTACTGCGAGTACTGGAATGCGCTTGCAACGAGAACAGATGGGACTTGGTAAACCATTATAACCCAGAATTTCAAGAATGACTTGAGGAAGCCGCTAGTTAGTAGATAGAGCAAAAGTATCGTATCCAATACGTGTAGTAAGGGGTCCTATGAGATTGCGAAGTGCAAGTCATTAAACCCTCCAGCCTTCGCCGTCAATTTACGATAGCAAATACATTTCCTCAATCCTTTCGACTCTTCGACCAAACTGCATGACGGTCGTTAGTCGAGATTACTTTCCTATAAAGTTCGACCCCATTTGGCGGTTGGTGGATGGAATCTCCGGAATAGGTGAATTGGGTTTGTAGGTTTTTTTTGGATCCCACAGGATCTGTTAATTTGTTCAGTTATTAGTGATCTATCAGGGGGGGTTGAAATAAGGGATCAGAGTCCAGAGTTTCAAAAGAAAGAGCCCGTGGTTCGTGGAATCTGGCATGGGAACCATGGAGTTTATTTTGTGAGCCTGATCACTAGAGTCTCACATCTCACATGCATACCTGAAGTGTCGTCCTGACAACAACACTGAAATAGTGCTTGCTGCCTTCATTAGTTAGGCCTACCTAAATGTGACCAAGTGGAGACCCCAGAGGCTAATTGCCCCTCCCCCCCTCCCCAAATCGCCCTGGTTCATACAATTTTCATTGGGACTAGCGAGATTGATGTATTTTAGGCGGCCAATAGCCCCTGCCCTGCTGATCGTGAACCCTGGATCTATCTATGCTGGACCGTATGTGGGACGAATTATACAATTTGTGATCTATCTATGCTGAAGGTATGTGGACGAGTTATACATACATAAGATAGACCCTAATTTCTCCACCTACTCAACAGTAGAATTAACTACACTACATCCAGCATGATTTTCAAAGGCGTACACTGCAACATTTCCGGACCTCGCGCGCCAATGTTTGCTGCACTGTAATTGGTGACTGAGATTGGACGAATATTGAAATTCATGGGTACCTGTTATCTTCACTGGAACATCCTTTTTCGCGTCCAATAATCAACTCGAGATCGCGTGGGTTATTTTAGATTTCGAATTCCACCCAGCATGCGCTGACCTTCTTATAACACCTCCGTGGCAGGTCAATAGCGATATGCGATATCGAACCTGAATCCGACAATCTCAGCACCTGAAGGCCGGTGGGTCACTGAATACGACTATCTATGAGCTTATTTTATGAGGGCCCCGTGCTCTTGTTATGCGAACCTGGGCTCTCGAACACCAAAAAAAAAAAAAAAAAAAACACCCCCCCCAACCCCCCCAGAAACACCCCACCCACACCCCCCCCCCCCCCCCCCCGCCCCCCCCCCCCCCCCCCCCCCACACAACCCCCCCCCCCCCCCCCCCCCCCCCCCCCCCCCCCCCCCCCCCGCCCCCCCCCCCCCCCCCCCCCCCCCACCCCCCCCCCCCCCCCTCCCCCCCCCCCTCGGAGGCGAATATCCGTCAAATTAATTGTTCTGAACGCAACTCAGTATAGAAAGCGTTAGTTAAATACTGACATATAGTTTAATATTTCGAGGTTCCATGTGTGCACGACGGCGTCTTCCATGCAAGAGGTCATGGGTTCGAATCTCACTCGTCCTAGTTCCCGTCATTGCAATATCCGTTTCACTATCCATCCATCATATTATATTACATTTGTCTTGTGCACTACGTTTCACTGTTCGGGTACCTGATTAAGAGGTAATTGCTGTTTAATTTATTGACTGATCGACCTACTAGTGGATGAATGAGTGACTAGATGACGGATACAGGATGACTGATGATGGATGTCCGTGAATGACCAATACTGAACGAATGGATGTATGATACATTGACAAATAATATGGATTAACAATGGATACTTAAGTAACTAACTGAACAATGATGACTGAATAATTACGTCTGGCGATACTTCACATTTTTTGTCATAATAAATCAGTACAACCGTAGCAGAGAGTTTCTCTCACGTAGATCGACAACTCTGCAGATAAATTATTAGTGGATGTCTATTTTGCGGTTTAGCATCTTACTAGATAATGAATATCTGTTTTGGGATTGCCAAATCGTATCTAACTTTTATTTTAGATTGCGAGTTGGGATTTTGGGGGAGACAATTTCTACACGAAAAGAGAGACTCTTCGTGGAGATAACTACTTCCAACCACCCGATGAATTTCTTTATCCTCTAAGTGTAACATTACTTTATATTCATGTAAACAGAAAGCCAGACCATATACCAACATATCACCATTTTAATGAGAATTGAAAATTGGCATTGCAAATAGACTATTACATTGCTGAAACTGGAGCGTCGAAAAAATGTATGCAAAAACCTAACGAGCTAAAAAGCCTGTTCCAAGATCCTACTTATTTCATCACCTGATAGATCCTAATCAGCATGTTGCTGTGTCCAATGGGTATCACTGTAGATATTATGCTGTCCAGATTTACTGATTTATGTATATATTGTGTATGAAATGAGAATGAAGTAATGAGACGGAAAAAGGCTATGTAGAAGGCGAATAAACTCAAGAGAAATGCGCAGCAATGTTAACATTGCTACTAAAGCCAGGGAGTAGCTTTGTAACTCCAAACAGTACATGTACTATTCCATTAGTGCGCGCTCGCCGGCGTGAGTCCATATAACTCCGCTACTCGCTACTCGTTAGCACGACCTAATTCTGGGGTGGTACCGTGGCGGGATCGCATCCATGATTACCGTCAATTGAGCGCTGTTAAAATAATCAAATACGACCAACAAACATATCGGATAGGATTTAATATGCGACATTCCTGAGTACGTTACAGGGGTACATCACTACAGCAGATACTTGAAAATAGCAAGAACCCTTAGGAACAGAAATGGATATAAATAGCTCTACTCACTATAGAGGTCTGCATGTAGGAGTGGGTGGGAGTAATGGATTGCTGAGATTATGCAGCCGTTTTCCGAGAGCCGTAGTCTAGTTGAAGATGAAAAGTATCTTTCTTATTTGATCGTCTTTGCTTAGACTTATATTCAATTGTTAATTCCTCATTATAATAACCTGACTGACTCGGTTGTCAGGTTGAATTGCGCTATATTTCCGGTAAATGAGGTATGCCCATTCGCACGGGAAAATGCCGATCGTAGTTTTCCTTAGTAATGATATCGACGATCTGTATATCAGACAAGGCAAGGTGAGAGCGGTTCATCATAATGTTTTCAATGAGAGCTCAAATATTTACTTTTGAAACAAAAATGTCGGGGAATGCGAAAAAAGTTTTCTAGGGTTCAAAATTTAATATGATCTGACCAATCGGCCTCATGCAGTGCGAGACTGATCACAATTTCGAACGCAGTCCGAATGAGACCCAAAGGAGTAAGGGTATACGTATTGTGACTGATTCGCCCAACTTCTCCAGCAACTTGGCCCGCTGCACCCAAAAAAAATATGGTTTCAAACCGTCTGCTCCCAATGCAACTTGAATTTGTTGGCTTCGAAATCGAGGGGGTTCTGAACCAAGTTTAATGGGGGCTGAGTCGGCAGAGACCCTGCTATTTGTCAATTTCAATTTCAATCTATAGTAGTGGAAAGTAATCTATTGACTCCTTCAGTTTGTGGAGCATAGGGGCTAATTGGTTCAGGCGCGAGCTCGTAACCAGAGGTTGGGGGTTCGAGCCTGCCACGTTTGTACCTTGAGCAATGGTACTGTATCCCGTGTGCCTGCTCTCACAACCCGATGCATACAAATGGGGACCGTGAGGATCAGAAACACAATTGACGCTGATTGTAGCTGCCGGCGGTATATACTCTCCGGGATTTTCGAAGTGCGTACTGGTTCCTATGCCTGGGGTAATGGTAATGTCTGTATAAGCGCTTTGAGCACTTCGGTGGGAAAGCGCTATATGAGAATAGAAATTTAACAGGACTCATTACGTATGCATCTAAGGGAATGAAACATTTGCAACGGCGTCACGAATCACGCTAAAATGTACCAGAAAACTGTATTCCGATAAGGTTGTGAATGTTGCGAATATGCCAGAAGCTAAATTTTGCGATTTAAACTTCTGTCAAGTAAATTCGTCCTCTTTAGGCTTCTAATACATGAATATTAGTGAATCGTTGCTTCCTATAGTCAGCTTACGCTGAAACTATTTGCATATGTCTCTGTTGGGTAGTTAGTGGTTAGGGTCAAAGTTGTATGGGGCCACCATTATTCTTGCTTGGTCGCAAAATTCTTGAGTTCGTATGTTCCCTTCGGTACCGGCTGATCACACCTGGCTTGAGGTGAGTTAGGGTCAGAAAACTTCGTTAGGTAATTCTAGAATTCCATTACTTCTCAGGTGACTGCGCTGTACGGTGTCCGAAAAAAGTGGGTTTACGGAGAGAGGTGGGGAATATCCTCAAGAGGCGGCTTGAAAGGAGACCGTCCCAAAGGGCGAGACGTACTGTGGTGCATGGATTCCCGGGTCTCCCGAAATAAAATTTCACAAAGCCAGATATAGGTACGTCAAAGTAATGATGTTGTACGGCTACGAAACATTCGTATCTTCACTACTAATCTTCCCTTATCTGCTGATACGGAATTCCTGCTCTAAATGAGTTCTCAATCACCTTTTTGGAACAATTTTCAGTTCTGTCATAAACTACTCTTATCTGCCCATGTTTTAGTCCATATACTCGTGTAACCATACATGTGAGTGACATTGGTGATTCAGGCCTAACCCCATAATAAATAGAGACTCAACACTGAACACAGTGGAAAGAAATGACGTCATCTGATGCTATAACTCTGAATTGACCCCGCGGCCTTGCCGTCCAGGATGGGCACATTCTTTTTTGTTCATGGAATGGACCCCCGCGACGTCCAATTCACGCCCCGAAAATTCGATTACGGAGGGTTTTCTGCAATATGCCTATCCTACACATCGACCCATTTCTGCTGGCGATCTATCCGCCTGCTGAGAAGAAAAGTGCGTATTGTGGCGAGATTATTTTCAATTATGGACGGATTAGGGGGGGCTCCAGATGAACACTATCGTGCAGACGCCTTTAACAGTTTGACCTTCGCGCAGGTATAGCCAGATAGCCGGAGCCATGACCATGCAGGATCCCCAGGCTAACAACAATTCTTCATTGAGGAATTCTTAATTCAGCCTTTGAAATATTTCGAAGAATCGAGCAACAATGACATCGAAAATGAATGTCATCGTTCGGTCGGTACCTCATCTACGATAAAATCTTTCAATCAAACTTACAAGCACTCGAATCATTTCTATTCTTGAAGAGAACGGAGATCAGTCCGCGCGATTTTTCCAAAGAGGACCACCGGCTCAACAATGTATAGTTTTCCGCACTATACTAGTAGGCTACAGTCCATCCCAATTGCATTGTGGATGTTTCATTTTATTCAACATACTTTCCTGAAAAATAATAGAGATTATTTCAATGCCCAGTACCCAGTTAAGAGAGTGTATATCTCTGAATTGGACCACCCGCACTTCAGCACCAATTACCTACCTCTGCATTTCACAAAATGATATCCCGCCATCTCAAATTCATGCACTTTGACTCCTGTCGAGTGGAATACAAATGCGGAGTTTTGCTTCCACCGGTCGCATCGATCATTTCGGCGTTGCCGATAGGAAGAATGTAACGCGCGGTGCGGGAGTTGAAGTATCCGTCTCTAGGGGCATTCCATGTCGCAGCTGGGATAAATTCCGACCTGCATTTGTAGCGCAATTAGTTTCCAATATAAGTGAATTTGGGACGTAACCGACCTATTGGACGCCACTGTGAGATACCCTTGAGTATTGGACTTCACGCAGATACTGAACCACAGGTTGATCAACCCACGCGGTCCCAGACAGCGAGTGGAATCCGTGTCCGAAATATTTTATAAAAGACGCTGAGTCAGAGAAAGTGGGAATAGTCGAATAGTCCGATGCATGACAGTCGGAGGGTTCTCAGTCATTGGACATAGTGGCGTTTACCCGATTATATTAGTTCACTTCCAAACTACAGACGAAATGTCTTCTAAGCGTCTTGAAAATCAAATTCAATCCTGCGGGATCTTCCGCGGCAGGTAAGTTTGGCCGTACGGGATACGTTATGAGCTTTGCAGTAACAAGCAGGGAGTAATGAATAAGTGCTGAAGCATTGTAAGAGCCTTTCTTCAAGAACGTATGCCTTGTATCGTAATTTTTGCATAATGATGATATGTTTTATAGTTTTGAAAGCAGGAATGCCGTGAACGTCGGGAGACAAGACATGTCAAATAAATGGCCTTAGGTTATTTCGCCATAGCCGGAAACGAACTCATGAAATTACTGAGGAAGAACCTCTCCCCTTTCAACCTCTAGAAGGTATAACTCGCAACTGGATTGGTTTTAATAAATTGGGTTTGACTGGGGTTTAGCTTGCAGGGCAGTTCTCCTCATACATTCGGGTGACGCTACTTCTACGACGACTCTAGAGTTTACAATTCGCTAGTATCATTGCATGAAAATACATTCCGATGGTACAATACTCTTCCATGCAATGCTTAGTGGTTGAAAGCATCAGCCATGCTTACATGGCGCGTCCATCCTACTGGGGGAAAGATGTATTCACACTGTGTAATCTAGGTGAATACCTACGTACATATCAGTCACGGATCAGAATGTTCTTACGTTCTACCCGATAAGCTGCTGAGTTTGTAAGTCGGAATACTACGAGAACTAGAACTGTTTACTGAATCTTCTAAATTACTAGAATTTAAAGAAGGGCTAGTCGTGTGACAATGTTATAAATATTAGTGAACCATCTTGTTTACATCCTCTTTTGAATTATGTTACCTGAGTTGGACGTCAGACGTGGTACAGAAAAATACTAAAAGTTAATCCAGCTGCGTTATAATAATTGAATAGATTATCAACATTTTAAGATCCCGGTTACTTATATTGAATGGAAATTCTTTTGTCCCAGGTCAGCTGCAAAAATCGGAAGGAATGTGAAAGAAGATGAGTAAGCTCCTGGTTTCTCCCTAGTTTCAAGCCGTGGCTACTCGCCGCCAGTCCACGCTTCACCGATTCCCAACGGGAGTGCTCGAAAAACGGGGAAACGTGAGCGTCTCCGACCTCCGGGTGAACAGAGCCAGTCGTGTGTGAGGTAGGCCGCCTCCCATGATCAGATGAGACGGACCTGAAGAAATGTGTGACTGATGACTCCGTGACCTTCGATTACCAAACATGGCGGTCTTCTTAACACCAGTGCTGCCCTTCGTGTCCTAAAATCGACGACGATGCGTGTTTCGCCAGGTTATGGTCCTCACACGGATAGTCACTGCGCACCATCCAGACATGACACACGCTGCGGAATCCACATCAAAGCGCGAGGATATATAAGCCGACGAAGAGTAGCTAAAACCGTCAAAACCGAGGCATATTAGGTGACTGTGTTGAGGTACGGGTAACGTCGAGATGCCCTCCGAGGCAATTGCAAAACCTCAGCAGGCTGCGGGAGATGAGCCTTAATGACCCGAGAATCACCTCCAATTACATTTGTACGAATGTTTATCCCGGATCAAGCCTGTTCAGTTGACTAGAACCTGGAAGCCACACAAGTCAAAAAACCACAGTATTTGGTTGGCCGGCAACGAAATAAAAGATGTTGCTCTGACCACCAGCAAAGTTACTCGCACTGAGAGTACCACAATACATCTCGAGACAAAATTATGTTTCTACGAGGGAAGGGTACACTCGATGGCTGGGTAGACCCGGAATGATCTCAAAAAGGGACTCCAAGCCAAGAAAGAAACCATCGATGAATACAGCTAGCCAAAGTGAAATCAAAGGACACAGATCTAATAACTTTACAGAAGTAGCCTACAAACCCTAGAACACATGGTAACAAAAATAAAGGCAGGTTCACATGAAAACAGGCAGTAGAGCACATAGGATGACAGTTAGATAATTAGTGACATGCGAACTAAGGAGCATACTAGCGTCTTCACGTTACACACAATACCGATGTTCTGGTCCGTAGGTAAGAATGTTCATCTTGCTGAGTGTTGACTAGGAACCAAGTACGACTGGTTAGCCGAAACAGGAGGCGTTGATTATAGTTCAGTGGGGAAAAGCAAACGACTCGGGATCATTATATGCGGAACACACGGAAAGCCCTTGAGGGCTATTCCGCAGGCTATCAGACAAGGCATATCTCCTCTAACGCTACCTACGTGTAAATGTGGGTACTTGCGAAGGTAACGGAAGTTGGCGCATTTCGTTGCCAGGGTTCGTGGTCGTGTAGCGAAGTGACCCTAGTGGAGCAGGGCCACTGTGAGATACCCTTGAGTATTGGACTTCAGCAGATAGTGAACAACCAGGTGATCGCCACTCGTCTCCAAGATAGCGAGTGGAATCCGTGTCCGAAATATTTTATAAAATATGCTGCTCAGCGGCGTAGAAATGGGTCGATAGCATGATGTCCGGGTGGTTTCCCCTCGGTGATGTAACGAGGTTCCCCCGATGTTAAGCCGTCCCTTCAAAACTACGTACATGTCTATCCAATCGTCTGAAAAATCTTCCGCGGCAGATAACGTGTGTCAAGCCGGATGAGTATTAAGAGAGGTATTCAGGTTTACGCAGACAGAAAATTCTCCAATCATCTAAGAGTCCTTTCAGCTCACGAACGTATGCCTTGTATCGATATTATGGTGGATAACGTTATAGTGTGCACACAGCAGGATTCGTGGACGTTGGAATGGAAAACAAGACTATCAAACAGTTATTCTAAGGTATTTCTCATAGCCAGAAACGCCACAGAATCACCGAGTGAAGATACCTCTCCTTTCAACTCTATGAGGTATACTCGCGAAAGCTGCATCAACCTCACAGCCAATTACCGAGGACACACAGACGCACGTCAGCCGGACGTGTTAGCTAGGTAATATGATTGGGGGGTGAAGAATTAAGAAATTCCAACTGGCTAGATTCATGTTCCAAACTCACCCCACCCCCTTCTGAAAGGTGCATTTGGGTGTTCTCTTTTTTGTTATTGGGGGACTCCCTGTTTCATTTTAAGATGTTTTGTGAAAACTGGACATCAAAGCTCGAGTAAGGTACACAAGAACACAACGCTATAACGTACTCTCTAGACCCAAGTGCTAACTGTGCATTATTGTGCATTCAGACTGGCCTTAGTCAGGGGGAGCGCCAGGGTCTATGATCTGATTGGGGGGGCCATATTAGTTTTTGGCGAATCTGTCTTTGGAGACTAATATGGGGGAGGGTCTAAGGGGGGATATTAGCATGTGACGAATCTGTCTTTGGATACAAATATGGGTTAGGGTCTAAGGGTGTCCCCCTCCACTTTGGCAAATTTTTGATGGGTAAAAGCGTCCTTAGATGCAATATGGTGTGTGTATGTATGGTCACATTTTCACACTCTTGGTTTGTATTGGCGAATTGAGAGTCAAATTATGATGCCAGTTACCCAAAAAAAGGAGGTAACCGTTCAAGTTAGCCTACAATTTGATATTACTTATTACTCCTTGATTTCAATTTGCAGATTTGAATTGGCATTAAGATGTGAAATGCCTCACAAGCGCATCTAGGCTATGAAGCCGTTAATTCGGGCCCTTCCCAAGTTGGCTACAAGTGAACATCAGCCGACTGCCTGTTGTCGACATGAATGCCTTCACACAACTTGAAATTAGGCAGTACTGACCGTTTGTATTTCATATCCAAGGGACTTCGGGATGACCTTCGATTTGAGGTAAATATAGCGCCACGAACACAAACGTTTAACAATCTCTACTCATCAGTGGCGTCAACCAGACTTTTCAGACTGGGGGGAGGGGGCTCTAGGGGCACAACCTTTAATGGGGGGCAAAGAAAACTATCTAAGCGGAGCCGCCACCATTGGTTGGCGCGGAGCGGATAAGAAAAATTTTTGGTTGCTAAAGCCCCCCGATAGCCGGAAATGATCTCTCCCAAGCGTTTTAGGCTGCATATACCAAAGCTTAAATCTGGGCATTTTGGGATCACACATTCTGCTAATCGGTGGACAATTTTAAAAATTGGTCGGACCCGATCTTAATCGATGCTCGGACTTTTGGCCAGATATTAAATTTTTTGTTTTTAAATTTTTTTTTTGTGCTTCACACTAATGTTCACCAGTGCGCGCGAAGCGCGCAGTTTTTTCTGGGTTTTCCCGACAAATCTGGAAAACAGGATCTCACCAGAAAAATTGGGAAATTAGCAACTTTAGCTTAATGTCCCAAAACATGATATGACAAAAGTAGCAGTTACCTGGAGAAAAACATGCGGTGAAAATCGAAACACTTTGGATAGCCGAAGCAACTGCCGTTCCAAAACGCGTAAAGGGTTTAGTAATCAAAATGAGGTTGACTGTAGTTTCAAGGTCATGGAATTTGTTGTATAATTTCAGTATTTGACCCTACAGATATTTATTAGTTAGGGGGCCAATGAGGTAGACAGTTCCATAGAGTTGTGCGGAATGGGAAAGCGACCGGGACAAAATCCAGCACTATAATACACGCGACACGCGCGCGAGCGAGAAAATCCACCTTTATCTCATCATCTGATGCGAATTTGACAATTATACTGTCTTTCTTGAGATATTTTTTTGTTGTGTTTTGCCAGATTCGATTTTAAACCTGGTATCGAATATGACCACAGAATATTTTTTGCCGACGGGAACGAAACCGTTTGGAACACCTCACTCCACCCCATACAAATAAAGATTGCTCACATGCATTTCCAAGCAAAAAATATTTTGTCGCTCAAAATCTGATTGGGGGGGGCATGCCCCCCCCCCTGCCCCCTGTTCCGTGCCGGCGCCACTGGCCTTCGTAGCACTCCGGTATTTGGAAGTTTGGAGGGCAGGGCCGGCTGGCGCCACAAGCTCACCGACTGCGCACACAGCACACTGCCGTGCGAATCTTAAGTAACAATCAGGGACGTAAGAACGTAATTTTGAGAGGAGTGTTGATAATTGGATCTGGGGACTGGGGGACTACTAAACAAAGGGGAGGGGGGTCCCCTCCGCCTTTGCATAAATTTTTGCATTTTTCCCGTTTGACCGTAGATGCCTTTGGTGCAATATAGCCCTCCAAACACTCAACCCTCACTCCCGAAATATTTCGCATTTTTTTCACAAATCCTATATCGATTTGTTTTTTCTCTGCCTAATCGAATCGAGGCAGCAAGGTAGGTTTAGTAAAATTAGATCTCACTTTTCAGAAGGAGATCGCCGATTCTCCCCTCGCCACAGAATTTTTGCATTTCAGGTGGCTTGAGATGCAATCGATGTCATTATGAACCTCCTGACGCATTCACTTTTTTCGTTCCATGAATAATTTTTTTCTGCAACTTTTCCTTGAGTCCTGGGCAGTAAGTAGGCTCTTTACTGGGGTTGGTGTAAGTCTTACCTGACAGCGGACCGCAAACAAAGGCATACGGGACTATTCCCATTTAGAGGGCATTCTATCATACATTTTTCTACTGGAGCACAAGGGAGGCAAGCCTTTCTTAGTAGGGTGGTGCCAACTATCTAAGCGGAGCGCACCTATGGTTGTGCGGAGCGTCCCAGAAATTTTTTTGGCGGCGCAAGCCCCCAAAAAAAAAAAAAAACTAAAAACGGCCGAAAATTATCTCTCCCAGGCGTTTTGGGATGCATATACCAAGCTTCAAACCTGGGCATTTTTTGATCAAAAATTTGTAATATCGGTGGAAATTTGAACACTTTACCAGACTCGGTTAACGCTGCCCCGACTTTAATGTTCAACGGTTTGGTGGCTCCTAGGGTGTACTAGTGTTTACCAGTGCACGCTGAGCGCGATGTTTTTTGGGGGGGGGGGGGGTTCCCCGACAAACATTTGAAAACGTGATCCGTATGTCACGCCTTCAGCTGACTACGCAGAACGCTATTTGTATGTTTTAATATGGTCATGGAATACAAAATTGCACTAGCCTAAAAAATGTGAAATATGCTTAAGGGTCAATGCGCAGATTTTTACAAGCTTTCTCCGTATTGGTTTGTTACGCGAAATTAATCCCTACCCTAATCTCGAAAAATCATAACAATAAACATTGATTGTCATACATACGCAGCTCATGCAGTCGTAAATATGCGTTTTACTTGAAGGAAAAAGTATTGTTATTAGCGGCGGATTGCGCGCGAAGCGCGCAAAACTTTTGCACATTATCGAATATTGATAAAACAAATATATGAAATATGACAATTTCTTTGTTGTAATTGTATTACACCGTTTTTACACACGACTAAGAAATATTCCGTTTGGTTGAGTTGGAAAATTTACGAAGTTGACGGGCCTCGGACCTCAGTCGTAAAATATACAATCTGACGATCTGTAGAAATTCCAAATGGATATCGAAAATTCCACTGCAAGGTCGCTATGACCATTTTTGGGGGGTGAGACACCCCCACACCCCCCCCCCCCCCCCCCCCCCCGTCGCGACGTCCTGACGTCACTACATGGAGACCGAGCTGACGGAAAACACGGGGACAAGATCTCTCGCTGTAAGTGCGCCATATTATATACCCAAAGAGGCGGATTCACAGTCACAAATCGGAAAAAAACTTTGTTTTTTTTGATGAACTTCCACTCCCCCTCCATCAGGTTCAAACCTCCGAGCTGAATCCAGAGGTTGTGGGGGTCGATCCACGTAGTACCCTTGGCAAGGTATAATCTCAAACTGCTTCTCTCCGCCCAGGTGTATTAAATGGGAACCTGGTGAGGACCCGGAGTACACCAGCGGTGATTTACCAGCCACACCACTCTCCGGGATTTTCGGATTGCGTACCAGGTTTCAAATGAGCAGCGGTCAGTAGTGTCAAAAAGCGCTTGATCAGATGCTAGCTAGGTATGTGCCGCTATAAAGACTACATCATTAATTAATTATCATTTATTTACATCACCAGAACGGAAAACAGTACGGCGTACTGGTACCCGGCCAACAGGGTATAATATTTACACGCGATGAAAGTTTGTGCATGGTTACTACACGCAACCAGTGTGATAAATTCTGTTGTTCAGCGGATTGACATAATATCAATTTCCAAACCAGTTCTGTAGGAACCCTTCTGATTTGTTTCCTTATGTTCTTTACCATAGAATGAGCGCAGTAAGCTCGACAATAGATCACATTTGATTGGGCAATTAACGAATGGACTTTGTTGTAAGATATTGCTATGCTTTCGATAGTGAATTTTCATCAATATGGAATACGCGAACACAACCGTCCCTCTTCAGCAGATTGAGGTAGTCAGGGCATCACCGTTGTTGTGAAGGTACGGAATCATTCATGCCATGTATCTACAATGACGTCAAAAAATTCGCCAGAACTTCTACCTCACGCGGTGCGAGAGTTGTACACTCCTCGGCTGATTTTTTTCCCTGAGCCTCCAAAATACCGCTGAAGATGCACCGAGGGTTAAGGGGCAAGCCATCCTCAGAGAAAGTGGTGAATTCGATTAACTTAACGCGTTATTTGGTGCAACGTAACTAACGAACATAGGAACTTTAGGAAGATTAGTTGTAGGGTAAAAAGGGGGGAATTACATAGGCCCGACCTGTCGGTTAGTTTATGAACATGAATTTTGGCACCCTAAACGTGGCTGCGCTTGCATATGAAAAGCCGCGAGTCTCACGCATACGCTTTCGACACAATCGGATGTGATTTCAGGTGTAACGGATAGAAATGGAGGTTACTGAGGCACGGGCAAATCTCAAAGCCCTTTGTCACCCTTCTCGATAACACGCTATATGCATAAGCACTTATCTATAAATGTCAATCCATCTTTTAGTATCGATGAGAAAGGCTTGGTATGTCTATAAAACTGGCCTTGCCAAGTATGTATCGATTTATCCTAAGACTAACATGTCATATACATGACATGGCTTCATGGCTAGGCGTGCTGTGTATGCGCGTGCCTCGTTACTCTCTTGCCCTGGTCGTTAGGGCCAGCTGTCGTCGGTGCCTTTCTACGACCACGCCCCTCTGGCCACTGAGCCTGTCAACAATAACGTTTCCAGAACAACACACACGGCTGTGACAACACAGCGACGACGGCCTATTTTCATTCCCGTTTTGTTACACATGCTCCGAAATTCTCATATAAATCTGATAATGTGGTTTTTAAAAATTAGGAAGCAAAGTTCGTTCAACCACCAGAGAATTGTTATTTCATGTTTCTAATTATGCGGCGTCGTGTATATTAGTCATCTAGATTTAGGCTATCAGAACGTGGTCCGGTCGTGATCTGACCTCACACGCTAAAATTGGGATTGTCATTCGGTACAGTTAGGTATTTTGTAATGGGAATAGAAATCCACCAGCTCGGCGATTGAATATTTCGCTGGAAGAACAACACCCTGTTTACCTGAGGGCACCAGTGTCAACGAGGGGACGTGTCAATTATACAATTGGGTGTCATATCTTCAGCCATGGGGTTGGTCAGGCTGTCATCCATATCATATTTAAAACGTTTTTTGAACTTTGTACCTCAGGTGGACAACGGGGTAGGCGTCCACACAAGGAGGAAGGCATACTTGATAGATTGACCAATAGCTGAATATATCTATCAATACTAAGGAGGGGTGGTGCCCAGCATGAAATGATTTTATTTAACCGCGCAGATAATCGAATATTAGCACCATTTGGTGTATAGCATTCTAACACTTACCAAACTCCAAAATTACTCCGAACTTAGTGTGGGTTTGTGGACTTATCTCCGAAGACACATAAACACAGTGAGGCACCTGTTAAGTATCCAACAATGGGGTCAAAAAAATTTTCGCTCGAATTTACCTCATGCAGTTAGAAGAGTGGTACAGATTCTAGGTGATTTTTCCCGGGGTCCAAAAATAGCCGTAAAGATTGCGTTGGGGCTTTGGTTGAAGGGGAAACCAGAGTTGAGAGAAAGTGCGTGAATTCGACATTACGGGAAGCGTGATAGGTGCGCCGAAAACTTAAGACTGGGGATAAATAGATGTAGGCCAAACTGGAAAATATGTTCCATCCTCGTCGTTTAATTCGTGGCCGACCTCCTAGAGCCCAGGGTGGCGCCAGGATTTCCCGACGGGGGGTCCGAGTTCCCCGACGGGGGGGGGGGGGGCACGTTCCCCGACCGACTCACTCTCTACCCCTTAAGTCAAAACCTGCATTTTGTGTTTCATTTTTAACATTTTTTTGAAGAAACACAACGAAAAAAGAATACAACATTGTGGAGAGCAATGTTACTTTCAATAGTTCCCACTCAAATCAGACGCCATTATTAGTAGAATAGGGTCAGGTATTCCCATAACTGCACAGGAAATAACCTGTGCACTGAGTCGTGGTGGAAGCACACCATCTACACAGAGGGACAAAGCACGTGAGTGATAGACGGCAGAAACAGAAGGGGCATCCTCGCCAAACGAGTTGTAACCTAAATCTCTTGCAGGGACATTCGAAGATATCCATAAGGCTTGTGTATCCTATCTATAATATTCCACGATTGTATAGTCTGTAGGAAGACGATTACGCTGATCTTAAAACTCGAGCGAGGACTTGCATCCCACTAATATGAAAGATATTAAGGCGCGCGAGGAATTTTCACGATAAAGAAGTTTTGGAAATATATACTGTCGGGGCAAAAAGGCCCTCGTGGGGTGGGTACATTTTGCGTCCCCCACTCGGGTCTCCCGACGAGATGGGAAAAATTCCCCGGACGGGGGGGGGGGGGGGCAGGCTTACTCCGCGGGGGGGGCATGGCCCCCCTGCCCCCCCCCCCCCTTCCCTGGCGCCACCCCTGCTAGACAGTTGCGCTTGTGAAAAAAGACCCGAGTCCCCCGCATGAAGCTATTGTCGATCTCGAGTTTATTCAGTATAGTTTCGTTTGATTATGGAGAAGTGCGTCCAAATGTCTAAAATGTTACCTCATTTCCAGGTCAGTAGTGTTCAGTTGGGGACAGCATCTCTCTTCTCCTCATACATGCCAGAAATCATCCTACGTCTTGACCATGGGGCATATTGGCTTTGTTTTGAATATTGGAAATGTTAAATATCGATATGCCTCGCCTATCTCGTACTAGTGGTATCACCCGAAAGTGGATAATGTGGGCTGAAAATGCGCAACCCCAATCGATCAACCCATGCGCGAAAATAGGGCCCTATGGGCTGGGTGACTTGATGATTATCGCACATATGCCGGGGTGTAAGTCGAGCTAGATACAAGCCTTGGGTCAGGATAGACGATTTCCTTTGAGGCAGTTTACAACCTGGCTGAGAATTTAGTCTGTAAACTCATATGGTCCTCTGTATCTTAACCGGGAATGCTGTCTATGACCAGACGGATATATCAGACAATTGGTTAGCCTATCGTACAAACCCCAGTACCACACAGCCGGCTAGTATCAACACGAGGTTATCCTTGTGGATGGATGAGGGAATCGGAAATGGAATACTCATATGTATTTAACAGTAGGGATGTTCGTACGTTCGCATGCAAGCAGCCGCCGGCAGAAACCGATTGAATGAAATATTAATATAGTCCAGCGTTTGAAGAGTAACTACTGTGCGGTCAAGGGTGCCGTCTTCTGTGGACCAATTGACCTCTGGCAAAATCATAGGACTGGAGGCGTCACCCACCACAATGATTACCACAGATTAAACAGTACGGATGATGTTAGTCTGTGGTATCAGCAAAATGGACTAAATCGTGAGGGTTCGGCCATATGCCCCGATTCGGACGTCACCAACCTTCCTACGTATGGTCCGTGTAAATTTACCACGAGCTGGAAAACAACGATGGTAAAGTGCTTGCACTGGACCCAAATCTTTTAAGAAGAGCGGATGAGCTCAGGGCTCATGGCAATTTGTACAAACTAACTGTATTTATACTGACACAAAACCAAATTGTACGTATTCGATACAAGGGGCAAGGGCTAAATTACAATCAAATTAGGACAGTAGCCTTTTTTTCACACCTTACAATAGAATGCGGAACAAAGGCACTGGAAACGTCAACTTTGTATTGGATTTCTATAGTCGAATACTATTTTAGAGTCTTCATTTACAGAAATACGGCAGCAGATTCAGAATTGGTTAAAGGTTTATATTGTAGAGAACAGTTCATGAAAGAATGCGATTAGGTTCCGAATCCAAGCGAATCACAGTGATAATGTCATATTTCATTTACTTCAATCCATAGTACTATGCAGGGTCCTGTCGTGAACTGCTGCTATAGCTAATCAAATTTGTTAGGGATTGAAGTTAACGTTCAAGATAAGGCTAAGTTACACATGCGCGATAGGGTTGCGGGTAGCCGATTAGAAACAATAAATGACATATTACAGATTTCAGCGTGCACAAACATTACCAGGAAGCCGAAATAATTGCTGAATCCTTGACTACCCTAATGACATTTTCTCTCAATCCTGACAATAGGGACCAAGAAAATATGGAAAATCCGCATACAAGTGGAGCTTGATCCTCCAATTTGGGGGTACGAGTATTGTTTTCACCAATACTGACAATATAGTGACCCCAATTCACGCTAAAAACGATGGAGTTCATTGTTTTACTTCCCACCAAGAAAAAATGAAACCACCAATTCCAAACTTGATCGGATCAAACGTTCTGGACTCATTGTGTTTACAAAGTTTTACAGGACTTTGATAATATGATGATTATATGCTTACAAGACAGGCGTCAAAGACACACATAGGCCTACACATGCCCACACACATACATCGTGACTACATAGATTACTCTGACTCCATTATTGGTGCATGTGCAGAAAGTTTTTTTTTCTTTCAGCGGCAAAAAATCATAAAAATAAAATGGAGCGAGTACTGAGTAGGTCAAAAATACTATGTGTGTTATTGCGATATTGATATCGCATCACGGCAAAGTTACTCCATGGATCATACTACCGTACTCATTAAACAATTTCACGTCCTCATTCACGAGTCGCTACCATTTTGGCCCTTCTCCTCCTAATGCAGTTAAATCTCCCGAGGAAAAATATTCTCGCTCGCAAAACTGTCATTTTCATATTCATAACGGACACCGAATCCGCATATGTAGGATTCTAGCCTAATACCTGATTGTGAAAAACGAACTGGGAACTATTTGTCCCTGATGAAAGAAAAAAATATGATAATACTGATATTCTTGATCTCTGTAACAATGGGAATCAACTATTTGAAAATGACCGAATTAATCACAGTTCAGTTTGTCACGTTTTTCATTTGAATCTTATCAGATGCTATTGCTATTGCAGAAGTTGTGCATTTCGCTCTAGGCTTGCATCTAGGCCTGGGTTTCCCAACCCTTCTTCTCCCAACCTTCTTCTCCCCATTCCCCCATTGGCCTTGCGTGATGGGCACTCCCCTTCATGAATACATTATAATTGAAATTTGATAGGTGGGAAGATGCGAAGATTGCTATGTATTGTGTTATGTAAACAAGAGAATGCACTACTCGAAAAATCTTGCAAAAATGATTACCTTTGTATACATTTTTTCCTCCCCTAAAATCTTGAAATTTCCCCTGGGGAAATTTCCCACTAGTTAGGAACCACTGATCTAGGGAATCACTTCTGTTGAGTCGCTTGGGACGTAACTTTGGTACATGAATAGAAATGATTATTCTGAGTTTATCAGCACTGCAAGAGTGAAGTCAGTCAAATTGAAGCCAGTAAGTAAGCACCCGATTATACCACTGTACAAGTCTTCCCGTACGAAATTATGGTATTCGAAAAATCCGAAGTTCCTCCAAGGATCGTTGGCGATGTAGACTACTTACGTCAGCGCTTATATATATAGAACCGGGTTCCTTATTATCATGTGAACAGAACGTCAATCCCAGACGTCATATGACCACCTCGCCATCAAATTTACACTAGACACCTGCGCTTGCCCGTTGCTATTGAGTCCCCCTCTCCGAGCCCCTCCCCCCCCCCCCCCTTGCCTACAGACCTACGACGAGCAAATGTATGGGATAAACTGCTAGACGTTTCTTGCTTCATGAGGTTTAAAAATTTCGGTCGTGGAGAGGCGCTAACAATACGATCAGAGAATTATGCTTTCCAACAAGGTGTTTCCTGGTTGGATGCTTGTACTGGTTGATTGTGTTGTCGTTAGGGATTGGACCAGAGTTAACAGAAACTAGGATCCGTGTTCAGACTAATTACTGTATAAAATCCTTGATGGATGTAGATAGGCCTACCTGCCTACCGTGAGTACAAATGCATGGAGGTCCATCATTTTTTTATCTTAGTTCAACTTCTTTAACCACAGTCCTCGGCAGGAGTGTAGCGGGACTCAACTCACTGTAGTTTGCGGATGATGATTGGGAATAAATTCAACCACAGCGTACCACTGTCTGTATTGATAAATTACCGGGAATTTACAAGCAGTTTGCCAGTCCGTTATTAAATGTAAATCGACCCCTAAAGCTAACCCGCATTGTCGCAAACATCAGGTAAATTACTCCTATCGATATTTTACGAGAGAAGAATTTACCCGTTTACAGAGGGTTTTTACACTCGTTTTATCTCTCACTCCCCCGTCGGGCACTGAACCTACAATCTTGGACAAAAATCGTTGAAAACACCCGGCCAGGCTAAAGCGATGGATGAACCCCCGCTCCCCCACACAATGTTGATATGAGACCGACACACTGTCGTATCAACATTGTACGAGGGAGGGGTGGGTGCAGATGTATGTAGTAGACGTATTACGCCACGAAATCGCTATTTCTAGTGACATGAGTCGTTTGTGGCAGTAGGTGATCCAACAAGTTGTCCAAGATTGCAGTTAAATCCAGTAGACCAAACTAGTACGTGCCGCTGAACCGAGCTGGTCAGTGGAAATGGGAGTGGGTGTAACGAAATAATGAAAACGGAGTGTTGACAACTAGTACTTACTCGCTTTCAATTTGATTTGAATGAAGCTGAAACGACGACCACCCTGGATCCTACCATTGCACTCTTTTGAGAGAGACTTCGTAAATCGGCTGGTTGAAGTGGAACTTCGTCGTCCGCTTCTGGGCCGAACCCCACTCCTCAGACGTAGTAGGTATTCATATTGTCTTGAGCACCCTCTTCCTCATCCACCATAATCACAGAGCGCGAGAATCGGAAAAAGATGGTCAGCCATGAATAGAACACAGAGGAATTACGTCCAGGTCGACGCCATCTTGATATTGGTGTTTCGAAATAAATTACCGTACTACTACTAGATATTTTCCGAGATAGGTTAATAGCTGCGGTCTGTGTCAGTGTTCAAAAGTCTTATATTGATAAAGTGAAAGGTGAACGTCGTCATGGGATTCCCCACTCAACTGGATAATTATTTACTGGACTCCTGCTGCACAGAAATATGAAAAATTTCTAGTTCTCGTCTTCTTCATTTGTCGAGATCCACACAACAAAATTATTGTACGTATATACGTGGAGGGTACTATCGAAGCCACTGCCTTTTCACGGATTGCAGTTCAACGTCCAGTATGCGAAACTTCACGAAAACTGCCGTCTAAACCAAGTGGGACAGGTGTGACACAGGTGTAATACGTTCTAAGTAATATCCAAAGCAGTATTAGAACTTGTTTTAACCAAAACAGGTCCAGTTGCCTAGTCCTAGGATAATCAAGGTTCCACCTGTCGATCGATCTTAGTTTTATACTGCAACTTTCCGAGGACCTTAACTAAGTGACGTGGTAGCACGTGACCAATCACCTGAACTCTCGATCTTACGACGTAACGCAAAAATCCTTGTCGGAGTTGTGCGACCTTGAAGCGGCGAACTGCGCGCAGACGCAAAGATGCAGATCGAGAACAGTAGCGAAAAAAATGTACAGGAAGAATCCGACGGGTGGCGAGTATCTGATGCAGGCTTGGCAAGAAGAAACACGACAGGATCCTTTAGGCACAGAACGGCTTCCTCGAGGCTGTGTGTGACGGCTCCCATGGGTGGCACTATCTTGAAATCCAGGGATTTCCTAATTGACCTCCTTGCACCTCCAAACGATCTCCTCGGAAGGTTCCGGGCGTCGATGTAGACTGCTCGACGCTGACCAAATGTACGATTGACAAGGTCTAGTAATTCTGCACGTATAAATACCTTATTATTGCTAACAGCTCCAGGCTCCTTGAAAAATGCGAAGTGCGATATAGTGGTGGCGCAATGGATGTTTGAGCTGAATGATATGACAGTGGAATCGCTGCAGTACGGTTAGTATACACGGCGATTACGCACGAGGTTAGCGTTCCGATTCCTGCCAACAATCAATGCAAACACCATGCAAATATAACTGGGGCCAAAGGCCTTGCTGTCGCGAACGAGGTACTAATATCTGAGCACGTAGACCCGTTGAGGGGGTATTAGCCTGACACGGGTTAAGTAGACGCCAACAATAAAACACGGTTGCAAAACAATGACAGTTGTGTTCAATACCTCCACTTGGCTAACACAGCACAACGAACAAGCAGTACAATACGTTAGCCTCTGGAATCAGGCCCAAGCGTCGAAATCATAAATCCCAAACGGCTGCACAGGTGGGGGAGCGATTTGTAGAGCAAATCCAGTCATTGATCATCGACTCTAAGCAGTGCACTGGATGCTCGTCAAATATCTGTACAGGAGGCCTTCTTTGAGTGAAGGATTCATGATAAGCATTGTGTAGCCTACTCCGATAATTTCAAATCATCCTGTCGCGTAACAAGTATAGTAGGCCGGAAATGATTAATTATTACTATATCTGTTCATGGCCATCAAGACCTTAGCATTATAATGAAAGACCCTGACCGTCCTGGGGCGGCGCCCTCGGCGGAGAGAGGCTAGACACCCTCCCCCAAGGGCGGCGTCATGGGGGGGACGGGGGGGGGACGGGGGGGGGGACGGCGCCCCCCAATATTTGGGCGGGGGGGACGCAATACATTTTGTCTCCCCCCCCCCCCCCCCCCCCCCCCCCCCCCCCCCCACCTCCCCCAATATTTGAGCCGACTGCAATTTCGCTGACACTGTATCCGACATATCAATTCAGCAGCAACCCATGTTAAAACAAATGCGAGGATGACCTAAATGATCAAGTTGAGTGGAATCTGCTGCTATTTCGAAATTTTTGGCGCGCTGCGCGCGGGTATTGTAAGGTGTGTCGGTAGTGTTCAGACATATGAGGTGCCTCTGTAGATTATGAGGTTCCTTACCAAAAAATGCGGGATTATGTGGGGTTCTTAAATTATCAATGAAAGAAGGGTTCCCTCCAATCCCTGTGTTACATCATAAAGACTGGCTTCGCCCAGCTTGGTGGTCCTCGCCTTCATTGGACGTTGTCAAACAAATTGCTTTATATTGAGGTGAAGGGGGGTTGAGAGACGGGTGGAGGTCTTCTACCACTGGCGGATCGTGATTTTTATATTTATGGTGCGACAATTGTTGAAACGTTAGTGCTACTGTGCCATCGATCACTATGAGGGCACACGGTTGCGGCATCGGAAATGAAGCCAGGGAACGGCACCAAATTGCGTTGTCAGAAAGACATCAAAAGTCAAGTGAAGAACAGGGCGTCCAAAAGTGAAGTCCCAAATCTTGCCCCTGAATGTTTTGAATGGAACGCTCAGACGTGTAACCTTTGTTGTCTTTGAATGGAAGATGCTGGGCGAGAGGGCTAAGTCTACCACCTTGGCTGTGATTTGATCTGGCAAAATATAATCTCTCTGCAAATTTAGAATAGAGTAATTCGGCAATCCATGTAATGGGTCCGACTCTTGTTTGAAAGTTGGTTGCGTGTACGGTCACATCTAAGGGGCCGCCACAACGGTGCGGTGAAAACCCCATAAAATATCCTCTAGATTCGGCAGCGAACCCCACAGTTTCGTGTGCAAAGACTGATTGAAATTTCTGGTGAAACAAGTTACTGATCCAAAGATTGCCTGTCTTTTAGATGGAAATGTCCAAAATGTAAAATTTCCGCGCGCTGCTTCGCGCGCAGTTGCAGATTTACTTCTGTGTTATTCTAATTTGGCCACAAGTCTGAGCTCCAAGTATGACATGTCCCTCCTAATGCGCCCTGTGGTCCGCAAAGACAATAAAACTGTGGCCGTAATCTTTGAGTACAAAACTCAAGCCTGCCCTATCGTCCAGTTGCAATGTCGATCGTTAGTCAAATGGCTCCTGCAACATTTCGCGCTCTCGCCCGAACGCATTATTGGTGGCATTGCCCTTTCGATTGATCCTTTCATGACTGAAACCTCACTTGCATCGTATTCATGAATGTCACAGTCACCCAAACGCAAAACCTTGCAATTGATCCCTAAGGTGAATAAGGTTTTTTGGAGAACCTTTCCTGAAATAAAAAATTGTTATCATGTTAGGAAGCTCTGTGTCCCACAAGGCATGGAATTGCCGTTTCCCTGCAATCTGAGTGGGTCTGTCAAACGAATTTTCTTGTACGCTATCGCGCCAACCTGTGGTGGCGCTCCGCTTAAATGGTATTCTTCTTGTCCGTCCCCCCCCCACCAACCGCCACAACAAATCGCCGCCCTTGCCCACTCCCCATAGCATCGAACTCCCTTCTCGATAGTAGAGGCGTGTTTCGTAGAACATTCGACGTTCAAAGTACTGATACTGTAAAAGCATCTGATACATGCAATAGTTTTCCTATACTCATATTGCTCGACTTTCGTACTAAATTCTCGATTATCAATAGTAATACACCCACCTAAAGTGGGCATGGCGGTGGCCGAAAAGTACTGTTTTTGCATTGGTCTTGTGACGCACGACTTTTTACCATAATCGGCCCATATGTTCTTTGCTGTAGTTGTTCTATATAGTAGTTTATACACAAGGTCCACAGAATATTTACAGTACGAATTATGTAGATAGAGAGCAAACTGGGCCTATATTGTAATTATCAGTGCGTGCTCCATCCACATTATTTTCAAAATCACATGCTATATTTCCTAGTTACCACTTATATTACAAAATGATGTGTTGCTCTCCTCTTATAGCTCGAACATTTAAAAATATAATTATAACAAACGGTCATGTTTTAAGTAGGTCTCTTTCCCATATAAGTTCCTGCTACGGGTTCCAAGGGCACAATCACGAATGAGTAAATTTCCTCACTTCGCACCAACTATTCTTGCCGGATACCAAAACCATTTACGATCATATCTCAAAAACATTCATTTCGGCCCAGGACGGTTCTCCGGGGTGATCTGGGGGCCCAAAGCCGCCCCCCTCCCCGTTCATTTTTATGTTGAATATGCGTATGGTATATTGAACTATATATAAGCGTCCTGCCTTCCTTCACACCCATAGGCCAACCAAATTCCCGCATGTCACATTTTTTCTCGCGATACCCAGTTACGCCTACTCCTCAAGTCCACAAAAGAAAATGATATCTCATTCTGAAGTCGAGTACATTAGGCTGCTGTACAGTAACAGTAAGTAGTGACAACTATCAAGTCGACAACCACGCTTCGCCCCATGTCCGTACTGTGCGTACACAGTGTTCAGTGGTACAAAGCCAGCGTTCTTTACCGTCTTTATTACTAGGACAGATAAGGAAATCAGGATCGGATGAATTGGTAAGGATCGAAGTTTGGTAAGGAATGTATTTCAGAGTGGTCAATCCAAGTGGGTTGATTTATCCTGTTAAGAGCTCAAATTGCCAAATTGTCAATTTTTCCACAATTTCCCATTTTCCCCCACTTTCTCCCCCCCTTAACACTATAAAAACGATAGGTTTCTGTTATCCCTCATAAGAAACGTGCATACAAATTTTCGTCCTGATCGGGCCAGGCATTATGGACTTATCTAGTGTTAACAAGATTTTTAGGTGGACCTTTGAACATGAACCCCAAAACAATCGGGAATTCATATACCAAAATGACATGATCACATCCAAGTGGGGTTGGAGTTATAGTGCTAACAAGGCTAGGTGTCACACAAACACACACAAACACACAACACACACACACACACACGCACACACCAAACCACACACACCAAACGACACATTACATGCCACTCACCCACTTTCAGTCAGATTATTCTAAACGGTTCAAACCCCCCTTCCCCCCCCCCCCCCCCTCAATACTAGGTCTAGAGCCGCACGTGCTTGCTGGCTTCAAGTAGCAAGGGCAAATGCTGCAAATCTGGTGACCTAATTTGACCATTTTTGACGGAAATTGGCAGGACACTAGTCAAGGGTGTTCAACCTGAAGGGGGACGCGTCCACGGTGGACATCTTTGCCAACTTCTGTGGGGACTTGGGACAAGCTCACGCTCAAATAATGGCAAAATGATACATTTTGTAAATGTATTTTTGATACATCCGAATGATTTGAGATACATTAACATAGGCCGTGTGCAGTGAATGTGTTCAACAAAACACGACAATACTGGCGCAGGGTAACTTTACAGTGCGTGTGTATTTTCGAAATGGGGGAAATTCCGCCCCCGTCCGTCCGTCAACGGGACGACAGGGCCGTAGCGAGCGGGGCGTGTGGGGTTGTCACACGCCCAATAATTTCGTCGCCTTCGGCAAATTTTCGGTTTGTCGGCAAAGCGGCGAGAAGGAAAAAAAGGGGGAAATGGGAGAGGAGCAAAGATGAAAGAGGGTACTGGAAAGGGAAAGGAAGTAAGGGAGTGGGGGAAGACAGGGAATGGAAAGTGAATATAAAAAAGGGAGCCAGACTTATTATCGGCTATTTCGAATTTTGGCTCTTCCTTAATTGGCCCCATTAGCGTGGCAAGAGAATAGGCACGTCGGCAAAAATGAGATAATATGACGACCCGTCGCCGTCGGTGTAATTGGACGACTGACCGAGTCTGTCGGCAATTCGGTTAGCGTTTTGACATTTCTTTTTCCATGAGTTTGACAGTTTTTGGTTTCTGGTCCTATATTCCAGGGATACAAACATTTTTTCAGCATTTTGCTGAATGAAAACAATAAGAACCCAAAAAATCCCTGAACTTAGCAATGGAACAGTTGGTTTTAGGCGGGGGCAGGAAATCATGAGAGCGGCATAGCAAGAGTACAAGGCGAGAGATAGAAGGCCAAGAACCCCCACCCCCCCCCCAAAATTTTTTGTTTTTACGAGATCGAAATTACGGGGCGGCGGAAAAACTACCAAAACCTATGTGCACAGATAGTTTAAAAAAAAAAAATCTGGTTAGAGATTCTAATGCGAAACGTGGAAAGATTACTCTGAAAATTGTACTAAGTGGCCGAAATGTGATACTTGCCACATTGAAAGGGCAAAATTTCGGGGTAATGATTGTCTGAGTCGACTCACGAGTAGTTGAGTCAAATTAGGGCATGTTTAGGATTCGGGCAGAATTTTTCAATGTTCCAAATTCAAAGGGTTCCGAGTACGTGGTGAGCGGGGTTGACGTGATTACTGAACGTCCTATTTTACTGAAAATATTGGCCACCAGATGCATCTGAGGACGTTCAATGTTCAACATTTTCCAAAGGGGAGGGAACACCCCCGCCCCTCAAACCCCCATATCGGTTATCCATTGCCAGATCAGTCGGCAACAAAACATAATCTCTACACGCCCCAATTTCAACCCTTCGCTACGCCACCTACGTGGACGGTGCCGTGCGTGAATCTATAGGGGACCTGCTCCTAACAAATCATAAATGCACCATTTCAAGTGTTTATCCTTTTTTTTCTACTGTACGCTTCATTTTAATAATGGTGGGACGAGATACATTCATAAATGCCAGTGGGAGGACAACCAAAAAAGGTTGTAAAAAACCCTGAACACTAGATCTTATTCAGGCTGGGCACATGCAGGGAGAGGACACTCGTGGAGTCCGTTTCCAAGCCATCTGGAGAGTTTGCTGAAGTACAAAATTTATTGTACGCTCTGCGCCAACATGGTGGCGCTTACGCTCAGATAGTAATACACTAATTATCCACTCCTGTCTACCCCCTCCCTCAAGTCCCCTCCCAAAAACCGTTTTAGGAGTACCTCCCTAAAAGAAAAGGGATTCGCTCAACAATCCTGTCAATCCAAGCCAATGCAGTGCATGCCAGTGACTCAGTAAAGGCTTTCAATTAGACACTGGAAATGACGCAATTTTTACTACAATATTTTCGCCACGCCATCCTATTCAGTCGCCATCTACGATAGGTGGTATGTTATCAGGGCCCCGCCTAATATGAAGCCCCTGCAGTAAACAGGAAACCAAAGTCGATTTCGAAGAGACTATTGAAGAATTCCAGCACGTATCACCGATGTCTCATGCAAATGGGCGACAAGAGATATGAAGATTAAGAAACAAAATCAAATCAGCTTACTCCTGAATAGCCTGATGGGAATTTCATCTCCACAGTGGAGTCCAGGCTATACCTAGTAACAACCTCTCCGTGGAGTCATGTCGTCAGTCCGGTAATGCATATGCACGTATTTACAGTCCAGTGATCTGTTACAAACATCGCGATAATAATGGACCGTCCCGATTGCTATAAGTGGCTACCTACCTCAAACATGCATGGACACCTCCAAATGAGTCTGAAGGGTGGAAATAACATACCTGGGGTATATGGAATTTGGCACCTGGAAATTGAGACTTGTCTCCATCTATTGCTGGATATAGCCCAGCTGCTTCATATGGTCATGGTCGTATTTTGAAGGGCAAGGACTTGATTGGACATCGATTAGAACGCGGCGTCTACTATGTACCCGCGTTCAATGATAATGAGCACGACGAATTTACGCCGCCGCACCCATACCTTTCACAAACTAGGACTCGGGTATAACCGCCAACGTGGGGTATCCCCACCTTCGACAAACAGATGACATTATTCCGCCTTGTTTTTATCAGGAGGGGATTTATGCCCCAGGAATGGAGTGGTTCCAATTCACACACCATGTTTCCCAAATATGGAAATGTCCCAAATGTGCCAAAAATTCATTTTTGCAAAAAATTAAAAATGGCGCCGGGTGGGGTCGTATGGGGCAAAAACGAAAGTGGTCTCAAATGATCGCCATGCTCAACCCGCCGCAAATAGTGAAAAACTCCGTTTCGCGAAAAATGCAAAATGGCCGCCGTCATAGCAGTCCTGGCTGAACGCCACACTTTTTGACCCATTCAAGATTTCCAATCAGACGATTCATTGTGTGCAACGTTTCATATGGATCCGACAAGGCCTAGGGATTATTGTACAACATGTCATTCCATGTTCCGTTGAGAACCCAGAGGCCGCCGCCAGAGGTGCAGCTGACAACCCACATTCGAGCTCATTCGAGATTCCGTGGATGAACACGTGTGCAAAGTTTCGTGTCACTGGACCTGTTAGAGAGTTATTGCGTTAACACGAAAAGGTTTGGCTGGGGCGGTGGCGGTTGGCGGTGCGTGGCGTGGCGGTGGCGGTTGGCGGCAGCGGCGGCTGCGGAGACGATGCTGCCAAAACCATAATATCCCGAGTGGGTTAATAATTAGCTTTCATTTGATAGTAGACTATACTACTTCATCACAAGGCGTGACCAGCTAAAAAAAACAAACCGAACGTCTACAAGAATAATACCAAACAGGAAATTCACCGCCAAGTAACAGACTGTCCTTCACGTCCTATTTGATTTTTTCCGACAAGACCCCTACACCCTCCGTCGTACAAATATTGTGGGCCTGTAATCTGACCCGTCTAGGTTGCGAAGATACATCCCCAGAAAACTACATGAAACATTAGTTTTAACATACTTATGACACATCACCCAGTCATATCACGGACATTCACCAAGCCCTTGCACTCTCCCCCATCGAAAATAATTCTTGAAACCGTCATGTTTTTTTTTTAAAGAGTTAGATCTCGCCAAAGTCAACTCGATATTTGCAAAACGGCACGGGCCGTCGAATTTGATGACGTAGCAAACCGCAAACAAGCATAACTTCACAAGCAACTTTTAAACAATTCTCTGCGTATGTCCCTGCGTAGTCGATATACGGTACACAAACATAATATATTCTCAACATTTTCCAGAGTCGTTTTGGCTCTGCTCAGATTTATAGCATTGAAATTTGGCCCACATGTATTTTTTGAAAATCTTATTCAACCACCTCGCGTTGTCCCTGTTTTCTACTGTATCCCCCATCGCGTGGTATTTGATGGCGATACATTTTTCAGACCGGCCAGTAAAATAGGTCCGCTGGTTTGTTAATGTGAATTACTTCCGATCATTCGTAGTTAGCAAATGTACTGGTTGATCGGCCCCTTCCCCTATCAGGCGTGGGTAGTTTCCTTATTGCCTGTATTACTGAGCCTGCATGCGAGAGGAGAATCCAGTGCATTCATGATACTAATGATATCGATCGTTACCCCGATATAGTGTGTCTTCTGTTATACGTCCTCCGGATTCAGACTAGATTGGAGGCAAGGCTTTCGGTGGTGTAAATAAATGTGTCCATCTAGCCCCTCGTCTTCATTTGTTGAAATGACTTTTACTTAGGGTGAATTATCTGTTTGTTCAGTCAAGTAGGCCGAATCGGCCTGGACCTCTCCCGGACTATTTTTAATCATATTCGGACATAGCGTGGTGACATCTAGATTAGATACAGGCGAGGACAGCCTTCATTTTCGAACATGCTGGTTCAACGTATCATGGGCAACGGTATTTTATAATCAGTAGTCTTCATTTTTCGAAGCTAGTTCCTGTATAGTTTAGACATTCACGCTTAACCAATGTCTTCTGCCAATATTGGATTATTAGCACTTCAGGTACACCTGTGGTCCCCATATCCCACAGCGCGTCCTATTTTCGGTTGCTGGTAGTGGTCCTGGTTAGAGCGACAATCTCCCCAATTATTATAACAGGGTAACGGCTGGACAGGTGATCAGCCCACACGCCTCGAGCGTAGGGAGTGTCTCATTACTAAATTACGAACCGACAGGAATAAAATCCGTTGTTTGTAATTACCAGCCAAATTATGCCGATGGGGTTGGGGTTAATACCAAGATAGATCTGTAGATAGGGCATCTCTGTCACTGAGTCCCAAATAGAGAGGTATAGAGAGTCTGAGAGGTATTGAGAGACCCAGGCTCATGAGTTGACAACAGCAGGACGGGAGTAACCTAAAGGGTCAGGGGAAGTGCGGAATATGACATGAAGACTGTGATTCCTTATCTGATAATTTAGGAGAAAATACATCTTAAACTGACTATCAGTCATGAAAGTGCACAAACCTACTATTACGCAATGTCGTTATGGCATCACTGAACAGATTCAAGGGAGGACTTAGGAAAACGGGGACCTTTAAGGGTCACTAGAACTTCTATCCCGAATCGCCATTGTTTCAAGACATTCATTGGGGACAAGCGAGAGGGTCAGGCGCGTACCGAGAGATTTTTCCTTAAGGGGGGGGGGGGATTGAGTTCGGGTCCCAATCGATGTGCGCCCTCATTAATGGCCCTCACCCTCCCTATAGGTGCAAATAAGTATGATTTATGGGCCCTTAGACACAGGCTGCCGCAATATTTGCTAGATAAAATCTAAAAACCTCTACTGAACTGCAAAAAAATCAGTTTTCGTGTTAAAAATAAATTTATTGTCACTTGGAGTCATGGGGGACCCCCAGAACCCCCCCCCCCCCCTTCGTGGGTACGCCACTGGAGAGGGTTAGCCATCCAGGTAGATCCAGGTTTACAAAAAAACATGATGGTCATCAAAGACAACTGCAAAAATTTCATTATAATAATATATAGATGCAAAGCATTCATTTTCTTCGGAGAAGAAAATTGACCTTTTAATCACTGTTTAAATTGAAGGGCGACATTCATTTGACGTCATTGGGTTCAAACCATTATTGTGAATAACACAAACACGAAAGGGGCTTGGGACTCCAAATTTTAGGCTCGGGGTAATCAAACACGTTCTTGCCATCTCATACTGGTTTCAGAGCAATTCGATGCAATTTGAAAAAAAAATGTCGAGTTCCCACTTCAAGTTCGTTCGGGGTTGCAGTTTGTCATTGGTATCTTAACACCTGTACATCCGTTCAAAAAACGGCTTCAATCAGGGCGGTGTCTCTGTTTGTATTGAAATACATGGATAACAATGGCGTACCCACCCCCTGCCACCGTGAACCAGTGACGAACATTTTTTCAACACAAATATTGTTTTTTTTCTTTTCGCGTTTATTAGAAGGTTTTGCAGCTGAGCTATTTTGTCCTCGGGCGAGATACTAGTTTGGTTACGTAACACACCATATGGCCAACCCCTTTTTAATATTTTGTTGCATAGACGGCATGGTCACTCCAAGACAGGAAGAGTCCAACAACCACCAAACTTGTAATGAGATCCATTTCACATAGTGGTCTGCCATTCGTTGTTATACGAAAATCACGGTTTTATTCTTCCACATTAGGAGTTCTTCCGCAGGCAAAACGGGAGTTGACATTATTCAGTTCCTCACGAAGTTGTTTGGAGGTGTCCCCAATGAAACATATTCTAGTATTATGGGCAAATGAAACCAATCAGAAACTTCGGAGAAGATGCCATTTATGTAGATTATAATAGTAATGGTCGTAGTACGAAACTTTGTGAACGGCACACCGCGTTTTGTTGTGAGAGGAGCAAATAATTTTCCATTGAAACATATAAGCTTCTGCCTGTTTGCCTTCATACCATGCCAGTTTCAGCAGAATTCTAGAGTCGATAACACCAATGATCTTTTTTATGCTCGAACCTATTCGACACCCGGCATGGGTGTGAACGCATCTTGATACTGGCACCTCATTGTCGACGCTAGCGAAATCGTCTTCACATCAGGGCCAGGCACGGAATAAGGGGCAATGCCTTCTTGGGCAGTACGCCGTCAATGTGGGGGTTCAGTGTTGTAACCGCTTGCCAATTGCCTACTCGCTCGTTTGTTCCTGTATTCGCTGCTTCCAATACGCCTTGTGCTGAGCGACTAGACAACAGGTACCTTTTAAACGTTTCTGTTTCTGGTATGGGCCGACCGGGATTCGAACTGCTGGGGGGGTCGCCGGTGTGGAAGGCCGACGCTCCACCATTGTGTCTAACCCCCCCTAATGATTGGTTTCCTCGGTCAATAGTGCTATAGAACTGGTCAATAACATCGATGAGAGCCAATAATGTATCTCCTCTACGACGGGAAACATAAGTTAGGAGCAACGGCCCACGAAATTAAAACTAACGGGTGGTTAATACATGATAGCGAGTGCGCAAACTCGAACTGTGGCATCACGTTCAAGCCCACCGAGCTTCACTCGATGGGTCGTACGTTCCAGTCAGCTACTCGCATTTTCGAACAGCGCATGATCCTGTATGAGAGCGTTCCTGAACTGTTCTCTATACATGATGTTGATAGGATTACTCGAAGAGTAACACGTCTCCTCTGAATGTAAAACATAAACTCAGTTTTCTCCTTCTTTTGCCGTGGTTATTTCCGTATTGGATTTCAGTCAATTTTATTAACACCTCGGGTTACTTTCTCGGTTTCCCAGCAGCGCGTCCTATTTCTGACGGGATCGCTTCTACTGTGGAATGCCCCGCTGTAGTGACTCGGGACAATTACTTAGGGTCCAATCATTTCGCGGGCAATGGGTACACAGTGAGCAGGCCACACGCCTCGAGCGTGGGAGTGCCTGATTAACAAACCAGTGGAAGTAGAGTCCGTAGAATTACGATAACCTATGTTATCGATTGAATTCAAGCCATGAAGTGTGTATTCTGTACAACTTTGATACTAACTATGTAACGGCTGTTCAGAATACATGCTTTGACAACGTTGGAAATAGATGCGTGAGGGTCAGCAGGGAGGGAAGGCTGGAGGGGACGGGGTGCAATGTGTCGTCGTGTGTCTGCCTCTCTGTCTTTTCTGTCCGTCTATCCGTCTGTCTTAATGCGTCGTCGAGATCTCCTGAACTGCAGTGCCCCACATGCTGAATTTGTTTGAAACATATTGGATGCGTGCAGCTCCAATTTGCAGACCCAAAGCCAATAATTTGCATAAATTGCACAATAATTTGGAAGATATTTCAAAATCGGTCGATGCATTAGTGTTGCAGTTCAATGTGAATGACATCAACGAAGTGAACACGAACACTGTGTCTGGATTTCAAGATATCCAATTAATAGTATAATTGATAGATTTTCAAAAGATTGTTGGATTTCACCCACTTGGTGGATGAATTCAGTTGATTTCATTGAAGGTAATTTTGGTGACTAATTTCTAAAGTTCGTCTGATTTACATGAAGTTTGTAGGTTTGGTCTAGCTATATGGCTTTAAACATTTCATGACGCAATTAAACTAGGAATCACTCAAATCATATAGTTGTGTCTAATTTGCTCAATGAACCGTGAATTTCCAGGGTCCTCTCTTATTTACCGATATTTACGTACGTCGCAACATCTCTCTAACGGTGAGTGGTCGCATGCTGTAAGTTTGTGTAGCGGTTTTTAGTAGTGTAGTTTTTTCTTCATTGGCAGCCCCAATTTTCAGCCTGAACGACTCTCCAGATTTGCATGAATGGCATAGTACTTGAAAATAGCCCGAAAACTCGTGGGCAAAACCTGTGTAATGTAAAAACGTAATGTCATGCTGTGGTCGGTCCACTGCCACCTGGCTGCAATTCATCCTCATCGCTGCCTCCATCACCTCCTCTAGGCAGTCTCGGATGTTGGCGTATCCTCTGCAGAATTTTTTTTTCGCTTGACAAATCCAAGAAAATTGGGATACTCAGCGCCCCAATCAATCTCCCAGAATGCACCACGAGCTCATGGATATATTGATTGTGGCTGACTACTGGGTAATTTTGAAGATGGAGACAAAATTTCCGATTTGGGTTTGAGTCATTAACCTCCTTTCGATTCAATTAATTACCGAAAAATGAAAATTTAAGCGGGTAATTCGCCTCAGATCACAGAACGCAGCCGTAAATTATTCGAGCATGCGTAAAGCAGTGTGTTCGGCACCGTCGGTAAATTTTAAAATTCTAGAGCCTTTTAGAATGAGGTCTATAAAATGGCATGGAGATTAAGTAGAACTGGTTTGTGGTTCTACATTACCAAAGTTTTTGAAAATGAGTCCAATGAAATAAGTTTTTTTTTTTTTTTTTTTTTTTTTTTTGTTGTGGGTCGTTCAGTGAAATCAACTAGGCGTAAGCGTAGCATTTCCAAGAATTGAAAGAAGAAGGAAAGGTGCGATATTCAGGGCGTTAGCGACAGGGTTGTGATGATTGAGGGGGGTGTAGAGATTGCGTTTTGCCGACGGATATGGCATTGTGACGGATATGGGGAGGGGTCTAAGGGGAGGGGGTTTCCCCCTCCCCTTGGGAAAAATTTTGGATTTGAAAAAACGTCCCCTCAGATGCATCTGGTGCAATATTTTCAGTAAAACGCTGGGCGTTCAGTATTACTCGCCCCCACCCACACTACGGGAACCATTCCAATTTGGAACGCCGAAAATTTGGCCCGAGCCGGAACAATGCCAAATGTTACTGCAGCTCGGAGGTATATGAAGCAGACCATCAATTCCCACTGCGCGCGAAGCGAGCAAAAATTTGACACTTCAATGGTTGCAATGATCGGGCAAGTTTCGGCCATTAGTACTTCTTCTTTCACAATTGCTTTATAGGGTATATGTAACTGTATAACCAGATTTTAACTTATTTGTGCCAAAGTTGGTAGTTTCCTGCCTGAATTTTGTATCTAAAAAAACTGGGGAGTGCCCTCTATCTCTCGCCTTGTACGCTAGCCATGCCGGTCGCATGATTCCCCGCTTAAACAGACTGTTTCATGGGTTCATCTGGGAAATTCTCTGATTGTTCAGCAAAATGGCTTATTTTCTGTATCTCTGAAAATAGGACCAGAAACAAAACTTTTCAAAGAACTGTCAGTTAGGAAAATAAGATGTCACGCGCTAACGCCCTTATACCTTATTCCCCCTTTGCCGATTGCGACAGACTCGGTCACTCGTCCAATAAGTACACCGACGGCGACGGGTCGTCATATTATTATGTTGCGGTAGGCCATTCTCTTGCCACTAGATATCTAGTCGGCAAGAGAAAGTATAGATGAAGAGCCAAAAGTCTAAATAGCGAAAATAAAGTCTGGCTCCCGGGTTTCTCTATATTCCTCTTCCATCCCTGACTTCCCCTTCACTCCATTACTTCTTTTTTATTTCCCTTCCCCCCTTCTTCTTTTCCTTCCTCCTCTTTCCTCTTCTTTACTCCTCCCTATCTTCTCCCCTCTTCGGTTTTCTCCCTCTTTCTCATTTTTCCCGAAGACGAAAATTGCCGGCGGCACGAAATTATTGGGGGGGTTGACACCCCCACACCCACCCACCCCCCCCCCACCGCTCGCTACGGCCCTGTCGATATTGCAGTCAATGCAATGTGGACCTTACGCAGCTAGGCTTGGCTAACTGAAGGGCCTTCACTTTGTAAACTTCTTCTCTCTCTCTCTTCCAACGAGGTTTCGAACAACATCTGGCTTACAAATTCACCAAAATCATCACGGAAATAAATGGGAACAAAGGTCCTATAAGACAAAAAAACATTCTCATTATTTTATAACTGGTAGGGTGTGCTGATTTTCAAGATGAGTAGGCTAGGCTATCGCTTCGTTTCTAGTGCGAATAAGTCCCGCCCATAGCTCTCCCATACCCAGATTGACAGCGAGCAAAGCTGTGGATAGAAACGGAAGTTCACAAACCGATTGGTTACTTCTTCATCCTGCACATATAAGTGAATAAAGCTGGTGTGGGACGAACAACGCAAACGCCTGTTTCAAATGAAGCAATTCCAACACATTTCATTCTGTGCTTCTTTTCTCTAAATACATCAGTTCATAAGACAACCAGCAAAGTTATTCAATTCGAAGGGTGAAGGATACCTGTGAAAGATCAAGGAGACTCACAGCTGTTGATCGGACTTAATATTTCCCTAAACTGTCTTGGCGGATAACTGGCCTTTTCGGAAATTGTCACGACCTTGAGGAAGTGAACTATATTTCTATGTCTACGGATGGACTTGACTAAAATCACCCCCTAGAGCGCAGGCTTGCCAGTCTGTTGTCAGATTGTTTGGGAGATATAAACATCTGAAGGGAACTCCTGCTGTGAACGACCTTTAAATTTAAGCAGATACATATTAACACTAGGTGCGTCCCATAGCTGCAGCTTTGCTAATGTACTGGCGGAACCGCGGAACCCTCAAAAACTACCGCACCATTCCATTACGCAACGCACCGGTATAATACCATATTACCGTTAGCCTAGGTTTGACATCTTCACAGAATAATCTCCTCACCACCCCCTTACCTTTACTAAAAGCCGACGGATAACTGGTTTGGCCATGGTGTGTCGACGTTTTGATGTGCCGCAGACCAACTGAAATGTTGAAGGTCGGCAGTCTGGGCTGTCCTGGTTGTACGACGGTATCAAGCAAGCGTAAAGGGTCGAGACAAGGGCTAGGTAAAAGTGTGCAACAAATGAACATGCAGCCGCTGACTGAGGGCGGTTGAAATCGGGGCCCACGGAAGGTCCCCTACCCTCTTCCCTGTTGGCAATTTAGATTACCCCTATAAATAAATTCTCCCCTCTCCGGTATCCGCCCCCCCTCCGGTATTGGAACCGCTGAGCCCTCATCCTGCCTCATCCAGGGTACTGAATCGTGTTCCCTATCGATTCGTTTTTGCAGAGCACTACACAGACTACAGTAGGAACTCAGTTTTGAATCTTAGAAAGTGACTGGACCATAAGGGGCCAGTCACACTACAACGATATCGCATCGTGCGACGATCCGATTTTATCGATTCAGGCCGAACGATACCGAGCTCTTTATCATTACGGCTGAAACACCGTGTTGTATTGATGAAGAGACCGATTCCCTATTTGCAAAACGCGGCCTATCGAAGTGGAATAGCCCCCACTCGGCTATTTTTCATCCTGGAACTAAACGAGTTATCGTAAGACTTGCGTTGTTTTCCGTGTGACGTAACTTAGATATGTAGCTCGTTTCAAACACTTCGGATTTGGAGATCACATAAGGTGGTTCAGGCTCGCCCCCCCCCCCACCCCCACCAGGTCCACCAACTACACCCCATCCTATCCTGCTTACGCGAGTCGTCCTCAAGTTTGGAATTGGCCCCAAAATCCTGTTGAATTATAGACGAGTGGAAATCGGTATGTAGCCTATCCTAGCATCCCATCAAAAGTGTTGCCGGAGGGAGAACCTGTTTATAAGAGGTCGCTATAAGGTGTCGATTACACGTTCCGCGTTTATATATCGCGGCTATCAGATCGGTGTGCTTCATTATATTACTATCAATTTACCTCCCTTTAGGGAACCACTTGTTGCATTGTGTCGCTTGCGATTAAAAGCTACCGCGTGGGGAGGTGGGACACACCTGATCTAAAACCTCATTGTGGGATGAACTCTCGCAAAGCTACTCACGAAATACAATCCTAAATGTCCGGGAGGGACACTTGAGTTTAATAGCCCAAGTTTTTTTGACATATTCAATACTTAACACAGCCGTTGGACCTTGCATCGCATAATTGCACTTCAAAAACAGGAGTGCAGCTGACGGATCCCAGAACCAACCATTACACATCTCTAAAAAAAAAAAAAAAACCTGATCGGCAACCCTATGACCCCAAAGAGGCAATATTCTCTGCTCGCTGCGAACGGTAACGGCGGCGTTTGCATGAACGTCACGAGTCGTGGCTGTCACAAAGTTGTTTGCTAGCGGGGGTCAAGAAACTTGATTTGCGCCCAGAGGCTGAACCCTCACCTGAATTTTTATATCATCCTTTATGTAATTGATGGCTCACCCTACCCCCTTTGGCGGCTATACCATTTTAATTCACTTCCTTCCATATTTTTCCCCTGACTGACTTATTTATTCTTCATCAAGAGAGAAAATTTGCGTACTTTCATTTGGCGCCCCCTGAGCTGTGTTAGGGGGGGGGGGGGGGCTGCCCCTCCCTGACCCCCCTTTGTGACGGCACTGGTCAAGATCATTAGAAAATGGTCCCAGTACAATTATATATATATATATATATATATATATATATATATATTATATATATATTATATATATATATATATTATATATAATATATATATATATATATCTATATATTATATATATATATATATAGATATATATATATATATATCTATATATATATATATATATTATATATATATATATAATATATATATATATATCATCGTCCCTATGATATCACTTTCGATATGTCTTAGGCGGTTTCCTCGTCATAAAGGCGACGGTGGCGCTTGTACGACATCACGATTAATTTTTTAAAAATAGTCCCAGTGCAAGTCTGTATATATTACGATATATCGTCAATATATATTACTTTTGATATGCCGTGGGCTGTTTTTCGTTGTACCGTCATAAAGCCAGCATTGTCTATTTTTTTTCATGTTCAAAACGATAATGCCTCTTCAATCCCCAACCCAAACAAAGGACATAGTAAATCCATACAAAATGAACCGCTAATCAGGAAACACTTAGGTGGTGGTGCGCATAGCCATGGAGTGCACATTTCTGACAGGTTCCTAAACCTCCTCACACGCGTTATCACGGTACCATCACGCATTGCTGCCATTCAGCAAATCACAAAATGCTTCTGGCAAATGGTGGATCGAAATATCAGGAGACGAGAAGTGGCAGTATTAGACTTACCCCCAGATCCTCCCTACGATATTCTGGCGTTTCCCTCAAACCCTTCAACGTTCCCTATATTCACGCACGCATACACGTAAACTCTCACACTGCACTTGAATCAAAATCGACAAATCGACATCACTCTCGACACGAGGACATTGAACAGTTGATCCCAAGCCTAAAGGCCGGTCACCCTATAACTATATCGTGTCGTGCAACAATCCGATATTATTGGTTCAGGCCGATTAATACGGGCCTATCAATTGACGCTGAACACCCTGCCACATGAATGGAGGACTTGATTCGCTATTTGCCAAACCATTCCAATGTGGAAAGCCCTTCCCGGCGTTTTGATGATCACTATATTCCCTATTTATCGTTGAGCTCAACGATTTATCTAGAACTCTTACCATTTTCGATATGACGTCATTTAGGAATGAGGTTTTTTTCGAACACTTCCGATCTTGAGAAGGTTTTGTGATAATGTACTAGTATTCATGACAATTGTTACCACACAGACCCTCTCCTTCCTGGTTCAGCTGAAATCTAAAAAGATCGTGTAGCAGAACGATAGAAATCGTTGTAGTGTGACCGGCCCGTAATTCTGACCCAAATAGACTCTCCGCTGCTTTAAAGGTAGGATTCCGTAAGTGGAGATGCTCATGTGTACGGACTATTTAGGTTTCGAATACTGCATTAATCCGCTTAGTAAACATGTGGTATGTTGTCTATTCAGTGGCCATTTCATCCATTTGAATGAATTCTGGTCCCCATTTAATCTCCATCTCTGCGAACGGAATACAACATATTAGAAACACTTCCTGCGCCGACCATGCGCACGTGAATTTGGTATTTATGGAGCTATACACCTCTCACCGCATCCACACTTGGATTTTATAACCTGAGGTTAGGCCTGGGATTCCATAGATGAGTTGCGTGTCTGGGCTGAAGTAAAAATCACATTTACAACGAACGTTCGTTTCAGAAGAGAAACACTGTAAGTTTATGCGAAAAAACCATAAAATGCAGCAGCCCATGCATATTGTCGTTGCTTGGCTCTTTAAAGAAGTATTCTATATAATTAATTCGCGGTGATACGCATCCGTATACGCACTGGTACATGTGTTTATTCGCCTATTCAGTGTTGGTTTGCCTTCTTTTATAATTTGTTTGCCTCTGTGGAAACGATATCTATCTTTGCCAACTAAATAAGAGGCGGATTAGCTCAGTCGGTAGAGCTCCAGACTGCAAAACCATTGATTGCGAGTTCGGAGCCCATTGGAAGCCCGAAGAATTTTCCGCAGTGCTGTTGGAAAAAGCATGTCTCCTGAAAGTCTCACGCCAACCACGTGTTCCAAGGCGGTAGCTGTGACTGTGACTTGTAAAGAGTAGCGAGCGCCGTATTTGGCAGCCCTGTTGGGAAGTCCCCCAGGGGACACGAAAAAGGGGACGTACTGAAATAGTGCGTCTGGAGAGTACAAGCCGAAATGCGTGCTGTATAGTACGTTTGGTGACAAGTCACTGATGATCAATGCCATTATCTGTAAGCGCTTTGAGCATGTCTTCGACGTGGAAAAGCGCTATATAAGACCGAGATATTATTATTAGGACATATTCAGACACTGCCCCCCCCCCCCCCCCCCCCCCCCCCACCCCCCCCCCCCCCCCCCCCGCTGAGTTCACGTAAATTGGCGATTTTCCACATGTGCACCGGACCCGCATACGCATCTATGGATTTTCGAAGGTGCGGATGCGGTTGCGACATGACATAATGAATAGCGGATTCATGCCAGTAAAACATGAAAAGTAAATTTAAATAATATTTGCAATTGGCGTGCAGAGATACAGACAAGTTTCGAAGCGGCCAAAAAAAAGACATAAAATGCAATGAGGATGGGCACAGTTATGTGTGTCAATGCGGCATTTATCACCTGTAAGCTGTATCACGGTGAATTGATTCTACATAAGAGAATCCGCCTGAAGCAATAATAATTATAATAATATAAGCATTTAGAACGCTATACACAAAAATAGCGTGTACAAAAAAATTATTAATACAAATGAGACTTCAACATTGACTTGAAAGTCCCCAGGGACGGAGCCAGATTTGATGACAAGAGGCAGCTCATTCCATAAAGAAACTGAAAGTACATTAAACCGCTCCTCACCAAAAACAGATTTACTTGATTTGGGTAGAGATAATCTGTTGCGATCACGTGATGATTGCAGAACACGAGCTGGCACATGACTCTGGAGGGAGTTGGAGAGATTGGGGTGGTGAGGTGGTGAGGTTATTCAAACATTTATATAAAATACAGCAATTTAACATCCTTATTTATGACCCCCCCCCCCCCCCCCACCCCCACCCCTCGACTACCTGTATTTCTTTTTCTCTCACCAAATGACTCCATCTCTATAAAACAATAAACACAATAAATCACACACAAAAATATTTCATGCAAGGACCAGACTCGAAAAGTTATACTTATTTTCTAATCCCTCCACCTCAAATAAGTCGCGTATATGTAATGTTGTATATATTGTATTGTATTGTATTGTAATGCATTGTATTGTATTGTATTGTATTGTATTGTATTGTATTGTATTGTAATATACATTCGTTTTCAGTATACTTCACTGCGTAAAATTATGTAAGAATGTACATGCGTGTCTAACATGTGTAATGAGGTGGAAATAAACTTGAAACTTGCTAGATTTTTTATGGACTTTTATCCTTTGACTGTCTTGAAATGCAGCTCAATTGCAGTAATTTAAATGTATCAGAAATGTTCACTTTCCCTGTCCATGCCTCTCCTATATCAACTGACTATCAACTATATATCAGATTAGGAAGAGACGATCAGTTGTTCTTGAACTTCATACGACCCGCAATCGATTCGTAGACCGCACCGATAGGGGTCCTTATTGCCTGGATATTTAACCCACTTAACCAGATTTACAAGCTGTCTGACCGTGGCCGACTTTTTGGAGATTAAAACAAAACCGCAATGAAACATACACTCCCTTTGAGTACTTTCTAGTGTTCACACGCGCGCGCGCGCGCACCCACAAACATACACACGAAAAAAGGGCGATTGGGGTTAGTTACTATAAAGGTATACGAGTGGAAACATATAGGCGCCAAGCGAGATGTTTTGCTTTAGCTACTACAACGGTAATGTGAGGCATGCGCAATTTAAAAACTGTTTTGAATGTGTGGTGAGCTGACTACGAACGACGGATAGAGGCCAAGGTAACATGCCCTATTGGGCCCATTTTGGAAAAATTTTTGGGTTGTTGATTGACTTGATTCGTTTCTGTTGGGCTGGTTGGGGCTCGGGCTAGGAGTTTAGGTTTTTCCGTTCGGCTCAGACTCTGTCAGTCTGTGAGAATTTCAATGTCAATAGATTGTCCAATTTGTGCAAAATGTGTTTCTGAATCAATTGGACGTAAACAATTGTGTTACTGTAGCTAAAAGACAAGGTCCCTTTGTGGCCATGTCGTGATGATGTCGGTCACATGAACTTCCATACACGACATAGGCTACGATAGTTTTTTCACATTCCGATAATTACGTATGGCATAACGATCACGAACGGATATTCCAGAAAAATGTAAACACTCCTTTGAGGACTGAGTATATTTCCATGTCTCATCCCCAGCAAGTGATTCACTCCTCGAGAGAAATGTTTTACTCTGGCATCGTTAACCCGAAGCTTGGCAAGCTACGGGATTAGGAGAACGTGACGAACGTTCCATGTAGTCAGAGCACCATTGAAGTTGACAACTGCCGACAAGCGCGCTTCCGTCTAAATATGTACCAGTTAAGTGGCCTTTACTTGCCCCCTTGCGCTGCTGTAGAATGGGGAATACCTCCCCACCCCCCCCCCCCCCACCCCCAGCTCGTAAATTATGGTTCTCTCAATACCACTGGTTTTCTCACGAACTTCACTTCTTGATAACGACATCGTTGAGGGAGTTTCCAATTATTGCGAGGACTTTTTCAATGCGAAGGGGATCCCTCTTGCGCACTTGTAACCAGTAGTCATAATAACAAAGTGTTTCCCACTCTTGTATTAGGCTAGATTATTCTCCCACTTTGTGGTAAGTTTGTCTGTCGGGGTGACTGGGTAAGGTGCAATTGTTGTAACCAGTATTTTTCAGTATATAACAGTGTTTCCCACTCTTGTATTACTGATTTCTCCCACTAGTGATAATTTGTGTCGGCGTGAACTGGGTAGGTGCAATTGGTTTGTAACCAGTATTTCAGTATATGACAAAATGTTTCCCACTCTTGTATTACCTATTTCTCTCTCCCACTTTGTGATAAGTTTGTGTCGGGGTGAACTGGGTAAGGTGCAATTGTTGTAACCAGTATTTCAGTATATAACAAAGTGTTTACCACTCTTGTATTAACTGATTTCTCCCACTTTGTGATAAGTTTATGTCGGACTGAACAGGGTAAGGTTGGTAATACTATATATTGGGACTGCCTATGGTTCTGTCAGTAAATGTATGTACCAATGCATGATAAGTACTGCCTGCCTGTCAAAGCCCGTTGCCCTGTCATGCTCGTACTGACCCAGATTCCTTCTTAAGGCGATGGTCATATAAACATCACTCGTATTTTAGATAGATAGATAGATTATAGATAGATAGTAGATAGATAGATAGATCGATAGATAGATAGATGATAGATAGATAGATAGATAGAAGATAGATAGATAGATAGATTCAATTTCTGGATGAAGGCCGAGACTATTTCCGTCTTAAATATGTACCAGTTAAGTGGCCTTTACTTGCTTGCCGCTTGTGAGAAAGGGGAATACCCCCCCCCCCCCCACCCCTCAGCTCGTCGAATATATGGGTTCTCTCATACAACTGGGTTCTCAAGAACTTCTTGAATAACTACATCGGTGAGGGAGTTTCCAATTATTGCGACGACTTATTTCAATGCGAAGGTGATCACTCTTGCGCACTTGTAACCAGTAGTTCAGTATATAACAAAGTGTTTACCACTCTTGTATTAACTGATTTCTCCCACTTTGTGATAAGTTTGTGTCGGGGTGACTGGGTAGGTGCAATTGTGGTACCAGTATTCCAGTATATAACGAAGTGTTTCCCACTCTTGTATTAACTGATTTCTCCCACTTTGTGATAATTTTGTGTCGGGGTGAACTGGGTAAGGTGCAATTGTTGTAACCAGTATTCAGTATATGACAAAATGTTTCCCACTCTTGTATTAACTGATTTCTCCCACTTTGTGATAAGTTTGTGTCGGGGTGAACTGGGTAAGGTGCAATTGTTGTAACCAGTATTCAGTATATGACAAAATGTTTCCCACTCTTGTATTAACTGATTTCTCCCACTTTGTGATAAGTTTATGTCGGACTGAACAGGGTAGGTTGGTAATACTATAATATTGGGACTGCCTATGTTTCGGACAGTAGTTATGTACCAATGCATGATAAGTACTTGCCTGCCTTCAAGCCTGTTGCCTGTCTGGCGGTACTGCCCCAGATCCTTCTTAAGAAGGCGATGGTCATATAAACATCACTCGTATTGAGATAGATAGATAATTGGTTGAGTGATGACCGGGAGAAAAGGGTTTGGCATAATCTGATCATTTGTGACGGGGACCCTGGAGATCGAATGCTTACCTGTTGTATTTAGAGGTCAATGAAAAGCGTGTGATGTGGCACTCATAGTTTTGGTGAGCTTCTATTTTGGTGCTGTACTTACTGTGCGGTTATGGTTCATTAAAATAGAAGCATCTAAATAGTATGAGCGCTACAGACGGCCTTTATACGCGCCCTTCCCGTGACACCATCGATCAAGTGAAATTCGTTGGAGTGATTTGATTTTTACAAGACCTCGTGCAGATTTTGCAATTAGCGTTTGGAGTTCGGACATGTATTCCACTTTTCAAACGTGCTGGTTTGAGAATGTAGCATGACTATTGAACCGTTTAAACAATCATAAATGGGTTGGTGGCCCATGTTCTACAGTCGAGGTCGACCCACGGCGGAGAAGTGGTTGAAAGAAAACTTCCATCAGCTTGTTGAATTTTACACGAGAACGAACGCTCCGGAAATCTATTTATGCTTGTAGCAGTTTTGACTTACACTTTGAATTTGATGAAATGAAGCTGACAACCCACGACCACCCTGGTTCCGACAGTTATCCCCTCTCTAATAGAGGCGTGTAATTCATGCTCGGTCGAAGGCTGAACTTGGTCGTCTCTTCTCTTCTTCTGTTTCGATCCCCTTCTCAGCCGCAGCAGTATTCGTTTTGGTTCCTCTGTCACCTCACTCCATCTATCGTCGCACGAGACAGATGGAGTTGAATGAGAACGATGCAGAAAACTAGCAGGAGCGCTAACCGCCCGTCGACAGCCATAGTCTGATCAGATGTTCTGACGATATTTCCGAACGACAGCGGGAATAGTGAAGTCCATGAACGTGTCAGAGCTGGATTTCTGCACAAACGGGAGAATTGAGGAATGCTGCAAGAAATCAGTGGCGTGCTTGCGGCAAAGAAAGACAGATGACCTTCGCAGCATCGAAAACTTCAGACTAATCCGAACACCCAACTCAACATCCAAACTCATATTTGTGCGAAGTGTATTTGGAGAACCCCCACACATAGGGCTTGGCGCTGCGTGTGCCTGAAGAGTGGAACTGATCAATGAAAAGACGTGCAGCTCGTAATTGATCAGCTCACAAATTCACACCACGTGTCGTATGCGAGGCATCTGCGGAAAAGATTGTAGGAACTGGTGACCATGTGTCTTCTGCTCCCCTCGCCATAGATTAATACCTACTGGAGAAAAACTGCAACGGCGAAGGCGATCGGAAAATTGATTGACAATTCCCGGATGGAGGCCGAGACTATTTTCGTACGTCTGTGTGAGAACAACCTCCTATCACTCGCTCTTATTACGATATGATGTGTTGAAAACTATGGGAGAATAATTTCCAAACCAAATTTCTTGTACTTTCAGAAGATATATCCCCAGTTTCCACTATCGCAAAGATGGAACTCACTTAATTTTGCCGATATGATGTGATGAAAACCTATGGGAGATAATTTCCAAAACCAAAGTTCTTGTACTTTCAGAAAGATATACTATAAGTCCCACGTTCCACTATCGCAAGAATGGAACCATTAATTTTGCGCTACTGAAGAAATACGTCCGCCTGTGCAAATTATCCGCACCGCGAGTTGGTATAGGGTATAGACTACTAGACCGGCTGATCGAGCCTTGGGAAGGAAATCTCAGAAACTCGCCGCAGCTTGGCCTGCTGACCTGACTAGAACTTCATCTGCCGAATACCATCTCCTGCCGAGCGCGACAAACTGCAGGCGAGGGATCCTAAGGTCCCCCAAAGATTTAGACGATGGATGTTTGTAGCAAGTAAGAGGACGGCCCCTCCTGGAGGTGACCAAGAGGAACCAATGGCAAAGATATTATGCAAGGAGGATAAGCAAATCCACAACCACCCGGCCCTTGAGGACTCAGGGGGATACTTGACTAGAGGCTAGGTGTAACCCACGGGTGACCAACCTATCAGGAGGTTCCTGCGGTTCTCAGAAGAGGTGCATGCAGGTCAATTAACAATCCTGCGGGGGGCCGCGTCTCTCTGCTCCACTGGATTCGGTTGAGTGGAGCGCGGATTGACACAGTTTGCATTTTCGGCTTTAGATGTACAATTCAAAGTTTTTACTGCGATTGAACTACGAATTGAAGGGATGGCGAAATGAATATGTTGAATGGGTGAATTCGGGGGGGGTATACGGAGGTCGGTAACGGGATTGCAAGGCGTCCTTCGCAAACTTCTGCGTTGGGGTGAATGTTTGTATTTTGATGGTGCGAGTTCCAGGACATAATGATCGAACTTATACGTACCGGCAAGACACAGAGCTAAATACTGGCTTCCGCCAGTGATTTACTTTAACCAGGACACGGAATTAGGGCAATGCTTGTTTCGGAGGACAACCGAAGGAGCACCACTTGGCCTGCATCAGAGTGAGCAATGGGAGAAGGTGCCTCGCTTAGGGGCACAAAACATGAAACTCGAATCACACACCTATGGATTGGCCAGTTCGTGGAGCTTGACCAGTGAGGTCACCGCGCGTGTGGTGTGCGAACTCATACGCTGCTGGCTCATGTCTAGAGGTTAAAATGTTGACTATCGAATCGTAGGGGCATATGGTATCCGGTCGTCGACAATGTGACTTACAGTCAGTACAATTAAAAAATATCATCGGTTGGTACTGGACCAAACGGAAGGAATGCCAATGTCACACTAATATAGCTCAACTATCAATACCATCTATTAAGTCGAAAAATGTGTTGTATGTAAAACGCTACTAAAGTGTAAGCATTATAAGGGACGAATTAATTACATTAAAACGGACTTGAACAAATGTGTTTTCATTGGGTCTGAAGGTAGCGGAGGTAGGGTTTGAAGAATGCTCGGATTGAGAGGCTGTTCCGGAGGTCAGTGCATGTACGAGCAGCTGCATAGACTTTCGCCGTAAAATCTGGTGCGTGGGATTCTCCGAACAAGACTACATTCGTTCAGATGACCGTAAAACCCGTGGGGACAGTGGCCTGCAACCGATCTGAAATAATAAAAAAACAAGGGAGCCATTCGTGGGTACGCTTCCCGTACCGTTGAGCAAAATTGAGAGTCAAAGTGTTCCTGTAGTTCGTATGTACTAGGTATGTTTTAGGTTCAGTCGTACAGGCATTTACTTTATCGGTGGTTAATAACGCTGACCTGAACTAGACCGAGTTTTTATCTATCTGTCTAATATTAATATCAATCTCAAGCCATACCCAAACACTGGCCAAATAAAATATCCAATTTGCAGCTTGTATTAGCATCTCCAGTAACGACGACTCGTTTAGTTCTGTGTGATGAAAATTCTAAAGATCGCCCGGAGGAAAAAATGATCGATTTGTAGGAATTTTACTCTCCTCCACCCCGTAGCCAAGGTACCCCTCTCTCGACCTATGAATATTTCAGCAATTCCCCATTAGATAGACAGCTTGAGGCAATATAAGTTAAATTTAAAGAATGCAAAATTATGTAATTAGAAAAAAACCGCCATAGCGAAATACTGGACACACATCCCTCTGGCGATCACATCCGGACAAGATTTATTTGCAAGACTCGGGAATTGAATTATCGAGAGTCTAAGAATTTTGTCGTCTGTTTACAGTATACAAGCTCGCAACTTGCTGGGAAGGACGTTTAAGGCCGCTGTGTACACCGTCAACATGTTGCACATGCATGTTGCCGGACACATGTTGCCAACATACCTGGACAATTCCCTTCAACCTGATCTAATAATTAAAATAAATAAATAATAAGAATTATGTTTCATGCTCGGACACATTTTGATAATAATTAGATTGTGAATTATTGCAACAAGTTTGCGCCACATGTATCCCAACTTGTTGCCTCTTGTTTTCGCTTGGTATGCACTGTCAACATTTCGGACACATAATGTTTCGGCAATATGCTGCGCAACATCTTGACAGAGTTCACAGGCCTTACAGGACACTACAGGATTGGTTACATCAGAGGTTATATCGTGGAGAATGGAAACCGTATCTATAGGTAGGTCCAAACCTATTTCAATACGATGTTCCTATGTGGAGTTATTGGCCTTCAAAGATTGGGCCATTGGGCAGAGAAACTGGGGAGAATCCCAATTGCGCTATAACGCATGATGTCACACATGGACAACACGGGAAATTATGTTATGTATTTCATTGTTTCATTTTGTTGAATAAGTCAACATTTAACAGAAGTTCTGTTGTCTTTCTCTCACCAAATTAACTTCAAACACATACCAACCCACTACAGCAATCCTCTCCCATTGACTAAATGCTCTTCGAAGTGGAATTAATGTTTGAATTTCAGCAGGAACAAAGTATGTTTGCATGGTTGTGCAAGTATGACATCAATTTATTATTGCATGGTGGGATGCATTTCGATTTTTGCGCAGTACACATGCTTCACAATACATGAACTTCAGAGGACTAATAACTCCGCAACGGAAAGTCGTATGAACTTAGTTTGGACTGACGCATTCAGTTTTTTTAAATCCAGCTTTATATAGCCCCTTTATAATCATCATGCAGTTGTCATTTAGATCTCACAATTTGCGCAAATGAATCCGGTAAACCTTCTCTGCTCTGCCATAAGCGCACGAGGCGCACTAAATGACTACCCTATACGCCCCTCTCCTCTCAAAAATGAAAGAGCGAATGCGTGTGAGTGACTTTAAGATTAAGGTAGTGTCATTTGACAAAAAAATATTTTACAATCGGTCTGCCTAAAGAGAGAATTGTCAATTCGCCCGAACTTCCATCATGCACGAAACACTGAGCGGCTGGTGTTTGTAGCTAGCCTACCTTATTATGTTGGTCTTGTTCTCAGACGTTCGCTTGTCCCATTTTGTCATTAGTTCACAAGTTACATCCAGCATATATTCACTTGATCACTATTCCCGTAATGCGCTATTATCTATTATAGTCCATACTTCGTTTCAAAGGTTGGTCTATCAAGTAGGTCTTGTGCCTTTCCATGGAATACAGTGCGGGGTCGGGAGCGAGTTTTGAACACTATCATGTTGTGTTCTGAAACACAGCGAATATACCCCTTCTGTATAAACCGCTTTTAACAGGTACATTCTCGCATTCATTATAGCGAGCTCATCAACAAAAGAAAAAAGAATGGCATCGAACCAATACATGCACAGGTCTATTATCTTGGGCTCTTCCGCGCGTCCACAGCATAGGTTAGTGGATTGAGAGAATTTTCCCTCTCTCTCCAGCCGCCATCTTGTTGTCTAGCTCTCCGATAGGCGTGCCGCAGCTTGGAACTCTGCATCCCTACCGGGATCTTCCTCCAACTTGATTTGACGTCTGGGGGCCATTTCATAGCCTGATCCACCGACATTTCATATCTCTCAGTTGTATAGTCTTGCTAACGAGCTTCAACAATGAATTACATCAGCTATGTCAATAACCCTACTTCAGCGACTTTCGTGCCCAAAGCCTCAGTAGATTGTGTTCACCCAACCCCGATTCTACATACAAAATTTCATCGAAATCAGTCTTACCGTTTCGGAGAATCCTACTAACGAGAGAGTGTGACGCACACACACACACACACACACACACACACACACACACACACACACACACACACGCACACACACGCATTCCTTACTGAACTTCGTTCAGGCGGGACAGAAACAGAAGCTTACTGAATATTTTTTTCTCTAATCAATGTGAGGAAAATGTGCATCCGAGTTTGATCCCATTGACAACTGACCAATTTCTCCGGTGAGTTCTTGGTCAAACACTGCCTCATCTCCATCACTCCACCATAACCAGCATATACTCAGGGGCTCGAGTCTCGAAATAGATCATGACTAGATCATCAAATCAGTTGGAAACAATTCAACATCTAGTGTAATTTCACTTTCACGACTGATCGAGTACAGTATGTTACTCTTACACTGCTTCAAAACACGCTACATCAGGCGTGTATTATTAGGCGTCTTATGCAGAAACGGGGAACCCGCGGGCCAATTCCGGCACGCGTTGAGCGGTTTTCGCGGGGAGCTCGATAGATCACGCCCAAATCTAGCGTATTGCCGTGTTGAGCGATTTCCGCATTCGGCATGAGAAAAAAGGCATAGGGTAACAATCGTCATAATTTCAGTCCTCCTCGGAAAACTGAAAACCGCAGGTGGAGTTGTGTAACGTTTTTTTGAACCTTGCCACATGTCTTTGAATGGCCTCATCTGAAATTGTCCTAGTCCTGAGTCCCAGTCCTTAGAGGTGTGTCAGGGTCCGATGAGCCCGGTCTTGAAATGTGGACTTGAGGGTCCGGACTTGAGTACTCCAGCTGACCTACCAAAACAGGAAAATGGGGATCATCATTAGTCAGCCTTCATGACAAGTATGCGACCTCTACATCTTCAAATTGAAGAGTTATCATGTTCCACAAGGGGGTCCGTAAAAGACACACAATTCAAAACGAAACCCAGGTCAGTCGCATAGATCGATCCTCTGCTCGTCAAGGGTTACATCACTAGAAAGCCAGGTTTAGTGATTCCTTGACAGCGTTGATGGTCATTGACCTCAAATGACCTCTCAATTGATCCCAAAACAATGAGGTTCATGTACTCACAATGGGTAACCCACATATCAAGTATGAGCTTCAATCCACCAGGTGGGGTCGAGTTAGGCGGGATTCCATAGATCGTATGCGTATCGGGGCTCGATGTGAAAATCACATATTCACGAAAACGAACGTTGTTTCAGAAGAGAAAACACTATAAGTGTATACGAATAGACCATAAAAAGGCAGCAGCCCATGCATATTGTCGTTGCTTGGCTTTTTAAGGAAGATATTCCATATTATTCATTCGAGGTGATACACATCCGCATACGCATTGGTACATGTGCATATTTCGCTTATTCAGTGTTGGTTTGCCTTTATTATGAATTTTTGGCTTCTGTGGAACCAATATCTATCTCTGCAAACTGAATAGAATATTCAAACACTATCCCCCGCTCAGTTAACGTAAATTAGCGATTTTTCACATACGCATACGCCATCTAGGAATCCACAAAGCCTTATTAGATAACAAGCTAAAAGTGATAAAACATCAATTTAGCACAATTTCCCCCTTCTTCACCGAAAATTACCCCCAATCCACACACAAAACAATACAAAATTATCATGACCACAAGGTTTTCAGAATATGACCTCTGATGACCTCAATTGATCTTTGACCTGATGCCAAAACAAATGGGATCAATGTACTCACTATTACTCATTATGGGGAACCTTCAAACCAAGTATGGACTTGAGCTTTCCTGGTGAGGCGTCACATACAAACACACACACACACACACACACACACAGATGCACACACTGACATGACTGCATAGATCCTTGATATTCGTCAAGGAATAAGAAAAGGATATGGGAACATTGAGAAAAGAACAATAACAACATGACAAATTTAAATACTACTTCCATTCTTTTTTAGCATCTCTCCGGCTTCTTCGTTTAGGTTAATGAATTTGATTTTCTTCTCTGAATTCCAAGTACTCTCATTTATAGTTTATGAAAACACAATTTCCACAAGATGAAAACAATTACTTTTGTCGTAAAGTGTCTACTTCTTAAAACATAACGGAAAGTGGACAAATATACAATACGAAAATAAAAAAATAATGACAACTGATTACAAAGAACAATAGCTGTGACAATCATATACACATACAGGTTAGATAATTATACACCACAGGTTATTAAACTGAATTACTATAAAGGTGGGCAACCTGACAATACCGGCGAACCTAGGCTTGTAAAGCCTACCATAGTGTTCTGCATGCCAACCAACCTGTTCTTATCATACACCAGTGATACCTATCACAGTAAGTAACATAACAACATAAACATAACAGTTTGCCAGCATGAGCATGTAGCCCACCACAGTGAACTGAAAACACAATATAATTCTGAGCTGGTTTAATTTTTTTCTGTAAACTGTAAGACCAAATTGTTAGTGAAGAATACAATGTGAAGCGAGGCTAACAAATAAATGACCAATAAATTGCATGGGGATGTATAGAAGTGATGCTTTCATATTAAGTAACTCCTGACGTTTGCAGTTCAGTGGAATTATACTTCAATCTTTGACCGACTGCCTCGAACATTCAAGCACCACAGAATAAACTTCGCCTCGGTTTCAGGGATATCAGGACTGACAGAAAAAAATTACACACATCAACCAACCAAAATAGGCCACACAAAAAAAGGGGACAACTTATAAACGTTTCTCGCCAATTTTCGGGTGTGCTGTAAGGTGTGAGGAGCAGAAAAAATCCTGGCTGGAACAGGCTGATGAACAGACGAAAAATATAAGAAAGATGTCAATATCAGTGACCTGTTGTTGATGTCAGGGGGGACACCGAAGTAAAACCCAAACACCTGGCATTTGGGAACAGGGAACCGCATCTTATTGGAAACGGGGGTTCCAGTGCAGTCAGTGTCCCCAAGCTATGGAATTCTATTCCGCTGCATATTCGCAATTCAGGGACTCTGAACTGCTTCTAGAGTAAACCGAAGACGCATCTGTTTCATACCTCTGATTTGTGGGTCTTTCTCTGGGTCCTCTCGTAGTTGTTATTTTTTTCGTTAAAACGCTTAGTACAGTCCATGACCGATCGGGCGCTATATAAATACCGTAATTGTATTGTATTGTATTGTATTGTATTAGAAAGGCTTCCAACTATAAATTACAACATATGAACAATCCTGTATATCCACATGTCTGACATTTTTTCTACAAACTCCCATTCCAGTACAGACTTCTTCTGGACTCGCAAAATGGCTCAAGGAAGTTGGGCACTCGTCAACTTCATTAATCATCTCACATACCCTGGACATGGACAGTCATTGTCAAAACTGAAGTGACTCACACGTGCATCACTTTCCCTGAATGGCCAGTAACACGCCGGACTTTGGGTGTGTCATATCACTCTGATTATGTTGAGAATGACAGGAAAAGCTGGCCCACTGGTAAATGGTTTTCAATCAATTCGGGGTGTCTCATATCAATCTGATTATGTGGGGAATGACAGGAAAACCTGGGCCACAGGTGAATCGTTTTCAATCAGTTTGGGGTGTCTCATATCAATCTGATTATGTGGGGAATGACAGGAAAACCTGGGCCACAGGTGAATCGTTTTCAATCAGTTTGGGGTGTCTCATATCACTCTGATTATGTGGAGAATAATGGGGAAAGATGGCCCACAGGTGAATCGTTTTCAATCAGTTTGGGGTGTCTCATATCAATCTGATTATGTGGGGAATGACAGGAAAAACTGGCCCACAGGTGAATCTTTCAATAAATTTGGAACCACCGAAGTGACTGAGGGGTGGGACAATGTCCAGAAGTGCATGACCCGCCTTCGACAATGATTTATCCCATTCAGGGTTTGGGGGGGGGGGCACAAGTGCAATTGTCGAGTTATGTTTTGCACAGTTATGTTATCGTCAGCTCACGGACAGCTGGTGAGTGGGGCACTACAAACAGCAGTATCGTTTATGAAATACATATTGACCCATATTTTGACATTTTTCTACCAGTTGCCACTCCGTTACTGACTTTCTAAAGACAGATGTATGAAATTTTATTTCCAATTATTTGCGATTATCAGCACAAACATGAATCAAACATAGCCCTGGCATCGTTAAGCGATGTGTTTACATCAATGGAGACAATCCAGTACTGTGTGTACCTTCATTATTCATTAATTAACATAGAATGAGAGACCGGAAAAAGAAATGACCGACCAAAGTGGTTCAATTGACGGAACAATCATATCATACACAGGTGATTACATTCACAGATTTTTTTTTTCTTTTCGATTCAAACCAATGTGGCTGGTATATAACTGTACAAGAGTTCTTGTGAATTTTTTATATGAAATAAAAAAATATGAGATCTATTGATGTTCTTTTTTTTTCATCAGTGCGAATGAGTGGCCAGACCCTCTTTTGCCTTCCGACGGATTACCACAAAATTGCTTCGTTGTGACTTGTGGGACACTCTGTATTTCAAAGCTTCAAGGCCATGTTCATCTGAATCTTATCGTAGAACTAAACTTAAATTGAGACAAAAATGCCAAGCTAAATCCAACAGTCACCAAAAAAAAAAATTCTCCACGGAAAAACCAAGATTGATGACTACCTTCATGGTGATTCACATTACATAGTGACATAATTTCTTTACTGACCATATTTCCACCCCTAACCCTAAAAGGCCACGTGAAGTGATTCACATTTCTCTCCTATGCATATTCTCATTTCAGCAATTGGCAACCCAAAAAATTTGAAGACCTTAGTCGGGAAGTTATGGTACATGCCATTTTTATATGTATCTCAAACTTCCACAAAAAACTGCACTCGTTTGTCACACATATGAAAGATATTTTTACACATTTGCATAGATTTAGAAACGAAAAAAATATTTCAACTGAGGCGAGAATGTATCATCTCAATAAATTACATCACATATCGATATCAGTTACAACAGATACTTTGACTAGAGCACTCCAAATGCATTGTCACACGTATTAACAATGTACAATGTCACTATTACACAAGCCATGAGGTTGTCATCTTCCATTCTCTCCCAAATATTTGGAAGTGGGTAATTTTGGCTGGGAATTAATGAAAAATTCAAAGAAAGAAAGCCTGTTGATTCACACCGCAACTAATATTACAGTTCAGACCTCGACACATTTGAGTGGTTCATGTGGAGCCCTGAAACTACCAACCTGATGAAACGATCTTGACTTACCTGCACCCACTGTATATAATCAGACACCATTCGCAGCAAGTGAGATTTGTTCCCAAAAGTTGAATTCGTTCAGAAACTAAACTCACTTTTCCTTAAAACCACACCAATTTAATGTATCACTCCATTTTGACCCTCTCACACAAAAACAAAAAAATCTGACCCGTAATTTTTCTCAGAATTCACACCATTTTCTCCACCTCAGGAAAAATAATCACATAATAGCACATCCTCCGTCAGGCACACGTGCTGGCCTAATCCATTAAGGCGTTGAGCTCATACACAGAGGTTGTGGGTTTCGGTCCACAATTTACTCTCGAGCAAGGGGCTCTATCCCGTTTGCTTCTGTCCACCCAGGTGTTAAATGGGGACCTGTTTAGTGCAGCCTGTGTCAAAGTGCACTTCGGTTCAGCATATACCTACGTTTGTGTGTGACCCACAGGTTGTTCCATGACCAAGGTTATATTGTGAAGCGCGCAATACCACGCGGCGTAAGCTACTCTATAAATTCTCAAATATTATTATACACTATCTACTGGCTGCTTGCTTGCCTCTATCTCATTGTAACACACACTAATGCACTTTGATTCCATTCAGTGTAAGTGCTACAACATTTTATTGCATCTAATAGCAGATTGATGAGCTCTTGTGACCCCAGCTAAATGGAATCTGGCCCTTTAATATATAAGACAATGCGATTGATATAATTCTCCAGATGGAGTATATGATATACAATATATAGAACTTTCAATGCCTCTCCAATAAGCCAAGAGAATGGCTGCAATCTTTTGGCCTACTGGACGAACATTTCCCATATGCCATCCAGGGTGCCAACCATGTGGCCCGAAGTGTTTTCTACCAAACTTTACAAGAACATTTGAGATACCCCTCCCTGAAGGGTAAAAAGGTCTCTGAACAAAACATCTTAAAGGTTGTTGAAGAGCCTAAACCCTCATGTAATCAGACAAATTGAGACTATTAAGCAACAAAGGCCTTCAAGAAACTTCATCTGTCTATCGCTCTGGCTTGTAAACATGCTCAGTTAAAGGGGAAAACTAAATGTACTCAAAGGAAGCAACATTGTAACTTGAAAAAGGATTACAAGTAGGTTCCAACTACATAAAGTTTTGTGAGGAGTAAAAACAAACTGTCAACTGAAAACAGTCAAAAGGAAACAGAAATGTAATGCACAATTAGAAAGCGGCGCACCTGGTTTTTGTCAAAAGGAAAACTATAACAAGTGTAACAATAATTTCCTCGTCACTCAACTTATTGTCCGCTTGAGATATTTATGGAAAAATGGTTGTACTCGGTGAATAAGGGTAATGGACATGCATTTGAGAAGAGCCCTGTGAAATGTTGCTGATACTGGGTATGGAGATGTGCATAAAAAGAGAGGGAGAGAGGAGGCAGGGGGGGAGGGGGATAGGGGAGGGGGATAGAGGCGGAGGGGGGGGGGGGGGGTGGGGGGGGGGGGATAGTGCGCTTCATACAGGAAGGCCGGTCCTTTATAGGCATATATTCCTAAATCTGCGGAAGTTAAAGAAATTCAACAAGGCAACAAGCTGGAACTTTAATATTTGGGGTGTGTGGTTCTGAGATCCCCACTTTTCACACATCTGCTGTTTTAAAGGGAATCTGTTCCATGACCATTGGACTTCAAGTAGGCAGGTGATGTTGTCTGACACATCAAACGATGTGTGCGACACATGGAGGTATTATGCAACATCTTCAGTGAGTGTGACCCTGTTCAGAAAACGCGGTAAAGCCAGACAATCTATTACGGAAGCACAGAACAACATAATTAATTCGAGAATATTAATCGATTGCGTCTGACGAAACACCCTCTGGGCGTAAAGTATAACATCAGGGAGTGAAAAATAGAGCTTATTAATGGGAAGGCCGAATGTAGAGGGAAGACTGTTTTTTTCAAACGGACATATTATAATCTTCTGACGGAATGCGAATCAGTTCGCCCAAATCACATGTCACTATAACACTACTATAAGTGAGGGTGCTGTCGTAGCAACACGGTTCCAACTGAATTCTTCTGTATAGGAGCTTCAGTACAGCATGTCAGAGGCTTGGTGCGACAAGGCACCCATTATTAGGATCTGATGTGCTTCAAATGGCAGGGAATATACTGAGTATGTTTTAGAACCCAAAGATGTGGGAATCTTCCTAATTTGTTGTCATAAGCAGGGTACGTCTACAGCCATTTCCACCTCCCTTGACTAGCCGGAATACCAAGGAAGCAGCTTCCTAAACAGCTGCCCTGCAGACACAGGTGAGAAGGCGGAGCCTAAGAACATACACAGGTTATATGGTTCCTTCCGAATTCTAAATATACAATTTTACCCAAAAACATTCGTTTCCCTACATTTTAATACTACAATAATTGGGAGCCTGAAGTGGTACAATCTATACATGGATCTGGCAGGGAAAAACAAAAACGAGAGAGAGGAAGCTTGCCTGTAACAGAATTTAAAGAGCAACATTCCTCTGGATGAAGGACTCGAAGAATCGGAGGTACTAGGAATGGATCTAACATTTGTGAGAAGTTTTATTATACTTATATATATACAAGGGCTCTTCATATCAGGACACTTTCCACATGAGAGGCTAACTTGGAAATTGACAGCACTGTTACAAAGTCAAACTAGGCAACGAATGGTGGGAAAACAGCCGGCGTGTATATCCCTACAAGTTCAGTGGTTGAAAAAACCACCTAAATCATGCATCTTCAACCTCAAAATGACTCATCACTCTGGTCAGAATCGAGTTTCATGGAGAACCGACAAACATTGACATTCACAAAATATGCAAATCAGCAGGCTCCAGTCTGGTGGTCATGGCTAATTTTTCACCCATCCAAAAATTTTCCATTACTCAATCCGAGCTTGCATTGGAGAGTTTTTGTTTATTTTTTATTGCTTCGGTCATAACGGGAATTTGGACCCTTGCCTTCATGCCTCATACTGTAGTACCCTTCTGATTTTGACAGATGGTACCCACGACTGCGATTATTTATACAGCGCGATTCCTATTGGATGAATCCTGTCCTGTCAGTACAGGACCCAGTAGATTGAGGTCGCTTGGCACACCTCACTCAAGCTCAAGTGGCCCAGCTTTGCAGGTACCTCAGGGAGTTGGGAAGGGGGGTGGGGGTGATTGTCGAAGCCCAGGCCTGCTCCCTTAGTTGATTGGAAGGGGTATGGATGCTTGATGCAGATGACAGCAGCAGAAGAGCCTTTCTTTCCTGGACTTCTGGTAATGTGGTTTATTCATGCACACTTGTTTAAATCCCTCTTCATCATTCAAACGTTCAAAGTTCCCAAAAGTACTGGTTTATGGTTTTAATGAAGAATGTATCAAAAAGCTGACAAGAAGAGGCATTCAAGGAAAAAAAAGTGAATGACCAAAAAACAATGGATGTTGGAAATTTAGGGGAATATGCTTTGCATCAAGATTAAAGATTGAGATTGGTATTTCCCGTCATTCCCTAGAAGGAAACAGGACTTACTTCAAGGCTGTTTCATAACAATCAGGGGGCAATGTAAAGTGAAAACTGTCAACGTTCACCAGAACGTAACCTCAATCTTGATTGGAACCAAAAAAATCCCACTGTAGCAGATCCATCGTATCACAGAGAATTGGAAGTATAAAACTGTTGAGATGGGTATTGAAAAACCATCCTATCTTACTTTTATTTCAGCAGGTTGTATTAAGATGTCCCAAGTAATCCACAGGTGGATTGCGTATCAAGAACCTTGGTAATCACTCAGCTCACAGCAATTGCCGGAAATTGAAATTCTCATCACCGTTCGACCGGTGTCTTCTCCAATTTTCTTCCAAAAAGTTGTATTAATATTTTCCCATATCAGTTGGACAGCTTCAAGCAAGAAAACAACATCCACCGGCACCCAAAACCTAAATTCTGACGCTGTTACAGCTGGATGCCATACACTTTCTGTCTGCTTGTTTGTGAAGTGACCATGAACTTGATCCATGCCTTCAACAGAATTCATATCACGAAAACATGCTAGTGAATGGCAAAGACTATTCAGTTTTGTATCAAGCTTTGTATCACAAAATTAAAAGGTTTACAACAGCGCCAAATTTTGGGGTCAAGTTGGAGACCTATGGAAGCCTAATTTTATACACACACAATCACATTGGTGGTACAAATTTATTAAAAACATCCTACCACAATGCGCAAATATTTTATAAAACATGACTCATCAAATCACTGTTCTCTGGTACAAAACACATTCATTTTATCTCACTGAAACGGACCCAAGTCAAAATATGACTTGATGCAGTTATACCCTACTGTAGAAAGCTTTCCAATCAACAATACCCGGATTATTGAATCTATACATCTGTAAATAACTGATCATTCGTGGCTCCTGAAACCATTTAATGCCTATAGACAGATCCATAGAAGGTGTCATACTACCAAAGCTTAACCAACATCAGAATAACAGGCGGCCTTATAGTGACAGAAATCAAATGCTGCACAGGCTCCAGGAATTGTCAGAATTACACGCTGTCGGATTCTTCTGCCGGTCTCTCCGCGATAAAGCCTGTGTTCGTAGCTGCACCGAAAGTGAACTGGACAAGATTCGGCAAAGTGGACTCGGAGAGATCAGATGAATCAGTAAATATTTTTATTATTTAAAGATACAGTAGCCTCGAGATGACCTCCCGAACGGCAGCATCTTTGAGCTGGTTATCACGACAACGTCTCTCAAATTTAGTCATGATGTCACTTTGCATGTTCATGTCAATTCCACAAGCCATCTGGAAAGAGAGACAGGAGATGTCTTTATTGCAAAATACTGATGTGGTGACCGTATCGTTCTTTCATACACACTGGAGAAACTCATGGCAGAGGTCAAACGGGAATATGTTTTTAATTTCAAAGGTCCTTTCTGTCTGGACGCCCTCCGAGAATTTTTGAAGTTGGATCACGCATGGCAAGAAAGATACTACTGTCTGTCAAGCTAATCTACAGTTCCCATCTAGGCATGGTCAATAATATGTTCACCATTACCAAAGTAGGTGATCCCTGCAGAATTCCTAGGAATTTTGGACTCTCCAAGAACCTTGTAGTGAAGAGGTGGGAGAGGGGGGGGGGGGGGGGGGGCAGGGAGGATGACTTCTGTGGCCAGTACTGCGGTCAGCAAAGTTCAACATGGTGAGGCCAAGCCTACTCCCAAAACATAGGCTGCGGAGCATGACCCTCCACTCAGCTGCCTCCTATGAGAGGGGACACCAGACCTGTTACCACTCCATATGTCACAGGACCACCTTGTTCCACATTCCCATGAGGCATCATCGTCTCAAAACACTTCTCACTGATAATGGAGAAGTTCACCTGTTAGAAGTTTAAACGCAAATTCAAGATTGCAGCAGACTGCTTCGAACATGCATAGATGAAAGATTGTATTCCATAACCCCATGAACCCCTCAATTTCAAAATACTCTCGTCCTCCTGTTCCTTTCCTGCGTTATTTAACATAAGAAGGAAAAATATGTTGCAACACCTGCAAAATAATGGGCTGTTTCAATTGCATGGAACTGCAGCCCTAAAAAACCGCCCCATGGTCTATCGCCAACGTTTGCATTGACGTACATAGCAATTAGGGTTCGCGGTAACTGAGGAATTGCAGAACCGGTAGTACCGATGCCTTGGCCCGTATCGGTGTGGCTACCGGTTTCACGTATGTTAGAAAAAAACCATCAGGGATCGTTATTGTTTACTTGTTTATCCTGTACAACACACAGCCAGTGTTTAAATTTTCTTCATTTTACCGTGTTCACTGAGCAGTGGAATAATAATATACTCTGTTTACGCTACAGACCGCCGACCACAATCATTATACTAAATGCAAGTACCACGTGTGCAGGTCTGTTGTATTAAGAGCTTGATTTCGCGGAACTGGTATATGGTGTTGGTACCCACTGTGACGCTAGAAATCTGACCGCCAACTAATCAGAGCACTGTAATTTTATAACATGTTTTAATCTAACCAATGACAGTGCAGGCGTGGTGCCTGCACTGCCGAACATCGATCGCATCGCTGTAGCTGAACGTTGAGTGTATATTTTTGCAGAAAATTCCCATGTGAGTGATTGAAAATACAGTTGTTTAGTTTGCCTCAAATTTCAGAAAATATTCACGGGGCAATTGAAATAATGATTTAGCGATATCCTCAGGGCTGATGAGGGGAATTCCACACAAGTTATTTGTTCCTTCAAACAATTTTCTCGTGTTAATTAAGGGAATTTTTTTTTTTTTATTCGAAATGGAAAACTTCCGTAATGAAAACAACCACGTAACTAACGTTGGTCAGTTGGTCCCATAATACTTCAATTACGGGAATGATCACGCAGTCCTTTGAAATTGGTCAACATTTATTACTGACAATGAAACAGAATGATTATTTTAGTACTAGAGAATTTATTTTTATGAGAAGACATTTGTTTATGGGTAAATTTAATGCTGAAACCACGATGCGTGTGGCGCCGAAATTGACCCTTACTACAAGCCCAGTGATTTGCCAGTACAGGTATTTTGGCCATCACCTTTTTAATAGTACCTGTGCATACGGCCGCGGTACTGCGAGTACCGTTGCCGTCAGTACCGGTACTAACTTGAATACCAGTATACCGCCACCCAATAGCGATGATGTCTGTCATCCTGTCGGCTTGCAGTAAGGCGTTTTTGAAGTTGTGCGAAAGCTGCCATTGTTAGTTCACCAGTTGCGACCAGATGACAAAACCCCATTATTACTGAGCCAGTCTTAATGTGCATCAATCCCAGTACTGAGCAGTCTCAAGACTAATCACAGGGTTGACTGTAACAGAGGTAATATTATAAAGAATGATTCACGTATGATATTCCTCTGTGCAAAGAAGTATGCAAATTAGGGAGGAACCCAATTGTACATCATATATTGTTGGGGCTGCAGTTTCAAACACCTACACGACGAAGAGCATTTCTTATGTTTTCATTGTTTTTGAAACTCTGCGTTCTGATCCTAATGTGTTCCCTCTCCTGATTGGCACCTGGTAACTGATAATTGAAATTTACAAGTTTTTCCAATACATGCTAACACAAAACTGCCCCTGAGATATCCCAGCATGCATCAAAACTATCCCACAGTGATCCAACATGCTATTTTCGAAAGGTCTATTCGCGAGGTCACCAGAATAACTGCTGGTTTGGTCATCAACAGAAGGAATCGAGCTCTAAATTTGTCTGGGAGTATACAGCTACTCTCACTCACCGCCTCTCGTTTTCTCCTCTCCTGTTCTCGCAGCCTCTCACGCTCCTTCATCGACTGCTGCCGCTGACATTACTTTGGGCCGACGCCCGAGCACGCTCTAAAGCATCCTCCTCCTCTTTCTCCCTGAAAATGTAAAGAAGAAAATTCATGCTGATGACAGAGTAGTTGAAACCTAACTTTCACTGTTCTGAGCGATATCTGGTTACCTTTCGAGCCCCCCCCCCCCCCTAATTTGGTTCCAAAGACCTGGTTTTTTATCGTTTGGGAACGCTCGCTGGACAGAAAAGGGTGCCGGAGTCAGTGCAGGGCTCAGTATAATTGAATAATCCTGACCAATGTATACAAGGAATATTGTTAGAGAAATATGGAGCTAGTAGTAGGGTTTTGGGGTCATGATTTGGGAGGGGGTGGGTTTGGGTTTTCAGGCAGAAAGGCTCAAGATCAGGGTCTAATCCTATGCAATGGGTATGGACTATTCAACCATACCCAGGGCTGGTTACAGCAATTTCTCACCCCAGGTACATCAAATAAGGCCTAGGCAGTATATGCGAGGTATAGCCTCAAGTGAGGGGGAAGGTAAATAAACAGAGGGCGACGTTCCAATTACATAACCCTCTGTTTCCATCGAGCACCAGGCAAGAATGCAGCAAAAGTCACTTTTAATTCTCCAGGTGGTGGGCCAACTATCAGCTGTCTATTATTAGAGAATTAAATCCTTCGAAACTAGGAATTGAACCCTTGGAGGTGGGCACTCTACCAGCTGAGCTGCCCTCATAGCAATGATCCATACTGATGAATGATTTACTGGAGAATAAAGTTCAAGTTGCTAACATTAGCAGACAGGGTGGCCCACAATACAGCCCCCAACTTATTCGGCCCTCCCTAGTTGTTCTTGTGTTCGCCATACACATTCTTCAGCTGTCCCTACTTTTGAGTGGCCATTGACCAAGTGGAGATTTGCTGGTGACTATTTGCTCGCTGCTCCCCAGGCTCTGTTCATGTGACTCAAGACCCTCACAAATTTTGCTTTTTGCACACTACAAATCCCATTTGTTCAAGGAAACCTTCAGCATTTAGGCGTTATTCAGTTGTTTTTATTCTTTTCAAGTGACACTGACAAACTTACATTTGAAGAAGTGTTCTAAAAATGTTTATTATATTCTAAATAAAGGGATTGATCACTGGGGGCAGCCCCTCCACCAACTGTGCCAACCATCATATAAATTATCCATACCAAATAGGAGGGAACTGAACCCCAGAAAGCGGGCTCTCTCTGCCAACTATCCAAAAAATGATCCAAACCAACTAGGGAATTAACCCCAGAAGGCGGGCTCTCTCTACTAACTGTGCCACCCATCGCTCCATACCTCTGTTTTCTCTCTCCAACCTTGCTCTCTCGAGCTCCATCTTCTTCTGCTGCTGTTTCCGCTGTTCCTCCTGGGCCCGTATGGCCTTCACCTGCAGAGTAGGGAAACAAGACCCATTGGTCAAGAGATCGTGGAGGTGTCACTAGGATAGCTCTCTACCTGATTGATCTGAAACTTGTTACAGAAGTCCACCCTAGTAAAAATTCTCAGATGAATTCGAAAGAGGGCATTACTGCATATCTGCTGCCCTCTTTTTTGCAGGTTTCACACAAGTTCACACAAGTCTGATTCACACAGAACTATTGTTAATCCTGAACAACAAGAAGGTCATTTCAAGATCACAGGAGGTTAATTTGCATGATTTAGGTGATTTATTTTCAACTTTGTCCTGTTTAAATTAAACTTGGAGAATGTGGACTGTTGTTAGTCCTACACAAGAGGTAGGTCATTTCAAAGTCACAGGAGGTCAATGGACATGACTTAATGAGGTCCACAAAGGTAATTACTGAAGAAATACACACATCCACAGTTTACCCGCCTGCACATGTCCAGTACTCTATACACATGAGCACAACAAGTGATAGCCACTTTCTGTCAGAAATTTACCATTCTGTAACAATGTTAGGCCATCTTAGCTAGCAATTGTGACTCCACCCCTCCCCCAACTAGCTCCTTCACCCTCCCCCATACCCCCATTGGCCCTGTGGTTTACTCACCCTCTCTTCCTTCTCCTTCGCCTGCTTTGAAACATCTGGAAGTTGGCAGCAAAGTTGGAGGCTGTTGACTTGGATTTACCGGAGGGCGTTGTTGAGGTCGAGACTTTGGCAAGGTTCGACCACGAACCAACATTGCTGATTTTCACATCCTGCAAAGAAGTAGGACAGAAAAGCAATAGGCAGTGCATGGCTGAAACAGGGTGATATAATGATTTATTCACATGCCTATGCACCTGTGCCATAAGTCCTTGCATCGAGAAAGTTAACTAGAGCACCAATGGTGCAGGAGCTGACCCGACAATTGCACATGTTCAATTGCATATAAAATGGTCTTTTAGGGCTCAAAATGATGACGAAGTGACCAACCACTGAACCAGGATTCTCGGCCCCATAAGCACCATTGGTCACTAAATGACAATCACCATATGTTACAATTAGTACACAATCTGCAGAGGAGCATTTTGACCATTCAACCCCAAAAATAACCTCTGGGGTCAAGATGACCACTGACCAGAAATTTTCAACACTGCAAATGCACTATGCACTGTAGCTCAAATTATGCACTAGCCAACTCTCCACCCCATAGTTGTTCTTTTCGAGATATTTATTGTGCATTGTATGAGAAACTGCATTTTGCAATTTTTCTTTACCCAATGACTAATTGTACCATCGTTAGGTCGAAATTGACCTATAGGTCAACGAACGAACCTAGTGTCCAATTTCAATCAACATCCAACAATGACTTTCTTCTGAAGGCCTGTAACTGTAATACTCTGACCTGTCTTCGCTCTAAAGGCATTCACAGAGGCATAAAACAGCATATTTCTTGCAGAATGTGTCTATATCCCCTGGTCGTTATTAGCTGGATTTAGGTGAGGGAGAATGGTTGGGTCATATACATGCTCACATAATCATTCAGGAAAAACCCTTACGGACACGAAGCCACAATAGAACACACAACCAATTTTATAACAATGCAGCACCTCACACCCTCTCACGGGGAACATTGATACTAAACCAACCTTTCCCTGGGTAGTGGTTCTTGTGTTTTCTGCTCCAGTTTCTTGAGGTTCTCAAAACTTCCTCGGGATGGCAGGCCAGATGGGGTGAATTACATCTGGTGAGATGAAAGGCAGGCAAGTTAAGGTTAGGGTATAATCCGATGAGATGGGGGATAGGCACCACTCAGAGCAGCAAGGTATGGTGTGGGCTTCGAGCAGAGAAGTGACGTGAGCAAATTTAAAGCAAACAAGCGCAATTGGTTCGAAACAGGTTGATCGCGGCTTCGGAGTTGAATCTATGGCAGACCAGCTGTGAGGGGATTACAACTGTCAAGCCTACTGTTATGCAACTGTTATGGCTACAATGTCACCAAGATAAAATCTAATCTTCCAAATGCCTAACATACAGAGGAACAGTACACAGTCATGATTTGAAGGACCATGGTAAGATGACTGTCAAAAATTATGCTGAGTTCACAGGTTCGTTGGAGCAGGTATAGTGGTGGAACCAACTGGCAACACGCTACCATTATGTGGTCTCTTCAGAGTTTAAGCCTGTATGAGTACATACAGAAGCACAGCAATTCCAGACTTATTTCCAATTAGGGAGAGTATCGGTGTAGTCAAAAGGGAGACAAGAAACTACACATCGTACAAACATACAAACAGGTTTGGAGGTATGGAATGCGGTTAACAGATCACAATGCTTGCCGAAAAGGCCTATATATTACAAACAGGAAACATATCAAACGGATGCGTTATGCAACCAACACGACGAGTGATGGAGGGCAGTTTTTCAGTGAGAAAAAAACAATTTTTGTAAGTCTCGGACAAAAAATGTGAAGTGACAAACAGGCCACCGTTTGCGTACTGACAAAGAAGTTTTGTCTCTCTTTTCAGCATGGTGAATGGGTAATGGTATTTCGATAGGACATCGGCCGCCATGCAAAATGGGGGACAAATCATATTAGACCTGAATTGGACAGTACAATCACATGAGTCCTAAATGAGGCGATGCAACAAGTTGTTATATTTCACTTTCACTGTGACCTCGATGTTACGTGCACACTTACAAAACAACCCATTGTCACAACAAGGAAGCCAAATGACTTTTTGTATCCCTTGCTGAAGATTGGACAAAGCCCCACACTATGAATATCAACAAGTTTCAATAACACCAACACAGGCACCCAAGTATGGGAGCGAAAAACCACTTTACGTTTTGTACACCAGAAGTTTCTGTGAAACTACTCTAAGCCCTGTCTAGGAATATAAGAGGAACAAACAAGTGAAAATACTGAGGATTTTCTTGGCACTCTCAACAGATGTTACTAAAACAGGTTGACGAATATAGACTTATGGCAATGGAGATATCACCATTTTATGATTTTGCTTTCAAGCCTGCCCATTTTGCTCCCGAGCAAATCAGACCTCCATGGCAAAACAACAGGACCATCTACTCAATATGGGCCATCCACTACCCAACTATGAAAGCAATATCTCTTTCAGTTCCACTCGTTCACAAGAAATTTCTCAGGACCACCCCCACCATGAATATTAATCAGATTGGCCCAAAAACCATAGGAACCATCTCTACCCCACCAGGTATGAGATCAATCAAAAACCATGCGTCTCACCCTAATCACGTTCACTGACACATAAACACACACACAGATGGTGATTTTGGCAAACTGGCAACCTTTTTATGATGTCATATCTACCAATTATAACGTACACGTTAAGACATATTTTCTTTTGACCGTGTTTCCTTTCAAATTGGTATATATGATGTCATCAAATGTGCCATTTGCAAAATGTCCAACTAGCAGTGATAAATCAATCATCTCAATTAATTTGATTTTTTTCTGTAACTTTATAACCGAACATGCTATGAACATGAAAGGAAGTTTGATTGGCATGATTTTCACGCACAATCCACTGACATTTGAATATTTTTGGCTGACTTGTCCTTTAATAGTGGAATGGAATCAAGGCAAATGAGGTATTCGCACTGAAACAAGATGTTGCCAAACAAAATAAATACTAACAAAATCCTTACAAATGAACAAACAAACATAGGGAACTGTACCGTCTATAATCAATTCAACACACATCTATTCCCTGCAGTCAGAATAATATTACCAAACTAGTTGTAACGTAGAAGACAAACTGTTTTTTTCTGCCTCTCAATTCTCTCCAAGCGGAGGGTGTGGCAGCTCGCGACCCCACTTCACTGTCATCATCCCCCATCGTGAACCTACCGGAGCCTGTTCCTTTCCTTGGCCCCATTGGTGCCCTTGGGCTGCAGCTGGAGGGGTTCAACCGGCGCACTTTTCGGGACTGCATCTGACTCTTCGGAGCTGTAGGCTCCCACCTTTCCACCACACCTCAGCGACCTTTGACTCTCCTGTGCCATTATGCTGATGGCTGTCACTGACGGCCGTTTTCTGAATTGCTGACGACCTCTGGGTGACGGTTTGTTGGTGATGGGGGCTGGTTCGCGCGACCTTTGGTCTTACCACGGGAGCAGGTGTCCACCTCTCCTTGGGCTCAATTTTGGGAGCAGCGATGGTCTCGGCCCACGTCCGGGTCTCGACTGGTTTGGTCTTCGTTGTGGGGACAGCATCGACGGCGGGTTTGACTAACGTTTCACGCTTTTTTTTTTGCTACTGTTGGTGTTGCCCCTTCGAGCTGGTCACTGGGGTCCTCCCTGTTGGGTACTGGAGCCCAAGGAGAGCTGCTTCTTGTAGTTTTGGCCCCTGCCGCGCCTGCCTCTGCCGGGACTTTGAGGCGGGCTGGACTCGGTTGGATGGGTTGAGGTAGAAAAGCACTGATGTGGTATCCCCAGGAGATGCTGTGAGGGATGGTGTAGCCTGAGTGGCGCTGCTGGGATGGCCTTAGGAAAACCTATACATGAGGAGGTAAAATATTAGTGATGGGATTGCTGTCAAAAAGAAAACACATTGTGGTGATGGAGTGGTTTAGAAAACTGGTGGTGGATGTGCACAGTTCATTAGTAAAATATGTAACACATATCACACAGATAGACATATAGACACAAAAATAAAAAGAAACGATGCTAGTAAATGATGCCAAATATTACAATGTGTTCACAAGTTCTGATACAAGGTAACTCCGAATGCCAAGGGTTTAAGGCACTTTGTTCTTATTATGAAAAGTAAGGGAAAAATTTACATGATGGACAGTGATATAGTACACAAAGACACTCCTTACCAGTATCATCCACGTCCACCTCCACATCAAGACCTGGATGTTTCGCGAAGAGAATGGAACTCCATAAACCACCAAGCAAAGTGGGAGCAAACTGGGTTGCCAGGGGGTAACATGGCCGTATGTTTCACAACCTTGGTGCCAGTGGTAAATCTGGGTATTCAGTTAGCAAATGGGAGACCAATTTGAACACCCGCCTTTCAAAACAGACTGATCATTTCACGGGGACATTAAATTGCCTGCTTCTTGACTCAAGTGCAGACTTTATCAAGTTTGATTTGATTTGATTTGATTTGATTTGATTGGCTACGGGTTCAGGAAGCCAATTTGACACATCGTGGAACCCTAACCGAATTTTTGATCGTGGATGAGCACCGGCGACACTCGCCTTCTCTTCTCGACTAGTGCTCAGATGATATCGAGGCAGGATGACACCAATCCCTGCTCCCGGGACCGCAATTTTACGTCCCCATCCGACGGACGATCAGTGAACTCCAGGACCTGACCACTTTCTCAGAACCTGGAGGAGCGGAAGATGTTCGACGCGACTGCTCAAAGCCGACCGACGAGACCTATTGCAAGTGCCCCCGAAACACAACCCCCCCGAAATTACCAAGCCACTGCTCAACAGCAGGACCAGGGAAACCTAGACCAGGAACGCAGGCGAACTAAAGAGTACAGCCACTTCTGGAAAAACGCCCGGTGCTGATCGGCTGGAATTCGAACCAGGGACTGTGATGCAAAGCGACACTGATACCGCACTACTATTCTCCCGCTCCCTGTTAGGAGGCCAGGGTTCGCTGTTGCAAAACAGTGAATATTTCATTCCCCCTCACATGCCATTAGCGCTGTGAAATTGAGTTTTGAGCTCATAGTTTGAATAGCGCCACCTACAGCGGTACAGCCTTTTTTCCACTGTATTATTTCCTCCATTCTGATGCTTCTCCCATGGGAACACCTGGTGAGCAGAGTATCGGACCTATACAAGGCTCATCGAGGGTGCAGACCTGGATACTACACTTTTTGCCAGCTGCAAATCCTTTACCAGTTACACATAGTAAGGTCATGCAGTATTAGAGTACCTTTGATAATGGTACCTCCAATGGAGTTGGGGGTAATCAGCCACCTTTTATGGACAGACAGAAACCCTAGGAAAAGTTCAGTCAGTAGCAGTTGCATTGTGGTATGGTTGTGACACTTTCACAAATGCACTGCACGAACAGTGTACAGGAAAATCTTTGAAGACAAGGAACCGCTACTAGCATAAAACAATACAAATATTCTCTCACACGCCCTTATGAAAACAATGATCCAGTTAAAAATGGGGTGAAGAGTTTAAATATACGTGTTACAAGAAAATAGCTCGTAGGCCCATCAGTGCCTGTTCTCAGTCACTCATGACATATAATAGAGCACAAGACGATGGAAGACTGCATCTTTTACTCACCATTTGGTGCAGTGTTTGTGTAGGTGATATGACAAACCGGTCTCTGACTCCTGTTAGGGGCAGGGGCTGCCTTACTGCTGGGCCTACCAGGCTGGGCTGGCAGGCTAGTAGAGCCGTTGGTATGGCTGGTGATGGTGCTATGTGAGGTGAAAAGAGTGTAATTGATTAGGTCTCCAGCAGTCGGTCGGTCGGCCGGCCGGCCGGTGGGTGGGTGAGTAGGTAGGTTGGTAGGTAGGTGGGTAGGTAGGTGACCGTTAGTCAGATGAAAGTAAGACCACATATTCATATCGTATACATTTCTGCCAATTGCTCAGAGCACTTTACAGATACCACCCCCATCATAGAAACAAGGCATGCAGCTATTGATTTTACAAGGTTTTCAGAATTGTTGACTTTAGGTGACCTTGACCCTCACCCAGAGAACAATAGGGATCTACTACTTCATCCAACCTTCATGCCAAATATGAGCATTACACACCTTTTCCTTCACAAAGTTTTGGGTTTACAAGATTTTCAGACTTTTGACATTTGTTGACCACAAACATGCATGCCAGCATCATGGATAGGCTGCATAAATTCCTTTTGACCTTGTGAGGGAGTCTGAAATGGAGGTAAATTCAGCAGCACAAGTTGTATAGCCAAAGCAGCTTTCCATGATTTACGGTTTTCCTCAAACTCTTCCAGGCTGGGATTTTTCTTCATTATCCATGACCACAGGAATCCTGGTAGTTGTACCCACCTGGCGGTGCACTTTCTGTGGGGGCCGTGACAGCTTGACTGGCTAGGCTGGCAGCTACAGCAGGGAGAGCCTTGTCCGGGGCCTTGTCTGGGGGCGGGCTCAGCAACAGAGTTGGTCGAGGAAATTTGGGGATCTGTAAAAAATCAATACGTTTGTCCAAAAGATTACAGGGTTGTCAATAATATTACATGCCTTGGACAGATCCTGGTTACTCGTCCCTCATCTCTGGTCTACAGATTTGCTCTTATTCTTAATGTCTGTTTGTAGGCATATTCACACTTTGCATGGAACATTTCCACCATAATTTCCCTACTAAATTAGTGCACAGTTCCAACCAGATTTTAGGGTTGCTTTTATGAAGTAATTCCTGACAAGAAAGATACTGCTCTTTCACAGCATATTCAGGTCAAAACCAGGGGTTCTCTTAGCACTTCTGGCCCAGAGTCATTTTCGTTCAAGTAATTGTAGTAGCCAAAATTTGTGAATATACCACATAAGCGAAGGCACACATGTAGAGCACCATCATTCACGGGCCATTGGAATACACATCGGGGCTGCAAATGGCCCCTGAGTGCCACTGGAGAACCCCTGGTCTGTAGCTAGACTATTGAAGTTGAAACCCGCAACAGTTCTTTCTCAAACAGCTCACTGAAATAAGAGTCCATATCATACAGTTCTAATTTCATGGTAGAAGCCCATTAAGTTCACTCCTGAGATGAACTCCCCTGTACAGGTTGTAATCCTGGGATCGATCGACAAAAAATTCTTGACCTTACTGGATGTCCCCCCCCCCCCTCTTAATGGAGCTGCTTACATGCAGTTGTGACATGTATCACATGCTTTCTGCTCAATTCCATATGTCTTTCATCATTCTTCCTGTCTGGCTCTGCTGTGTGCCCCCCCTCTGCTCTAAGAATAGATCTCGTACCCCATACCAGGTCAACACCCCCCCCCCCTTCCCCTCCAGAAGGTAGAAGGTTCCTACACCAGACCTCATTGACAGCTACTTACTGTAGTTGCGACATATATCACATGGGTTTCATTCCAGATGTCTCCCATCGTTTCTTCCTGTTTGGCTCTGGTGGTCCCCTTGCCCCCTGATTAGATACGGTTCCCCATACCAGGTAACCCCCCCCCCCTCTAAGGAATATTAAGTTCTCACACCAGGTTCATGACAGCTACTTGCCTATAGTTGTACATATATCACATTCTTTCTACTTTATTCCAGTTGTCTATTGTATTTTCTTCCTGTTTCCCACTTTCCCCCACACCCAAGTCCACCCACCTCCAGGGCAGGGGCGTACCCACGCCCACGAGGGGGGGGACCCCCCCATGGCCCAAGTGATCAATAAATTTCAACACGAAAACTTATTTATTTATTTTTGCAGTTCAGTAGAGGTTTTGCAGCTGTTATTTGGCAAATATTGCAGCAGCATGTGTACTTATTTGCCAATAGGGAGGGTGAGGCCTTTATGAGGGCGCACTTCCCTTGGGCTCCGATCTCAACCCTTCTCCTCAGACAGATTTCTTGGTACGCGCCTGCTCCAGAAAGTATAGGATTCCCACACCTTGTCTCAATGATAGCTTCTTACCTGTAGTTGTGATATATCAGCCGCTTCTGTTTCTTCTTTTTCTTTCCAGAGGTCTTTTGTTTCTTCTTGTTTGGTTCTGTGGGGGAAAATATTCTCAACAATTTGTGGCATTGATGCTTTCTTCAAATCTCACCTGTATTGAAGTAGACTCATTAGGAGATTGAATGCTCCGGTTTTGGAGCTGCCTCTTCTTTCCTGGTCATGGCATGAGCTCTTGTTTTACCATGCTGCTTAGGAAAAGTACATGGGGAAAAATGCTTAAAATTTGATATTTTTTATCACAATGAGGAAATCAAACCCTTCAACCGAATTTCAGTCGATACAAGTATGGGAATCGGGCACAATATTCCATCATGGAGCAAAATATCCCCTGTGATGTCACAGGAGAAATACTGGAAACAACTGTGAAATAATATGCTTTCTGACATTCAGTTAGCAAAGTGAAAAACAGCCAAATTTATTCTCCAGTCTATGGGAGATTAGTCATGGGTTGAGATGGTTTTGTCCTTACGCAGTCAGCAAACTATCCTACACAATCTCAGTGGTTATTCAGAGAGCTGAACTGTTTTTGAAAACTCATATTATGCAACCATTCATGTTAATTGGAAACACCCAGTGCACGCAGTCAGGGCTTATTAAGTACGTTTGTCGGACTGTTGCACTCAAATTTGATTGGCACTCATACTCCGTACCTAAAGACTCTTCATATTCACGACCGGCTCACCGACTAGTTAAACAGACGTTCTGAAGGAACGATCACGGACCGTATAAAGCTCTATGGATGTAGAGCGATGAGGACGCAATGAGCTATTAGGAGGAAGGGCCCTAAGTTACAACAATCAGAGCATCTTTAACAAAACTAATGAGATCCTCACATCATGCTACCTGTGACATAAATCCTCCAAGTAAATTGAAATAACTCCAAGAGAAACATCTCAAAATTTGAGGTGTTTACACAAGCACTGTGCTTCACATAAACACCCAGCAGTTATATTCATGACTGATCTATTGGCTTGATAATTTTCTGGTCATAGTTTATCCCATTCCTATGATCAATTATCAAGTTACGCAGAGCAGCACCTACATGTGAGAATGCATGACGGGCCACACTGACACCAGGGGACCATTCTGAACTATTCTAAACGGAGCGCAGGCGTGCAGCTATCGGTTGGCACTTGGCAATGATTGTTGCCAGCATACAACTGATTTTTAGAACAAAACTGATTTTTAGAACAAAAGCACCTTGCAGATCTTTGGAATCACCCTTTTGGAACCACCTCCTTCTATCCTATTCCGTTCTTATACTTCAAGAATGCACAATGCAATAACCATATTACTGTAGCTGGTCGGCAACTTTGAGGTCACAATTTATGACAACTAACAAGCTGTTTCTCCCTTTAACAAATGAAGTCATGGCAAGTATCCAATGTTCAGGTTCTTGGCCTATGTGGGGACCTTCCAAGATATTGTAATATGTAGACCTGAATATGTGTTTGATCCATCATTCATGAAAAAATTATCTCCTTCATAAAATTTATACAAAGTATAATCTATATACTTTGCAAGATACGCTACTGTGGCTACAACTACAGCCTTAATTCTAGAAGTGTTTGTTAACTTTCACTCTATGAAGGACACTGTTTCTATATTGAGAGAACATTTTACTGACCACACTCATTATCAACTGATGCATCAAATTCACTTACAATGCGATACTATAATTGTAAGCTTGATCTGAACTCACCGGGCCCCTTTCACAGATTTTAATTATGACAATGCTACTAATTGTGGTCTGTCATGGAAAGTTATGAACACACTGGCTCTCAACAGGTAATTACGATGCCATCAAGATGTTGGCACAAAAGGCCTACAACGAAGTCGAGAATCTGCCAAGATCTCTCAGAAATACCAGAATGCAGAACAACAGCTGTACAAGATGCCAGTACGACGCTATGCAGACTCACTGAGAACATTCATATTGAAGAGAAAGGAAATCTGAAACTACTGGTTCAAATCTCATCCTCATACAACATTCCATAGTAGAGTTACTAAGTTACGAATCTTCCTAAATTGGAAGTACTGATTTTTATGTGAATTGAGCAATATTGCACTGGATAACATTCTGCAATGAGAAGTGACATCGCCGTAGTATGACCCAGCATTCTTTGAAATCTGAATGTTAATTTCTCCTTGAACAAGTGCAATCGGAACGTCTTGGTAGCTGCGGACAGCAAAACTCTCGTGGCAAATACACTGCATTTTTTTCGCCATTTCACATTTATCGTTTGTTCACATTCAACTGACCTCTACTGACATCTGTCATAACCATGGAATGACTTGGAACATGTCTACCACATAGCCTAATATTTGCTATCAGTGCCCATTCCCTAGCCTGTGGCAGTGAACAGTGGAAACACACTTCCCACAGAAATGATATCAACATTGTTGACAATTCATTAGTGAACCACTCCACAAGTTACCATCAAACAGCATTGAGGGGGGGGGGAGGGCGCAAGCCCCCATTTCTAGGTCCCCTGAGGAATTGGACCGAGATGTAATGTAAACAAATCTGTGGAGGCAGGGTCTAATGTAAACTAGTGCGAGATGCGATGAAAGACAAATACACAAACCACCCTGGACAATAGGTTTTATTGTCAACTTTTCTGCAGAACTGGACCTCCTGATAGATAAGGTAAACATTGCTCAGCAGAGGATGGAGTACTGTAAACAAACTTGTTGGAAATTGGGGTAATTATTGGATTTAATCTAAAACTAATAACACTATGCGAACATAAATGTAGTTAAGGCTAGCCGTAGCAAGCTTCATCCACCCACAAGTTTCAACCTGATGGCATGTATGATTTTAGAAGTTATGAATGAACGTGACGAACAGAAGGGACGAACGAACGGACGAACGAACGAACGAACGAACGGACGGAGAGACATGATGACTTGTAGAGCTGCTCTCCCGCAGCTAAAAAAATCAATCTGTCTCGAACAAGGTTCACTATGTGCTGCACCACTTTCAGACAAAAAAACAAAACATGTCAAGCTTTTCAAAAATAGAAAACAATAGAACACAATAGGTTGTTTGGACATATGTCATGAATTATCGCTACCAACTTCTTGTTGTATTGTGTTGAGGCTCCTCAACTCACAATTTCAAAGTATGATCATTTTGCAACGGAATGTTGTTATGAAGACAGGGGGGGGGCTTGGCCATTGGATTCTGTTTGCATACCTCTGTACAAGCCAGTTCGGAGTTCTAAGTACGCATACGCATACCACCACAGAACGTTCGCGTGAATAGACATATTCGTCAGCTTCCCCCATATCAGTCAACATTAATGGCCTATTTTAATCTGTCACCACTATTTGAAAACGCAACCAATTCATCCCATGTTTCCAGATGTATAGTTGGGGGGAAAATCTGTAAAGCTTTGTGATGGCAGGATCCGTAATTTCTGGTCAGGGGTGTTTTGAAAGATAGTTCTGCACACTGCACGTTCAACGTCGAACTGCGGTCATTCCCCTATGACCTTTGACACAATAGCATTATCCAGACTGGCTTATTCAACAACCTTTTCATACATGACCCTTTCAAGACCCAGTGGACACCTGTAATACATGGTTTCCTGAACCTGGGGTCGCGACCCAACTGGGGTTGTGAAGCAATTCTTGTGGGGTCGCAGGCTTGTTTAAAAAAAAAATTAAACCAGAAAGCCAAAAGGCTTAGTGATTCCTTAACTCTGGCAACTATAGCTAGACACAAGGACAAATGGGAGATTGTACCAGCTCATTATGAGCAACATAACGTCTGACAAATTTCTCATTTTCCCAACCACCAATGGGGTTCCTTTATGCTTGATAAGCTACACACTCAATTTCAAGGTTTTTTCACCCTGGAAACTCGTATTCATTGTTTTTAGCCGCCGTTCTCGTTTTTCCTGAGTGATCTGGTGTTATTCGCTCAATTATCGCTGGCCGCCCTGCTTCTGTATATTCACTATATTGTTTTCACATACAACTACAGTACTGTGCTACAGGTAAGTGAATGCCTGCACATCTTCATTATTCCTGAGACACAAACTTGGGGTCGTGCTGGCTGGTGCTACATGAACTGGGGTCCCCGCCTTGAAAAGTTTGGGAGCCACTGCTGTAAAAAATGACTGCCATGATCATAGAACATCCAGAGATTGTGTCACGCATGGCCAATATGCAGGTTTATTTTGTTGTGACCATGAGTCGATCACATAACTATCTCCATCCCAGGAATATGGAACAAGTATAATAAAAATAAATTACCAGAAGCACTTCAGCATCGAGTGCTGCATAATTCTCCTAAATATGGTTATATTTAGATGAAATATTCAGTAGAATTCAGGGTTTGAGGTAAGCCTAGCTGTTTTGAAAATAGTAACCCAGTCAGTACAGAGTCGATTGCCATCACATATAAATATCCTTTGTACAATTCTGCATACTTCTTACACAAACTTTCTCTTGTGATGCATAAACACTAAACCTTCTTTTCGAAGTATCATCACTGGTGAACGTTGCAGTTCAGTTCTATTTTTTTATCAAATGTTTTTAGTAACATTTTTTTCCCAGTTTGAACCGGAACATTCAAATGTTGATGCTGAAGAGTTACAATTTGTTTTGCTGTGTTGGGCAAATCAATCCTATTCCAAGAACGAGCTAATGTTTACACAGGGTCTGGAGTGTGCTTTCCCAAAATTCTTCCACAAAAACAAGACATGAAGATCGACTCATAATAGACTCCCTATACTCCTAGTAATTTGAGAGATCATTGAAAAAATTTTCTATACCAGCTATCAGCCAAATACTCAATTCACATTCAGGGGAAATTCCGAGAGGCCATAACACAATGCATTGTGGACTAGGTTTCAACAAGCGTAATTCAACCAAGGTGAAACCAAAAAAAACATTTACTAATTTCCAGTCCAGACAGATCTGAAGCCAGAAGCCACCTTTTTTTTGTCTGTCTTTGACCAACCAATTGCATGATTTCCCCAGGATTCGAGGGCCACAAATTCCAGGATTTAAAGCATCTTTTTAAAATTCTGTGACTTTCCAAGCTGGGAACCTTGTGATTGGTTATTTCTAGATCATCCCTTGTGGTCCCCTCTGCACAAATAATTGTAGTGTGGTGCTGTCTTGCACCGTATGATGTGACAACTCTTCCACAATACTTTAACATCAGGACAGTACTATGGACCTATGTACAGGACTAGGCAAACTTATTTTTTCCACTTACGATATAATCTGTAATAAACACACTGGGGGCGTATTACCTTTTTGAAGAGGGGGGCGATTATTTGAAGGAAATTTCCCCGAGGAAAACATTTTTTTGGCAATATAGGCCTCTGAAATTTCATATACTACATGTGTTAGGCTGATTTTTTTTTCATTGCTATTCGATGAAATTCCTAACCTACATTGAATTATGGGGAGGAGGAGATTATTAGAGATTATATCATATGCTGATTGTTACTGGATCAGTGTGATGCTAATCCCCATGTCGTGTATCTCACACAGTCATAATGTACTAATGTCTTTCGGCAAGTGTTCATTATCCAAGTTGCCAACAACATTTCCTTCCCGCGTTCCTCCATCTCACAACCAACGGCTGGGGGTGATCGTCTGGCAGATCTCAACAGGAATGCATTGAAGTGAATACCATGTCGCAGTGGTAATGGTCAATTGCTAGCAGGACTTTTGATGTCAAGTTATCTCCTCTCATATTCAAAGAGTACTAGGAAAAGATTGAAGTACATGCTGTGATAGGAGACGGGTGTGAGCTTCCACCGCTCCTACAATCAGCTTTTTACCCTGTGATTAACGTCCAGACAATCGTTTTGAACCCTTTCTAGGGTCTGGAGGCATCTCTCAAATACCAGCAGCAGGAGCACCGCCAGCTCATCAGCATTCTTTATGGAAGGCAAAACTGATGAGATGAATAAATGGTTCTCAAAATCATGCACAACCAAACTCTCAAAACTAGCATTGCAATCTGATCCTTTTAGCTCACTGAGAAAAACCAATCGAGGAAAAAAACGTACAGAAGAGCTACTACATACAAAGCCCCTGAACCTGGGCTGATATTAGCTTCCGAGGTTGGATTAGCTCAGAGGTCCAAACTGTTGCTTCAAAAGAACCAATCAGCACATTCTAGGATGTATCTTCCAGCAAGGTGATTTGTTTCCTTCCTACGTAGGTGCTAAGAAAGACGGAGGCACATCGGGCACTGCTGTATCACTTACTATTGCTCATTCCCCTAGAGTATCAGAGCACAGATTCCTAAGTCCAGCATATCATCTGTAAAGAACTTTGAGCACATTGGCTACATGGACAGCTTGATACGCTGTGAAGAATCCAGCGAGTCACTCACTTCTTCATAATTTTTTCTTCTGGTTTCTGAATCTCAAGCATTTTGTTCGTCCCTGGTACATCAATTTATCACACTGTGTCTCCTTGGAAGCTGCCACAAGCTATTAGTGACCAGTCCTCATTAAACCGAGGATTTACCAGTGGGGTTGGTATATAGGTAGCTAAACGTTGAGTGATAATGAATGTACCACATAACTACACACAGGGCTCTTGCTACGCAGGTCGCTGCCCGCCTGTGAGTGATAACAAGCCGGCAGCCTAACCTACACTCACAGTATTTCACATCCTGCCAACGAGCACTGAATTGAATTCATCAATCAAATAATTTTCCCCCTGAAAAAACATTATTGTCACTCTATTGATTAGGTGATTGAAATTGCTAGGAACATTTTAGCCAACACTGAAGGTTGGTTAGCTATAATCCTGGCCTACCTTTAAGCAGTGTTTTTCTTTCTTCTATCATATTTGTTAGTACATATACGTTATTCCTCCAACCCTGGAAATGCAAAGCTTCTAGATTTGACCTTCCGACAAACTCGAAACCACTGGCACAAGAGTCTACCAAACTGGGCCAATCTGCCAAACAAGTTCCGTTTCATAGCGATGATTCCGCGTGGAGGTGTCAAAATCATTGTTGAAACATTCCACTGCACGGCAAAGCAAGTGAGCATTGCAGACCTCCAAGTTTTACACCTTTCAAACAGACACTGACAACAAGACATCTTTATTCAGCCCGAACATACAGCAACAGTACAATGGATGATACTTTAAACTGAGCAAATTCTGTGCCCCCACTCAACCGATCTTATAAACAGACCCTATCGGAGTAACCTCTACAATTTTGGCATTTTTTTCTTCACAAAGCACTTTTCACTGGATAGTAAAAATTTTGATAAAGTTACAAAAACTGCAGACATGTTTTGTGAACAACCTTTAAGCAAACGAAAGATGTAAAATATTTTGGACACAAATTTCCTTGATGAGTGGGATGAAAACAAAATATAAACGAAACAATGTTTTTTCTGTAAATTTATTAATTATTACATTTCTAATATTACAGACATCAAGAATACTCTAACCACAGTAAAGCTCAGTTTAAAATTAACATCCTATTGCAGGTGATTGCCGACATTTGGATTCTGACCATAGACAGAAATAGATTCACAATAAGAAGATCGGTAGAGCTGATTATTTTTCTCGACCTTTGTTTCCTCAGTTTATTTATCAAATTGAAATACAATGGATCCAAATTCTCCGTGTTTTATGAAGGGTAAGAAATACTACAACTGCTATTACACAAACTCCACACCAATTTCACCCTGGCTTCGCTCGCTACCCATATAAAAAGCCGCATTCAATATTAATTGTTGTGCTGGGTATAGTTATTGGTTAATCATAATAACGTCACCAGCAAAGCACCACTCAGATCGATTCAGCCAGTAAGTAACCAAGATTAGGTGATACATTTGGCCATTTTCAGCTACATTTTCCCCCTAATCGGTCAATCTCTAACAAATTCACAGAAAGGTATTTACAGCATACAAAGAGCGCAAGACTTACAAAACTTAAGCAAAACAAGGGAACAAGGAGAAAATATTGTCAAAATATCAAACAGAACAAATTTTCCCCCCTTTTTGGAGCTGAATTTATCATCGATTCCATGAAATATTTTATGTTACAATTGACAGATAGAGTGCAATTGTGTGTTAGGGATCGGGGCAAAGGTGAACTCCTTGGCATCATTTGTGACCCTTTGTAGCAACATTACTGACATTTTTTTTCTCCCCACGAATTCAGAACCCAATGTCGGCAAACACTGGCGCCAAGGTTACACACAACTCAAGGCAAAAAGTTCATGTGAAATAAAAACGAAGAAAATAGATAAAACTGGTAAGGCAGAACCGAATACCAAAAAAAAAAAAAAACTAATGGGACGTAGGAAGGCCGCTGCCAGTTGTTCTTTCTGCCCAGAATGGCTGTTCCAGTTTGTTGCAAAGGCAGTCTTACCAGACCGAGTCCACCTTGGCATAGGCAGCTGTGACAGTGCTGAATCTCGAGCCGTCCCAAGCCCCCAAAATGAGTCTCATTTCCTTGCTGTTAGGAGACACCAGCTTAAACAGCCTAAACACACAAGAGCACTCTCCCTGGAAACTCGGCAGAATGATGCTTATCATAACTAGCATATCTTACTAATCCAACAGAATAAAAACTTACAGATCAAAATAAACCATCAGCCCTGTATCCTTAGCATAGTACACTTAAGGAGAGGACCTTTTGAAGGGATAGACGTCAATTCTAAAATTCCATTTCTATTAACAAAATGTACAGGAGCATGTCAAAAACAAACACACAATTGAATTGTTGACAGACTGATCAATAGAGGGCAATGCAACCTCTGATTTTTACATACATATAAAAAAAAAATAGAATGGTATAACACAGGGTGACAGATTTCGGTCCTTTACATGTACAGAGAATCCAGGCGAGAAATGCAAAACGAAACCTTGGAACTAATGTTGCCTACGTACACTTCATACAATAGCAGTATGTACAAATACTCACACATGCAGGAAGAGAACACTGGGTATGTTACAGACCATACAAAGGGCTGTAGTGTCATCCTGTACAACAAAGACATATGATATGAGGTGAGCAGTCTCTCTACCTCCCGTGGGTTAGAAAATACTGGATAAGGTAATTTACCTGGGCTGGCTGTCTAATGTAATGGTTGCTGCTACATCACATGATTCATGGGGCGAGCCAGGCATTAATAGCGCTTTAGCCCTTCCTAAAGTTCACCAAGGCATGGGTTGTACGGCAGAAATTGGGGACTGGCAGGCAATGAGTACTGGACCGACATACAAGCAATAATATGAAAATGGTAGGACACTCCGCCAATAACCTGGACAATGTGAGTCACTGTCAAATAGCAAGGTGACTCACACATGTAGTCAGTCCCAAGGTGATTGAGGATCATTGTCAGACCGTGCATAGTGGTAGTATGGCACATACATTTGAAGTACGCTGGGTCTATGGTTGGTCTTGACAGTGGCTGGTGGGGGGTGGGGGTGTGTACTCTCCCTAATTTGGTCAGTCACAGAGTGCACAGGGGTTCATCCTTGTAAAACCAACTCTGTTGAAATGACCCTCATGAAATGACTCACCTTGTTTGGGTAGTGGAGATGGGTCATGCAGAACAAGGTGCATAACAAACACTGCTCTCGCCTCCCCCCCCCCCTCTCCAGAAAAAGATGACTACCAGCATTTCAGACTAATGATAACAACACATCAGTTCAGTGTTTAAATCTGCGCATGCGTCAGGGCCCGGGAGGGGAGACAAGATTTTTTGGAGAATTTCATCACTGCTACATTCGCTAGCGACAGTATTTTGGTCAGTGGGATGGCGATCTGTGATTTGGGATTGTAATCCTCCGTTAGATAAAGCAATTTGAAATTGGATGTCATGAAACGAGGCATGGTGAATTACTTTTGTGCTTTCACTCCATGTTCACTCAGTCTAGAACTACACCCATACAATGACTGGTAATATTCCAGTTGTGACTCTATTTCCTATCAATTTAAAACTGAACTAGTTCGCTATATAGCAGTTGCCATGATGTATTCCCTGGAAAAAAAATGAATCAGTATGTTGACTGTTGGTACCACCTAGATGAACTGCAGCTTGTGAATTTGGCTGATAAACAGGTTATTTTTTTTTCATTATTTAGGAGTGTTTGCAGCACTTCCCAAGTACCTAGAATAGCTGGTACCATGCTTACCAGATGAGGAACAGTTCAACTGCGTAGAATATTTTGGTCTATAGTGAATAATCAATTCAACTATTCCTACCGGTGCACACGTTGACCAAATTTCAATCTTGAATGTCTTCTGATTTTTTTGTTTTAACAATCTTCAAATTCATAATAGAATGCACTTTTATTTGAGAAGCACGAACAGATTCTGGTTAATCATTATCATTTCTACCTAGGTGGGGAAGAGTTTATTTAGAGCGAGAATGTGAGAATTCAAGCTCCAAAAATCCATGGATTGAAGTATTTATGAATTGGTTTTGAGCAATGAATTATTGCGAGGGATTGGCACCTATCACAATGCATGGAAAGCATGTTTGTTTTTTCTAGAGTGGAAGCCATGTATGAGCAGGAATGTGGAAATTCACTGACTTCAAAGTCTCGTGTTGCAGAATGAATTGAACAATATTTGACAATTTCACATTTTAGTTGTTCACTGGGGCATTTGACAGTGCATGCACTCTGCACACACACTACACAAGAGTATGTAAATTGACTGAGGGCTGCCCATTATGCCTGCTCGATCCCTTTCCCACCGAACCCCTCAAGGATCTATCTGTACATGAATTTGAGGTCAGGGGCAGCGCCCTAAGTACCTGACTCGGATTCGCTGCTGCCGGAGCTCGATGAAGCACTTGAACTACTGCTGGCGTCACTCTCGTCTGAACTGCATAATGCTGCACTCAACCGGGTTCTCAGCGCCGTCAGTGGCATTGGTCGCACCAGGCTCAGCGGCTGTGGAGAGGAGGTATGTCAGATGTCAACAAGGGCAATTCATTTAGGGCATCCTCAGAATGAACAGTCTGCAGTTAGATCCAATGCCTCATACCTCACACTGTATGGGGTTAGTTTGATTGCAACACTTGCGATCAGACACTGCCAAGCCTTCCCTTAAGCCGCCATTGACCAGGAGACAGAAATTACACTTTTAGCTCCTGGTCCCGGAGATTGGTGGAACCAGGAGCTGTTTTCCAGGATAAGGAAAGCATTGTTAAAAATTATATGTTATGAATCGAGTTTGATAGTGTGATAGTATGAGTAGGTATGTCCAAAACATGACATTCACATTGCTCAAGTGTTATTGTTACTATAATGACAGTTTAATCCAGAGAATAAGCATGGCCTACCAGGTACCACATGTCACTCAATGACATTAGGACAATGTGCCACCATAATTTTCTGCAGGCAGTTGTAGTTGCATCACTTGATGAATAGATGAATGAAAAAGTGTTTGTTTTTCTCTTTTTGAATTTACTGTTTAATTGTTAGTGTTATGGGATTAATCATTGCCCCCCGGTTCTGGGATTAATCATTGCTCCCCCATGGCCCCATCCTCCCCCCCCCCGCCATGGCCCCAACCCTTCCCCCCCCCCCCGCCATGGCCCCAACCCTCCCCACCCCCTTGGCATCCCTCAAAGTATGTAGACCTAGGTAATTAAACAAAATAAGAAGATTTCCCCCCCTAACTCCTCCAAAGGGCCAAAATATTATTGACCGTCTCGCGATCCTTTGCCAGTAGTTGCCTACTTGTTCAACTCTTTTTGTGGTATGTTATTTGCACAGCTCATTGAATTTTTCCCCAAAATAGACCTGGTGCCCCATGAGAACAGATCAACCTGTTGAAAACCCCTAATGATTGGTCATGATTTTCCTACGAACTTTTTCTCAATGAAACAGGTTCACACATGCGCAGTGTTAACAAGAAGTTATGTGTATGTATGACCCCTACACACTGTGTAGTACTGTACTGTTGCAAATGTGGCACTAGGCACATATATGGGTTCAAATAAAACCCAAAATATAATCATGTATTTGCTGACTAAAAGGGGAAATCTACTTTCGCTCTTCACGGGGCATGATTCATGAATCAATGTATTCTGTTATCTGAAGTTTCAGTAACTTGTCCATGAGCTCTTGTGTCATATTGAACATGTTTTGAAGCTTAAGAGTGAAAGAATTTATAGCTAGGATCGCAAATTTGAGGTTGAAAAAAAAAGGTATCCTAATTACACACTGTAGCATAGGCAAACTTAACATTAGGCTATACATAGCGACCTTCCGAAATTTGTGCTCATAATTTCCTTTGTTTCCAGTGTTTTTAGTATTTGTTTGGCACAAAACCCTTCAAAATCCTGCCCCCCATACCTTGTGTATGAAGAATGCCTTCAATTGTACGTGTTTCGGCAGTATGATACTTCAATGCTTTATGCCAATAATTACTACTGAATCTGAAAACAAAATTCAGCAAAATTCCGGGTTTTGCTGTCATGCGCGCTGCATACGTACACAGGTTCGCCATGCAGTAGCTTTGGGTAGTTCACTGGCTTGGGCATTTTTTCTAATCAAATCAGTTTGAGTTCAGTATTCTGGTTTCTTCAACTAACATCATGATTCAAAATCATCTTCGATTTCACCCAACCAACCCTGGTATGCTTTCTCACCTCCTTTGCCTTTCTTTGCGGTTTCTTGGCATACGGCCACCCAGCTGGCCGCTGACGTCTTGCAACCTCCTCTCAAGTTCTTGCTTCTTCTGACTCTGGGCCTCTGCTTTGGATTTGGGATTTTTTCGTGGAAACTGGAATAAAGAGGAACAGGTTAATGTGGAAGCCTGTTATGCTAGACATCGGCAGTTTGAAATATGGCAAAACACATACGTAGCAGTTCTACTAGCTAACCAGCTTGCCATTTCCAGTTGTGTACAGAACATTATTTACTCGAGGAACATTTTGCGATGAGACGATGAGACACCAGTTACTTCCAAAGGCTGCTGAAACATTCAAACAAGTAGTGAAGTATGTGGACTACTGGGCTGGGTTTGTAGAATATGCCCCTCCGTTCTAAGAGGTGACGAAAGGTAGGACTGGAACAAATCAGGCTATGGGATTAATAGCACACACGTGGTGATAAACATTGTGTCTCAAACAATACCTACTATACCAACTGCCTCTGATCTCCATAAAGAACAATGTTCAACATACAATCATAGATCGAGCGATTCTCAGTGTTTCTGTTAGGTCTGATAAGCCAAGGGTCCCAGGACTCGCAGCACAAAAAGCAAGGGTCCCAGCCAATTTCAAGAGTCCCAACCAGTTTTGGGAGGAGGTCCCAATGACAATTATTTTATGCCAGCAAAAAAAAAAGAGAATAGTACACTGGGAGACATACGCCTAAACATTAATATGCAAAAGGCTTTATTTAGGTACAATGTGCATATTATCACACAGAATGCATTGCTTATTACTGTACCTAACTATTGTTTACGTTATGCGTTTGCTTACTTCATACGGTCGGGACATAGAGACGTTTCAAATAAAAATACATATCTAGGTTCCGACCTATGTATTTCAATACTAGTCGGAATTTTTTTTTTTTTTTTTCGGAACATCGAAACATAGGGGTTGGTCAAGAGTATGGGAATAGTAACCGCAAAATCCACATACAAATAATCCTGCAGCTGCCAGCTGGAGTCGCTCACATATGCGCAAACCCCTCTTTCTCCCAGCTACTCATGAATGCGCCCTAACCCAATACCCTGTTTCCATTTACAACGGTATGCAAGACCTACATTGTTCTGTTTTTTCTACTCAAATGACTGAAATCTGTCAATATAAACCACTTCATAGTGAAAACTTTCCGTAAATCCTAGTGTTCAAACAATCATCGCGTATCGGCATCGGAAGATTATAGATGGATTGGCATCGGTAAAATGCTCCTCTAGTTCCAATCACGAGATACCGATTACCCCTAACATATGGGCAGCAGAAATTACAACATTTACCGCTCAAAATTATAACACTGTACGAAAAACACACATCACAATGTAACATCTATAGTGCTCGATGACTGACCAAGCAAAAATTGTCTTGCAATTTACACATGAGCTTGACATCTCCCCCACCCCCGCCCTCCCTGATAAATAAGACTCACAAAACAATCATTCATTCAGCCGTAACTTAACTAGTTTATATGCTTGTGATCGCGCATACATCTCAAATACGAATGGCAGTTTTTTTATTGCTACCGCAAAACCATTGCCTCGATTTGGCATGGATACCGAAGCAAGACACGGCCTGGAATTTGATGGTAATGTGCCTAAAACTAATACATACTTGTTGTATCCTGTGAGAAATTATGAATCAATTTATTCATTCTGGCATAGAGTATCGTAGGCCTACGCGAGTCACATGCCACAGCATTTTTGCGGCGATCGCTACCGCTCAGTGTGGCTGTAATCACAGGGTCAGTGTAAAAACACTGTAAACGTTAATTGTTGGTGGACGTGGAGAGATGATAGAGTTGATGTGAAATGACCGCACTATATGTGTACACACACTACTACCATGTTGTTTGTGTATGGTGTATGCACTCGCAACTGAGCAATAGCGCTGTGCTAACATATGCATGCAAACGGAATATCTTTCAGTAGGCTACTCCGCATGACAAGAGTTCGGAACTTCTGAATCCATTTCGAAAGTTGGCGTATATTATTTTGTTTCCTTCCCCGGGGGGTGCCCAAACATTGAATGAATGAAAAGAGATAGTGGAATTGGTAAGTATCGACTTGAAACCAAAGCTGAATTATGACTACACCTTGCGTGTTTGAGGAAGAGGGTTGTGGCGAATATATGATTTAGAGGAGTTATCGCAGTGCGTCGATGTTTAAAACACGTGCGTCCCAGGGACGCGCGGTCTGAATTCTGGTGCGTCCCGGGGCGCATCTCCATGCGTCGGGACCCGGAATCCTGGGTTAACGGAAACACTGACTCTGTTACCACTCTACATACAGACCAATTTCAATGTTGAAATGGCGCATAGATTGTGAAATACGTATAGTGGAGAGACACAAGTTGATTGCGGAAATTTTTTTTTTTTTCCTGCATACCATTCAATGATCTGCGAACACATATTGTAGCTTCCAGTAGGCATTACCTACTTTTTATGCAATTCTCAAATCTGGCTAGATTTGCCTCATCTGTGAGAAACTACGGTAAGTGCAATTTTTTTCTTCTGGTCAGGAGTTGGCACAGAGAGGCGAAGCTGAAATCAGCAGAGATGAATGACCTCTTCTTCATTGACCATTCATGCTATTATGTCTCCCCCTCCCCTCCTCCCTAATTTGATGCTGGTATGCTGGTGGCTGTTGAGCCAACTCTCGGTCAGCAGAAACTGTGCGCACTGCTTCAGCATGATACTGGATCATCAAATCTCTCAATTCTCTGGCCAGAATTCCGGTAAAAATTCCAGTGCATCCCCAACTGTCAACTCACCATAAGGCTTCCTGGGCTTCTTCTTTAAACAGGACATGACGTATCTTTCAAGTCTCGAAGCGTGGATGGTTTCAAGGTTTCAAAGTCTATCTCAATCTCATCAGGATTGGAATCTTTTAGGGAAGGCTCTCGGGATTGGATTATATGTACAACACGACCAAGCTTGTCACCTGTAAAGGTAAGGAAATACAAGAAAACATTGAACCCCTTCTACTTCATGACGTGAGGTTGTATAACTGTTCACAAGACAAAGGCAATTCTGAGAAACCAGCCTGGATTTCAGATCCATTATATTTGGCATAAGTAACCCAGTACTAATCAGCTTCTCTTTAGTTCCTCTTCTCTATCAGTATAGAATATTCCACCTCCACGCCTTTCGGAGAACCACCAGACTCATTTTTACTGTTCCGCTAGATTAGCAGTAAACATATTTTTTTATTTTTAGAAGCTGTTGTCAGGATGAGGTATAAGAACAACAGGTTTTCTTTCAATTTCTTTTGAGACCTGGCCCGTAGTCAAATCCTTGTCTATGGAGATGAGCATAGATGGATGTCCTGATGCCAAGGTTTTCACAAACATTGACCTGATAGTTCCTGCAGATTCTGGGCGATCAATTTTCCATGACCTTCTCTATGACATCTCTCATAGAATTATGAACTTGACATCTAAAAAAAAAGCCAAAGCCCCAACATTAAACAGGTGTGAGAAAGTCAAGCACTTCATGAAAATATCCATGACTCAACAACTTCTCACTGAAATTTCAGAACTTCTCCAGGCCTGGATTTTTATTGATGAAATTCCATTACTTTTCCAGGTTTTCCATGACCGCAGGAACTCTGTATGATGGAATGCAACCTCAACTATCAGGAATGCTTTCTAACAGACTTGAACTGGTATGTATTCCAATTCCCCCGCTCCTCTCTTGCACCAAATACTAGAGCTTTGGTGTATATCAGCATCAGCATCTCTCTCGGACAAAATACTTTGATACACGTGTGTCCCCATTTAATGTGCCAGCCCTGTGTCTAGATAGATGTTAATATATTCCTGATTCCCCTAGCTCTTAACTGGCATGCAGTGTTCTTGCAGTGTGCCACCATTTTGGCAATCTACTGTATCAACCAACGTCTTGTTAAAATTGCAGTTTTCCTCCCAATCTTGGATGTGACTCGGGAGCAGACAATCATAACACTGACAGACATGAGCAACATCAAGATATGCTGTTTAGCAGTGTGATAACTCAAACATCCTGTGGAAATTATTCCAGGAGATCAGCAGTTTCACCATTTGGAAATAGACATGATTTAGTAAGTGTATTGTGCAGACTGCAAATCGAGTGCCAGATGAGCCACGGATATCCCACTCATTCAGCATTATCGACTATTGAACATCTTGTCCAATCAGCTTTCTTCTCCAAGGCTCTCTCATGACATAGATTTTCATTGAACGAGGGATCGACAATGAAAACAGAAAGTGAACGAAACCAATCATCTTCATACCAGGTAATTTATTGATATCCAAGCTCAGTTGTCTCTTCTCGTCGTAGGACATCGGCTTGCCCATGTCCTCATCCTCGCTTTCTTCTGCTTGAGGCTTTTTGGCTTTGGAAGTTGACTTTCTTGCCCTGTGTGTGAAATAGAAAAGCTGAATGCTTGATTCCTCAACCTATGAATGACCTCTTCCCCAAGCCAGGTTCCTATTGTAGAAATCTGTGCATGAATTCTATTAATTATTCTTGTGGGTTTTTTCTTTCCAGTTTGTGTTCGCAGATCGCGCGATCCCACACCTTAGCATAAGCACGAGCTAGTCTTGCATTTTTCATGTTCAGTTTATCTGTTTTATTTTGCATTTAGAATGTTTCAACCGACCTGATCTCTGAGGTCAAAAGAGCAAATTGCCACTTAGCAGATGGATATAACAGCAAAACCAAAAAGCAATATTAGAGGTGGATATATAGCCGAGAACCTATAAATGACAGTAATTCAGTGGCCAAGTCACAATTCAATTAGACTGATGGTGACGTGTTACAAAGTGGAGTAAGTTTTGTGGAAAATGTTGAAAACAAGTGTTTGGCGTTTTTTGTCTTGGGTCAGCCTTTCATACTATACACAAAGAAAGATGCAATATTGATCAGCAGTTTGCCGATACAAACCCTGTAAGATTTCATTATAAATAAATTTGCTTGCCATCAATCTAAATAGTCACCACACCATTCGCTGGGGCTCATGGGCCGAGCCTAACGTTCAACGACTCAGTGGATTTATTAGCGAACTTGCAACATAGGGCTATTAGTTCTTAATGCCTGTGCACTATTAGGGATTGATGGGTACGTCATAAATTACACTAGGAATCCCAATTTTGAGGGATTCGTCAAATGGAACTCTGCAGACGATATGTTGAGTATTAGTGAGAAATGGCCCCCTCTGGTGACTCTAATGTACAGCCAGAGGTCCAAGGCTGTGAGATAGGGATTTCCTCATAGAGCTCATTGACGCAGTTCTGGGCGAAGAATTATAGCTCAACATTTGTTGCCCGTTTGTGTTCTTACCAGGTTCCTAACATCAGACTCCGGTGGCAGCCCATGATTACACCCCTCGTCGAGATGTTGACCCCTAATAAGGATCATGTCCTTACCTGCTTGCATACCTGAAAGCAATAACACTTCCAGTATTCCCAGATTATCTGGTGACATAACCCTGAGTTCTGTGGGGTCTCCTGCTCTCTCCAGACAAACTCCAGCAAATGCTCCCTGGCTCTTGCTTGTAGTCTTATCAAAGCAACAGGCCTTTGGTTTGGGCCCCGGTTTCGATGTTTCTCTGTGACAGCTGTTGTTGTGCTGCGGCCTCCTGAATCCTCTTTTCCTCTAACAAACTTCATGTTCTTTCTCCTTCTCCTTGAGTTCCTTTTCCCTAGCCCTTTCCTTTTACAGTTCTTTTTCCTTCTCATTTTCCTTTTCGAGGTCCTTTTCTCGTGACTTTCAACATCTACATCTTTCGTTTTGTCTTTGTGTTTCTCTTTCTTTTCTTCTTTTCTTTTTCCTCTTCTTGCCACTCCTCAGAAGGGCAAGTTGTTCATGGACTAATCTCAGCTGTGAAGGCAAAAAGAGAAAACTTCTTGCCAGGGTTAGGCACTGTGAATCAAAAAAAGCTTGGCTTTGGGGGGAAAAGGTGGTTTAAGGGGACTGGCTATCATCAACAGATTATGCCCTTCTCAAAAATGTCACTGGGCTAAAAACCCAAAAAAAACAAAAAAAAAAAAAAAAAAAAAAACAAAAAAAAAAAAAAAAAAACAAAAAAAAAAAAAAAAAAAAAAAAAAAAAAAAAAAAAAAAAAAAAAAAAAAAAACAAAAAAAAAAAAAAAAAAAAAAAAAAAAAAAAAAAACAAAAAAAAAAAAAAAAAAAAACAAAAAAAAAAAAAAAAAAAAAAAAAAAAAAAAAAAAAAAAAAAAAAAAAAAAAAAAAAAAAAAAAAAAAAAAAAAAAAAAACAGTTGATTGAACTTTGTTTTAAAATCCTTAGTGTCGTTCACATCAATAAAGCGCCAAATTGGCTGTGTACAATCGGACAATCACAATCTACTACAACTAGCAGGCAAGCTACCTTGGTTACTTGGCTTGATGACTCATAACAAACAGGTTGTAGAGCTTAAGGGCTGTAAAAAAACATTTTGAAGAATTGAAGAATTTTATTCAGTTAAGCTGCGTTTCCATGCACGCGGGCGGGCGAGCATGCGTTTGGAAGACTCGTTCCATGCACGCAGGGGCGGGCGGGCGTTTCCTACTATTATTATTATTATTATTATCATTATTATTATTTATCAAACACCGACGGCATAATAGTGTTTAAACCTAAACACCGGTGTTTTTTCTGAAAACCATTGTTCTGAATGCCAACGATTACAGCCCCACCCTAAAACTTCACATTGACATGTTTGGAGCAAATTAGCAAATAAATTGACTATCTTCGGTTAAGCATGTAAAGTGTGTTCAATAGGTTGTCTGGCTGTTGAATTTAGACACAATCTGTATAAATCTCATCCCTAGTGTTGAAACAGTTATGAAGTTTGTTTGGAACAGTTCTGAACATAAAATTGTTCTCTACTCTCCATTATCCGGCTTCAAGCCGGTAAGATTGCAGGGAAATCACCGGGGATTGATTGCGAAAAACCACCCGAAACGCGGGCAGGGCGGAAAGAATCGCCACATGACCGATTCGAGAAAAATGCCTGCCCACCCGCGTGCATGGAAAACACGGCTTAAGGATGAGAAATTAGTGTCAGGCGGTAGCTGCAGGTAAGGCTGAATTCTCTTGAGTACCGGGAAGAAAGGCAGAGAGGGGAAGGGCTCCTGCCTACGGCAGCCCTGTGTCATGTTATGGACCCCCATCATGTTGAGGAGAGGCTGCCTCGCTTGCAATGTTCGTTTCAATTCCATCAACGTTTCTTTGCCGAGTAGTGTTGTTCTGCTACCATTTTATAGAGCGCAAATGAACATCTAAGTACGCCAGGTAGGAAACATTTTTTTCATTTCGGTGCTATGTTAAGAAAATCGCACCCCTCAATCCCTTTTCGGGTGCTACTTTGGGATTTTTGGTGCATATTGCCTACCATTGAAAAGTGGTCCCAAATGCATTGACTAAAGCCAGCGATTGGTTAACTATCAATACCACCACACACTGTTGTGTTCAACAATGAATTGCAAACATCTTTTCCACATATACTTGCGGCAGTAGTGGATTTTTCCACAAAACGATCCATTTTGGCTGCAGGGGCTTTTATACCCAATTGTTGAGAGGTCGATTACTCAGTCAAATGGCCCCGCGAAAAATGGTAAATTGGGAGCCAAAACTTGCAGTTACTGCCGCGCACGCACTGGCAAGATAGAAAGAAGTACCACCTCCAATTTCTCGGCTAGTTTATCCAGTCTTTTCCAATTTGTATTTCTTTGCTGTCAGTTTTTAGCATTTGTGACTTTGTACACTGCTCCTATTCTCGCGAAATTGATCAGAACCGAATCAGCGTATCTACCTCTGAATAGTGTTCAAACGATTATGCCAATATCGGATGTTACCGAGATTTTTTCCACTATCGGTCCGATTCCGATACAGATTATTACAAGTCAGCACATTACATTACACGTTCAATGTCTTACATTCGCAAGGGCAACTTCCCTGAGTTAAATCCCATCAATAGACCTACAGGGGTAGTCATAATTCAGCTTTATTTCAAGTTCATTTACTTATCAGATTCCATCTTGTTATTGCATGCATAGTTTGGTTCCCGGTGAAGGCAACAAAAATAATATACGCCAGCTTTCGAAATGTATTCGGAAGCTCCAATACTCTTGTGAATATCATAAAGTTGATACTCGCGGCCAGCTGCACGAGAGCCTGAAAATACTTTCCGTGGCAAATTTTTTTTCACAGTACACAAACAAACAGTGTGTATGTGTGTACACAATTGTTGTGCGGTAACATCAACTATCGATCATCTCTTCCACACACACACGTCTTGGGGTTATCCCATTGGCCATGTGGTTAAGCCTGAAACACTCGAGCGGTAGCGGTCGCCGATCCACTAAAATGTTGATGTGGCGGGTTGACTAGCGTAGGACACTACGTTAACCAATGCTGAATGAATGGTTTTAATTCACATTTCTCCACGCATGGGTACAACGCGATGATAATTACCTTACGTTTTTAGGAATGATTTTAGCACATTCACAATCAAATTCAGGCGTTGTATTGCTGAAGTAACCATGCCAAATCGAGACAATGGTTATGTAGTAGCACATGCCATTCGTAGTTTGAGTGTGTCTCATGTCATAGGTGCGTGTATAGCCGATGCACAGAGCATATCTAACCTAGTTCTTTACGGCTGAATGAACGATTCGATTTCGGGTTGCTTGTTGTGGACTTTCGGAGCGGAATCGCATCTCCGCCCCCCTGTTTTTCCGACGCTGGGTACAGCACTTTCTTCTCAAGTCGGTAAATTAAGTGATTACTGGTTCATGTCCCAACTTCTAACTTTACCTAAAGGCTTACTTTACCAGCAAGGCCAATCTTTTTTGCTTTACTACATTGTATAGCACTGGTTGCGTATTCCCTACTCTCCAGTCTATGCAGAGCACCAGACAAAACTGACATTTTAAGTTCATGTTTGAAGTTCCTTTTGAGGTTTTTGGTACAACCGCAACGGAAAAGGTTTCACAGGCCTGTTACGCACAAGTTGCACCACTCCCTACTACCCCAGACAAGGTCAGTCATTAGTCACACTTGAGTGGGTGGGGTCAACAAACTGAAAATGATAATCCATCTCTTCGATCACTTTTCCGACCATACTCTGCAGTACAAATTGAAACAACCGACTATCAACTAGTCCCTTAGTTACTTCAGTGACTTGCAAAATTAGGACAATGACTCATGTGTGCTTCACCATGCTATTGGACGATGACTTGCCTTTTCGGGTGGTGGGAGTGAGAGCACACTATGTGATTGCGGAAATAATTACTTGCCATATATGAATGCAATCTGAGTACCTCATGTATCACACAAACCCAATCCAGTATAGCGCCTGAACGCAGAGAAGAAACGCAATGACCAGCGGGGTGGTGACCAAACCAACCTGGGAAAGAGTCACATGAAACGCATGGTTCGCATCATATCGATGGCCTCAGGTTAGGCAGGACTCCCTACTGCAACATTGTTGTGAGACATCCCTAAATAAACGCACCCTATACTTGTGCTCTTGTTGCGGCCCTACAAGCCATCCTCTTTCTCTTCCCATCAGTTATTCCGCACTGGGAGCATGTCATTTACATTTACTCCCTTTCAATGCCCTTGCAAGTCTCCTCCATACTATGGACGTCTTTAACCCGTTCCTTACTTTTACCCCACTACTTTGATGAAGTCATCTTTGTATTGCAACGTTTCTCCTCCTACATATTTCCCCTTATCCCAGCTTCACAGTCTAAAGCCTCACACACAATGATGGCAGGAAAACATGTAACAGATTTGTTTCACACTTCTGACTTTTTAGCTTGTTTTGCTCAATCACTCGCAAATGATGGACAACCAAACAAGAAACTGCTTGCAAAATAAACCATATTTGCTGCGTCGGAACCCCAAACTGGCCCCATGAGCCTACCGCCATTGTGTGGGTCATCCTTGTGCTAATAGCTAAATTTCCAATGTTCGAAGTAGCACTCCCTGTTATTAGCCAACGCACACGGACGTCCCGAAATGTCAAACTTTTGTGTTCAGCATAGTTGCTGTCCGTGTGCATTGGGCTTAACACGTCACTACTAACCCATTCTCTCATTTTATGAGCTCCATGCCCCCCCCCCTCCTTTTTCCCTCTGTGAGTCACCTACCTGATCTTGTAATTGTTCTAATCTAAGCTGCCTCTCGTCCTCGCTGTCATCGTCAGAGTTTCTGGAGCTAACTGCTGGCAAAGGTCCTGGGGCACTGTGACGGGGGTACCCTGTCATTGACCCTCTCTGCAGTCCTCTCCGGGACAGGGGTGGCAACAGGGACGCTGGCATCTTCGCTAGCATAAAGGTCCTCTCCATGGGGTCGTCAGGCATCTTAGAAAACTTTAGTTCAAAGACTTCCTGAAGTGCATGGAAAAAGTCGGCTTATTCTTAAATTAAATCGATGGGTAAACTTGGGAAGTTGAGATGCAACTCCAACTAGGCACTGTCATAAACTATTGACAGTTAGTTGCCTATCCTTAGCATAAGTGACCGAGTTGATGCATCCACACATGCATATTTGTACACCAGCACCCAAGGACACGTGACGTGCATATGGCTATGAAGGTCTTATTGTGCGTCACTCAAATTGCGCAAGGATTTTTTGCGTTATTCCATCGTATGCAAATATATTTGGCAGCGAGAGGTCTGTAGGTTGTCAATTTTTCATACACCCGATGGAGAATTCCAATGTGCATCTTTGTTGTTACAAGGTTTGCATACACTGTCACCGAAGTAAGCTATGTTTTCCAACAAAATGTGGTAAAATCTGGGATGGTTGTCTCGCATGATTCTCGGGTCATTCTATTGATGAAGGCACTCGGGCTGTGCTCGGATTCAGCCTCCAGTTGTTCCTTATCCTATGGATACAATAAGTCACGTCAGTCATTTTCAATCAAATTTTGTACACATTAGGGCCCGAACTCAAATTCAATTTGGCAATACTAGATTTGCTGCAAACCACAGGTTGGCACGCATTTGCTTTCAAGCAGAACCATTTACATCTTGCCGCTGCGGTGTTCACCTCGTTAACAGCTCTGCTGAATCCAACAACTTATAGGTGAGTACTTTCTCACTAGGGTTTTCAGCCCACATTTCAGTGCTCCATCAATACGATATAATTACGACATTTTACCTACATCCATTTGTGCCCGTAAACTTGTGTTCTATTGAACGAGTTTACGGACACCGCGGTCGACTGTTTTCCATTTCGTTAGGCCATTTATCGCTATTGATTAATTACAGTGCCACAATGCGCTTCAGTAATCTCTTCGCCTGGAGCACACGCACATGCCATCATAATAGCTGCGCCCTAATTGCGGTTATAGGTTAAGTCCAAATTGTTCCAGTGGCGTAGCTCTGTAGTAATGCTATTGTGCTGTCATCTCATCAGGACAATCAATACACCTCCCATGGCAGCAGCTTATCCTATTGGCTATTACATCAGCCGTAACGTTACATCTACTTGTGCGCTAGTCCACTCATTTCTATGTATTTTACATCGAGCAAATCTTTATACAGACGCCACACGCTGACACCTTACGACGTTATATGCAGGCCTAACCAGCCTCGCAGTGGTATTAACAGAGTACGGGAACACTCAAGATCCAGCAATCAGTTTATCATCACTTCACCGCATGTGACTAGTAAGACACCAACATTCACCACATTGCCATACGTATTTAGGCACACCTGTCCCTAGCTTGGCTTTCCCTTTTCCTTTGTTCTTTTCAGGACTGCCGAAGGCAATGGACAATACAGAAAGGCTTCTGCATCATCAAGACACTGGCATAGATTTTAGTAAGATTGGGAGTGCCTGATCAACACTCCCGTATCTACACACAGGATGCTCTGTGTTCTCAGTTCTCTGTGCCCACTTCCTAAGCTTATTATACATACCAGAAATACCCTGATTCCAGGTACTCTTGTTGAGCCTTGAGAAATCCAGGCGAATGATATCCTGGTTGGTAGTAGTTCGGGATAGTTGTTCTGGATAGTTATTATACCCACTTGTGCAACTTATGACTGAATCATTTTGATATTTCAAAGTTTCTTATTTGAGTTGCAATTTATGTATAATTTTCATATCACTGTGTATATATTATATCTTGATGTGTGTTCTTAGGACTCATTTTGGATAAAAATTCCCGAAGGTCTCAGGCTGAAAAGCATGATAGTTGACTAGTGGTCCACAACTTTGTTTGGTATATCCACCTCAAATGGAGTAAACAATTGTAAGGAAAAAATCCCAATATCCATGGTAATTTGAGGACTCAAGGATTCCAGAGACAATACAGGACCAATCTGTGTTACTGTATAACAGAGATCTCTGATGACACACTACAGAGAGCGCATCTGGACAATATACACAGGATACCTGCACACAAGAGGATATCTATACACCAGTTGCAATCAACATCCTTCTCTGGGCAAGGTATCCGACTTGGGCCTCGCCCACGGCCACAACAAGGGGGGGGTCCCAACTACCGGAGATTCCAGCAAAGCTGTGACAACCATGATGAGCTACGTGCCTATGCTGATGACTTGCCATAAACCACCAGGACCAATCGGCAACAGGACTGACGACCTGTAACTTTCTTGCCATTCCCACCACATCATGGTCGGGAGGGTTGTACTTGTAACAATTTGTAAATATCATCCTAATGTCGGCAGCGAATTCTCTGTGGTTCCTTCACTCCCGGGCATCCATCTTTTTCTGCAAGAAGAAAAATTGATTGTTTGATCAGCTTTTCTTCCTTCGAAAACGGTTCATGAAAGTACCATGTTTAACAAAGTAATATGCAATTCTAACTTTCATGCACTCCAAATCAATGAGGATGACACCAGGTGCCATTATTGACAATTTAAGTATCTAGTGTATGAATTTTCTGCTTGTACAAGACTTCTTCCAGGCTCATAGGTGCCGAATGAAGCCTGGCTCCCAACTAAAATCACTTGAATGTAAACCACGTCTCAACGGCCAAGTCATGGGAATATGACTTGGCTTATGGTACTTTCTATTGTTAGATTATGGTAGCCAAACCTCCATACCGAATTCAGCCTATTCGAGTTGAGCCGTTGGGGGGGGCATCACTATTGCAAAATTCACCTTGTGACATCAGGGGTAAACCAAAGAATCCCCATTTATTACGATCAGAGTAATACATGTACTTTTGAAAAACCTGTAACAAACAAACTATAAATGGGATCCGGATGAAAACTGACAAAATTGACCACAAACTGATCTCATTGATCCTAAATGAATTCTTATTTTCTTCATCTGTTATCATGATGCAAAAACAACATTTACTGTGTGGAGTCTACAGCAGCTTTGGATTGTTCCCCCATGCTGTCATTGAGAAGTCAAGTTATATTTACATGACCATTGGCCATAAGCATTGATTCATAACCAGAGCTAACGATAGTGCTCATGGCTTTCTTCGGGCTACGGGGCCAGTACTGGAATGTTCTCAGTCTGGGGGGTGGCGGGGTACCCATGTATGATAGCAGTAGATATATTTTAACTGCCTAGTTGATGGTCCAATTTCAGCATGGGATACTCGCTAAGCAGGTGATTAAACTGTTAGAATGACTGCGTAAGCGCCAGACCCTAATACTCGCTATATTGGCCAGATGCACATGGAAAGTTACCGTAACCAGGTCCAGGAATCGCTGCTACTGCCCCTGCGAACCCGATCAAATAGTCAATGTAACTGTGTGGCGCTAATTCACTGCTCTGGTCTCTCTACTCTGCCTATGAGAGGGCAACAAGTACCATTTTTCATTGTCATGGTCATGAGAATCGAACCTACCACCAGGTGCTGTCACAGCTGTCCATGACTCACTAGCATGGGAACGCACCTCACAGACCGTGGGGACCTACCTTGACAGTGCCTAGGTCCATAGGATGTTTTTATTATGTCGTGATAATCGTGCAACTGCAACACGTCAGCATCGACTGGTTTATAGAACGGCCATGCATATCCCTGTAAAAGAAGAAATGGTTAGACTTTACCACAGAGTCATTTTGAGATCAATTAACCATGGATTTCATCAGCGATGGTCTTATCCGGTTTGCCAAATCCTGCAGACGAAATGGTCCCCAACCTATGTCTCCTTGCCTGTCTATTTATTAACTAGGACAATTTGAGCAGGCAAAGAGTTGTGAGGGTGGCAGAGTCCCTGTCAGGTTTTAGACTTTCCAGTGCATGTCTTCCACCCATTGGGTTTGAGTTTGAACCAGGAGCAATTCATCAGGTGGTGTGGTGAGGATAAGGTTCAAGGAGACTCTGGTATCACCTCTGACAAAATTTTGCCTGAATGCTAATTATTTGATGAGTGAGCATGGCGGTGGGGTCTACTTTATTGGATCAAAACTGCATATTTCACTGGTAGTTCTCATGCAGCGGAAGTGGCTGCATACCGTGGGCACATGGTCTATAAATCTGAAGATTACAAAATATGGAGGTAAACTATGTGAAAGACTGGAAAGTCAAGAAACGGTGACCTAATGGGGATGAACGAACTGATGTCAAGAGTGGAAGAGGACACTAACAAATGGTGCACCTCCGAGCTTATTGTTTCTTTGGTCTTTGTTATGACCCAACAGGAATCCAATGGTGGATCGACCGATGCGTTTGATTTTACAATGGATAGGACAATAACCATAGGACAATAACCAGAATCCTCAGTCTCAAGAAAGGAGACACTGATGGATTCAGAGCTATGGAAGCACTCACAGCATGTTCTTGGACAGGAAGTCCTTGATGATATTTGCACAGTATCTCAGCTGGGGGGTGAGTTTGATGTCCCTCTTGCCCTTCTGGGTGAGCAGCATCTGGGAGGTCCCGCTTGGGGGGCTTGATCTGCCGGTTGCTCTCCCGCCGGGTGGGGATCTTCCCCGGCTTGGGCTGAGTGACGTCAAACTCGGTGGAGGGCAAGCTTGTTTCAACGGTGGAGGGTGTTGTGGTGTCGGCCTGCCGCTTCACCCCTCGCTTGGACTGAAAGAGATTAGTAGGTGGTTCAAATTACTTGTTCTGAGGAGGAAAGTCCAACAATACATCCAACATGCATATACGACCCAACCAGGTATTGCACAGTATATTAGCTTCCTGCATGGGCAGGATCCAGGGCCTCACTCTACCCGCCCCCTTCACCAACAACTTTCACAAATAAATTTTTCAATTTCCATTTTGTTTTTTTAAGTTTCTTCTCCAGATTTTGGGAGATTGACCTCTCCAGAAATGTTTTCAAGTTCTTGGTGGGGATGGGAGGGGGGTTAGGACAAACCGCAAGTGGATGTTGTTATGTCCATACAAAGGGGTTCTGTATCAGTTTCCTCCACAACGCGCATCGGTCGCCTCAAGTCAGCTGTTGCCGATGTCGCAACCATTATCATGCAACTTTGGTCTTCACAGTAAAAGCTGTTGCCGATGTCGCAACCATTATCATGCAACTTGATCTTCACAATAAACAAAATCCTCTGGAAATTTCAGCAAGAACTTCTTGACAGATTCCCTAATTGGTAAGGGGCTCCCATCGGAAGGGACATCCCCCTGACCCTTCCGCTGGCACTGCCTCGACTGTCTCACCAGTAAAACCTTGTTACCACACAATCAACAAATTGGCTGCGAGAGCCTTGCGATGAGTGCTAATTCCATATCGTTATGGCCTCGTATAACTGCAAGAGAGCATCCCGACGCAGTCACAACACCAGAACCAATGTGTTACACCCGCTGATAGTGTAGTGCGACTTGACAAGAATGAAGTGCGAGGCCAGTGCGAATAGCAGACCGTAGTGCGAGGACAGTGAGAATGAATAGGAATGCAGTGCGAGGTGTCAGTACAAAATAAACCTCTTTTATTGTAGAAACCAGCTCATTTCCCACTACAACCCTGCAAGCTAAAATTCCTGTTGATCACTAAGTGTGAGGATTCTTCTGCTGTTCTTTGGTTCTTTTGTCCAGAGGGCATTCGCGAACTAATATCCCTTCGTTTCGTCGGTCAACTCATCTTCTTGGGATGGAGGGAAATGACATGAGGGGGACCGCCTGGTTCTGCTGCTGGAGGGTTCATGAGTTCCTCATCTGCTGTGTAGGCCTATCTTCTGTCACATCCATGATCGTTGTGACTTGTGAGCTTTGCATTTGTCCACTTCCGTCCACGTGTATTCAACTTGTCACATGAGAATAGGAAATTTTTGTTGAATTCGTAGCAGTCTTGTAGCGCATACGTGCTGGTATCGTAGCAGCCCTTTAGGCCACGTTAGGTCATTTTCACAACTACGAATCAGCGCGAATGGGGTGCGAATGACAGAGAAGCCAATACGACAGCTCTACAAGGCCAGCGGGAGGCTCAGCAAAACAGAAGCTCCCACAACGCGAATACAAATATTTGAACATTCCTAAACATTTGCGAATCCACCACAATCGCTGTTGTCAACGGAGATGCCACTACGAATACAGCGCGCGGCCATTGCAAACTGGGTGAACTTCGCGTAATTTGCGATAGATTCGCCAATGCGAGAACGGGGCATAAGGATATAGACCCAAAAGTCCCCTCATTCACTCTCCTCTTACTTGTATCTAAAAGTGTCAGGGTTCATTCCTAGTGAGTATATTGAAAACTCACTGAACTTGTCGGTCACTAGGCCCTCCTCCCAATTGATTCTAATGAGAAATAGGAATGGTAACAGCCATACACAGACATGTTTCTCCACCTGGATTTACCTGGTTGGCCATCCTCCACTAAAGTTTTTCAACCCTTGAAGATGCTACTGCTATCAAAACAGTTCTAAATATTTCATCACTTCTAACCTCGCTTCTGCTGGTTGGATTTTCTGACTATGGCTTCTCGTAGTTGCTTACTGCACCAATTCGATACTGTCCCTGATATCTAGTTTGTTTCCCCCATTTACCATACAGCTGTGAAGTTGTGATAGTTATGCCGCTTTACTAGAGCTGGCTGTTGAAGTCTCTCCTCATAGCTAATATATCTGAGGCCTGGGAAGATCACATTCTCAGATTTTGGTATGACTCAATAGGATTTGCACAATACAGGAGAGTTTATATTTGGCCTATCTTCCCTCCATATATGGGCAATTCCATGCAAACAAGGACATTGTCACAAAATATGAAAATAGTCTCTAAACTTCCTTTACACTTTTAAATGATTGATAACTAATTAAATAATCAGAATGAAAGCAATAAAGCTTAATCCTTCAACTATTTTGCAAAAGAATATCATGATTCGTTACAACCTTTGACAGAAGTCAAGACAAAAAAAATGGTAAGTAATGAATTCTTAGGATCATCTTTTCAAAGTAACAAGCAATCCATGGAAAAGTGATATGGAATTAAAACTATACAAGGTGCTCTTTTAAAAAATAATAGCAATTTCTCTTTTTGAAGATTCTTTAGAAAATGGTACAGTGGCCTCGTTGATGCACTGGCCATGGTGTAATGCGAGTGACAAAATATGAACTTTTATTTTTTACTACGCTAACAGGAATAATTTCGGTGCCATTCCATAATTTCCTTCTATCCTTAATATTTATTGAAAATTGAATAAAATTGTTGGGTATTAACATCCCAACAACAAATAGGAAGGCAATAAAAACTGTAATGCGAGTGACATGTAATGCGAGTGACATCACTAAAAACATGAAATACTCTCATATTGTGGACTTGAGTAGAACACTAGCATATAGGGTTGAAGCATTTAATGTCTTGGTGAACATTCCATAATGTCCATGATGAGAAAATTGTTTTTCATGCACCACGTGAACTTAATTATTTTTTCAGAGTTAGCTTGCTTAGGGGTAGTGTAATGCGAGTGACACAAAATTCAAATATAGGTCAACTTATAAACTAAATGCTACAAATTTTTGGATGTTATTCTCAATACTGCTTTAGCCACCTATATTAATTCTAGATATAAGTGAAGCAGTTTAATATAACCTCCTAACATTATAATAGTGATTATTAATGAGACTGACATGTAATGCGAGTGACATGTAATGCGAGTGAACATTCACATATCCTCATTAATTTGTATGTGGTGTAGTTTTTTTCAGTGTTTTAGGAATATGGTATGCTGATGTCTTGTGTTATCGCATACTACAGCTGAAATTTTAACCCATCTAATCTAACACCATTACACTCTCACATTTTTAGTTATTTTGAAATGTATCTCTGTTTATTATGAAGAAAAAATTCCAAAATGTTAAAAATTGTATACGTAATACTCAGGTCTAAATGAAATGAGCTGAATGTATTCATCAAAGTTACTGACAACAACGGTTTGGGACATGGCTAAGTGTGGCACTTTTTTAATACCTTTAGGGGTATTGATGCTACACAGAATGTAGTGATTCTACACATCAATGTTAGCAAATACAAAGTTTGTATTATGGGTTAAATTAGGCCTATTGTTTAAACACAATATTTCATGCCTTATTATTCATCAGCCAGTGATCTGATATAATGCAGCAGGTTCTAGAAAATTGATTTGAACATGAAAACTATATTTTACCCAAGAAACAAGGAGTTATTACAATATAAGAGTGTCAATTAGTAGGTTAAGGTAATGTAAAATATATTTGTAAAATAGCAGTGAAAATCCACCCAAACTCACATTTTATCAATGGTAGTAGTCAAAGTACCAACTTAATAGTTTTAATATTGTGTATCTCAGTCATGTAAGCTACCATGATAATTTTCCATACCAAGTTTATGATTAAAGTAAAAATTTATTCATGTTTCGCACGTTCCGAAAAAATGTGTAATGCGAGTGACGTAATGCGAGTGACAGAGTATTTCAGATTTATACCATCTGCAGTTTTTCCGAGTTTCAAATCACATACCTTTCTATTGCATAGTTAATGTCCTTCTGTAGGAGTTATCTAAGAAATATTATGACACAGTTAATGCACTTTCTTTTTGAGGACACTACTGATTTAAAAAAAAGTGGATTTTTACCATGTCCTTTTTGCGTAATGCGAGTGACGCATTTTCGCGATAATGCCATTTCCAAAGTAAAAGACATACAACATTTGTAACGACATGATGTTAAAGCCTCAAGTCTCTGGTGTTTATGAAAATAGAAAGCACGAACACTTATTCCAAGGAATTCCAAAACTACACAAGCAAGAGATTACAAACATGTCACAAAAAAAGCTTGTTAATTGCGACATACACCCAGGCAACGGCCTGGACTTGACACCATACTTAACTTACTTGCATTCAAGATCCTTAATAATGCCTTGAAAAGTTACCTTTGTGGGAGTTGGAGCTGGCGGAGATGTGTAGACTGGTTGTGGGGCAGGAGCGGGTGCCGGAGGGGAGGAAACAGGGGGTGTCACAACCTTAGTGGGGGGAGGAGATGCCTCTGTGACAGAGACAGGAGGAGAAGGCAGTTTAGCAGGTGGTTCCTCATCCTCCACAATCGGTTCCGATTCGCTCAGAGAGTTTGAAGATCGCACCGTTCCTGCAATGAAGAATGAAGAAATTTCTCGGAAAATAATGACTTTTCATTGACAAATAAACCATTGCCAAATATTCCCACCTTAACAATACTATGGAAAACAGACCATTCCAATTAGCTCAATGCCCTATGCTTTAACCATTTGGCTTACTTGCCCATACTCCACTCTGAAACACGCAGGCAGTAAAATTGCAGGGAAATCCCTGGAACCGATGACGGAATACCATCCCACGTGGGCACACGGGCGGTCGGGTAAAGTCGCTACATGACCGATTCGAAAAAAACGCCCACTCGCTCGCGTGCATGGAAAAGGGTCTATTGAAAGTTACGGTGAGCGATTTCACCCGCCCGAGTGCATGGAAACACTGCCTAATGCAGGGCGAGAATACACAATGGCAGATTCCCGTCCACTCTCAACAGTGTCCAGAGCTTGACCAGGCAGGCCCCCAGCTCCTGCTCCTGGAACGCCATTCAATGTCCCCACCTGACTTGAGTGCAATTCCCCACATACAGCAACTTTCCCCACATGAGAAGAGGGGTGACCATTCCTACAAAACTCATTGAAGTTTTCCATATCAACCTAGCTGTTGTACGACCAACAAGATTTTTGAGCTAGGATACACGGTTCAGATGTTGGTCCTGACGCCATTGCCATGTATTGGTAATTTTACTCACGTGGTGGTGCTACTCTCTTCCCTCTTTTGCCCTTCTTGATCTCCCCTGGCTTGGCTGGGGGTGGCAGCTCAACTTCCTCCTGGGGCATGGAAGTGAGTTTGGTCAGGAACAGCTTCTCCAGGGCCTGGGCCATTAACACTACATCCTGTGAATAATAACTGACTACCAGGTTAACAGCAAGTCAGTGGTGGCAGGCAGTCATTGCCAAATTGGCAGGAGTGAAACATTATGGAAATGCTGGCGCAAATTCGAAAATCACTTTGTTGATCAGTGCCAACTGCAGAGGCTGTTAAAGAATGGTCACAAGCCACTGAATAAGAGTCATGGTTGTAAATGATTGCAACGTCCTATCCAGTGTTCCGAGCAGCATTTCTCAGGTACCACCTATAACAAGTGGCAACATAGAATAATTTTTTAGTTATCCCCAGAATATGGACTAAATTATGCCAGTTACAGTATGCTATAAGGATGATGAAAGCCACCCCATTCCCCCCCTCCTCCACACACCCTTCAGTGAACTGCGATACTAGAGACAGTGCTTTCACTTTTGCTGATGCAAATTTCAACTGGTGTTATACTTAGCAGGCTTCGCTTGAGCATAGCTGCAACAACAGGGTTCCTGCTAGGCATCCAACCTAGGCCTCAATACTCGTGGTTTAATTTTCTTTGTGTTAGTCCTAATTATTCCATTGTTGAAACTCAAGGGTCCAGGCAGCCTTCAGGAGTCTGGGACCCTTAGTATGGAGGTAAACAGAAACTGAACAAGCAGTATGAGAAAATTCAGAACAATTATTGGCCCAAATCAATCGCACTTCACTCCAAAGAACAAATATATACATGAATAACAACACATGCAGAAAGATAAATCCAGGTATTACAAACATGTAGTGTACCATAAAAGATCAGGCTACCATAAAAATCTCATCATTGTAGGATGTAACAAAGAGGAGAGCCGTACTCCCAACCACACAAAACCATAGACCGAGAAATGATAGCAACAGCTTCCACCGAACACTTATAGGCTCACCTCTCCCGGGTTATTGTACGTGTAACATTTTTTGTGTACATGAGCTTGAATCTGCTATGCATTCTTTGGCAGAATGGTAGTAGACGCCCTCCAGACGTTTTTTGATGGTGCCAAGGTCCATGGGGTGTTTGATGACATCGAGGTAGTCCTACAGAGAAGAGACAAAACTGTGTTGAGAGGAGCAGACAAGGGGTGTCTGATAATGCTTACCTCACCAGGACTATTATATACATAGCAGTTAGTGAACAAGAGCTTGAAGTCGGCTACGCATTCCGTCGCGCTGTGGTAGAAGTTGTTTTGCAACCGTTTCCGGATTGTCCCTAAGTCCATTGGCTTACGGATGATTTGATAGTAGTCCTGGTGGGGAAAATTAGAAAGCAGGCATTGGCTATGCGAGGCCAATTGCATAACACAGCTACTGTTTGGACTCTGGAGGGTAGGCACCTTTAACACATTTTGTTTTCAACTCTTAAAAGAGCCGAAATATTCACACTCTAGGAAAAGGGAACAAGTACATTTTATATTAATGCCCCTCAATGAATTAGCAAACTCGAAGAGAAACTGCATACAGGGTTCAGTCCGCTGCCTTGTCTGTGTACCTATTGATTTTGTCAGGCTCTAAGACTGGTCCAATTTATTTAGGTTGGGTTTTAAACTTTCTAAACTGTCAATTCAGCCCTGCAACTACTCCGGGGCGAGTCCAAAGCAGCAACTGAAACAGCAGTAGGTAAGTGCCAAGCACCATGATAATGCCATATTCCACTGTATGCTGGGCTCTACAGACCAGACAGAAAAGGTGCCACACAGCATGTTCATTATAACAAACTAAGCAAGAAGCCAGTTCGGGTTACAGTCAATGAGATGATAAGATATTGTGTCAAAGGTTGTAAGGGAACGCCAGCAGTTTAACGTTGAAGTACAGTGTGCAGAACGATCTTTCGAAACTGCCCTGCCGAAAATTATGAATCCTGCCAACACGAAACTACACAGATTCCCCCCCATACTTATCAACAATAACATCTGAAAACATGGGATGAATTGGTTGTGTTTGAAGTAGTGGTGACGGTTTGACGGTTTCAAAAAAAGACCGTAACGATATTGCTATGGGGGAATCTGAGCGAATTTGTCGTCCCCGACCACTCGCCCCGCCCACTGTGGTGAGCATGCGCACTTAGAACTACAAACTGGCTTATTATGCTCTCTTAAAAATGGTAATTTACACATGAACCCATTAAGGTCTGTTTTCCTTATGATCTCCTAATGTTCTGCTTCAGCCCAATCCGCATCAACAGAGAACATCATCAGATATTCCAGATAAAGTGTTGTTTGATTTGGAATGAATAAATTAACTTTTTATTTTAAGAAGCGAAATTGAGCTTTGCAGCAGTGTAGTCATCTGGTGATCGATAGTTGCTAAAGCGGAACAGAGACAAATGCACACTGGGTACAATACAATGCCCCGATGATAATCATTAGATCAATGTAATTTCTCAGTCATACCCCTGGGCAGGGGTGATTTCAGTGAGAATGGAACCAGGCTCCATTTTGTTGAGAACATGAAAATGTAGTGTACAATTTCCCAACATGTATGAAAGTTTTTCGCAGCTCGTAGGCGCCAAACAGCTGCTCACGGGCGCTGAACGGAGCCTGGCTTCCAGCCTAAAATCACCCTCGCCCCTGTGGTTACAATGAATCCTCGAAAGGGCCAAATAGTTGAGATCAGGAGCTGGATCTAATAGATGTGCATCAGATGATTGTATGGCTCTCTCTAAAAACATAGCAGAGAATAGAACTAACACATGGAGAACTATGTATATACGAAATACCCAACGATAGCTTTCGGCAGTTCTTGTATAACCGACTTCTGAAAGTGAAACTGCAATGAGTCATCAGAGATCATGCTAAGGCATCTCCTGGTAGCTTTTTCCATGAAGATCTATGAAATATAGACCATCATGACAGTTAGGTTTACATTTTTGATGGAATATTCAGTTACAGTATTAGCAGCAATTTCCACTGAAATTGTATCGCGTGTGAGAAACCAGGCTCCGATTATAACAATGACAGGTCAATTGATCACGCTTCTCAACTGCGTTTCCCATATAAAATCAACCATTGTTTTTCTCTAATGGTTGTGCCTTTATAGCCCTCAAAATCGCCAATGGCTCCTCGATAACCCGACAGTTCATCCAACCAACCATAAATCAAATTTGCATAACAATATGCACGCTGCACAATTGCACCGATACTTACCGGAAGGCCCAGTTTAACATGGTCGACAGGTTGATGAAAGGGCCATGCAAATTGGTGCTTCCAGAGAGCCTTCATGACAACTTTTGTAAATATTGCAGCTGATTGGTTTGTCTTCCTGGAAGCTTCTTGTTCTGTCCCTGCAAAGAACATTATTTACCAAACAAGTTATTCACAAGTATGACAAAACAATCATCCAGACCAATAAAATGGAACAATTTTACAAGATTTTTCAGCATCTGTGAGAGACTTCAGCTTCAGAAGCTGGGCAACAACAGGTAAGAAGTAATAGGTATTGTTGAAAACAGGCACAAAGTCTTCAGGCATTCACAATGTTCAGTCCATCCGCCAATGTGTACATTTGAGCAATCAGTGTACATTTGAGCGCTTAATGGGTGATTATGTCAATCACATTCGATATTGAGCCTCTGTGGCCCAAAGAAAACATCCACCAAGTCTTGTTCAAATCGACTAGGCTTGGGAGTTGAATGAGCCATAAAAATTTCACGATGACCTGAAAATCACCCCTACTCTGTTAGGACCCAACCCCATTATGTTCTCCTTCCCACTTTCGACCTGGAAGTCAAAATGACCCCTCCTCTGGTCAGGAGCCAATTTTTTTTTGTCTAGACATCCACCACTAAGTTTTGTTGAAAAGTCATGGAAGTGGTGAGACCAACATCAAAACCATTCAAAAGTGCACTATGGCAGACTTGTGTGCCAACTTTCAGCTCAATCAAACAATGTGTTAGAGAGTTATTGCACCAACAGGAAGGCAAGAGTACCAGTGTTGGCGCCAAGAGGGGGGAGGGGACAGGGATTTTGCCTGTTAATTGCCAAAATCTCTCCCAAAATATCATGTCAAGAGGGGACATTCCCTCCCCAACATCATGGGTTTTGGGGTTGTTTAGTGTCACTGTATACAAGTCCCCCTTTTCACTTCTAAAATCCCTCTTGAAATAATTACAGGGAGAGAATTCCCTCCTACATTAGAGAGCTTAGCGCTAACACTGGCCGCAAAACCAGGATAACCCTGATTCAAGGAATTACTGATCACTGCAGCAACATTCATGCTAAGTTTCTCTGCAAAGTGGGCTCCTACTAGGTATGGAGATGGAGGCTCAACTCGACCCGATTATCACCCACCATTAAGAATTAATTGCTAAGCACAGCACATCACCACCAACTTCCTACCCCAATCAATGCAGCAGCTTCAAATTGACTCACTGCTTCAGTCTTCATCTCGCCGTTGCACTTTCCCTCTGCCTGCAGATTGGAATCCGTCCCAGCTTTGTTCCTACAGGACCATTCACCCCTTTGTTGCCAGCAACAGGGGCTGGCTCTGATGGGGTCACCGTCCTACGAAACAAGAGTGCATGCATTTGAAATGGAGTCTACTGAGTGTATCATAAGACGGTCAGTATCATGAGTCGGTCATTGCCATACATAATGCATTATAAACGCAAGAGAAGTCACGTGTCAGTCAGGCCGCGACATTTTCGCCGCCACTCGCAAAATGCGAGTTAAAATTATGCAATGGCGACCAGTTTGCCTTGGCGATCGCCAGACCGGCGAGTTGATCCAGCGCAGCTCTAGCGTACCGTATAATAAAGCTGTAGGATGCTAGCTCACTCACCCAATGCTGTGTACTATTTTTAAATATAGTCCTGTCCCTAGTTGGAACACTTGCTCTGCACCAGTGCACCTGCTGTTATTCATTGCACTCTCGTCACTGATAATGTACAGTGCACTACACAACAATACCTAGTCAGCTACTCCTATTGACTTTGATCGTACACAGCGACGACATAACTTTCTATCACACACAATTAACGTCCATGGGAATTCTACTGACTCTGCAATCAAGGACTGAATTTATTCGCGATCGTCGATAAAATGATACGCAATAGTTTTCGTGGGGCCCTGCAATTCTATGAATGAATGAACGTGATTAATTGGATGATTAGTGGATGAAGCGATTATATATGAAGGTTTAGCAATGATTTGGAGCTATTTACGGCTAATTTTAGATCGTGCCTTGTTTCAATTTCTTGCTAAAATAATCACAGTTACGTTACAGCTTATACTGGTGATTGCACTAGCAAGGAGTTTGTGCATGTCGGCCGGCCGTGCGTACGCATGGAAGAATAGAAAGTTTTACATGTATTTGTACTGTTGGTGATTATTTATTGGTTTTTCTGAATATTTTTTTCATTTCATGATTCCTAAAAATGTCTGTGTGTGGAAAATACAAACCGATGCTTCGGCAGCGACTGCGTGCCGGTTTGTTTCGGTGCAGCGGTGCTCTACGTCAGCCTGACTAATATTAACGTTACAGCTACTGCACAAGAGTATCGCCAATAATGGTATCGCCGCTCGTCAATAATTTTTACTTTGCGCGAGAAGAAATGAAACTCGGAAGCACAAATAATTTGATGGGAATTGAAAATAACTCATCTATAATACAGAGTGTATTTCAGGATATAATTTCATGCCTAGGCCTTTCCAGGAGTACTTAGAGTAACAGGCTTCGAATGTCTTCAACTCAGCCTTGAGAATATGGCGAGTTGATTTTGCAAATTGGCGAGCCATATTTATGTTACACTCGCCATTTGGCGTGTAGTATTGAATTTTTTTGTCGAGGCCTGGTGACAGTTAGGTGACCGACTGATGGGCCAGCCAGTATACTCTGCACTCAAACAAGAGAGAGCTCCTCGGCCCTGGAGTGCAGGGCTATAGCAAAGTAGGTCAAACGATCAGGTTTTGAATGACCCATCCGTCATTAAATCAACCTGTGCAAAGTGCCATTTTCTTTAGCCTCAGAACCATTTTCTATCAATCTTCCCATTCCAGGCATGCCGAGAGCACGATTTATCAGGAAATGAAAAATGTTTTTGGGCATACCGACCTTGACTTACCGATCCGTTGGAGTAGCTAGGAAAATTCCTATAAAAGCTATCCACAATCCGAGATGTGCATTTAACTGCCTATGTCACAATAGACAATATCACCTATCCATTGTCACTACAGTAGTGACAACAATCCTAGATATATAAGGCCAAGTAAAAAAAAAAAATAGTTTCTCGTACTAACTTTGCTGAAAGTTTGGTCGTGGATGGCCTTGTTTTTTTTTTGGCTCTCAGACAGTCCAAATACCGATATTTTCATACAGCAGTTCTGGAAATGAGCATGAGGCGTCTTTTTTTTTTCTTTTGTTTCCTGAGGTTATCCCCCTAGTGGCCACAAAGCCTCTAAAATGTTCCTACATAGTTTGGCATGGCATCAGTAGTAAGTTTTTCCTTTTAACAGATTTTTTTGAAGAAGTTATCAGTGCAGTTGTTCAAAAAAAAAGAATTTGACAACTATCTAAAAAAGCGTGCGGCGGGGAGAGAAACTGCTTTTTTTTTTTACTTGGCCTAAGGCTACTGTACATATTCATGGAATAGTCTTTTTTGATAGCATATCATCTTTTTAGAGTTCCTCAACCAATTTTCTTCCAGCTGGCGTAGTAGCTGAATAGTTCAATTTTAATCTTGAACCTGTGTGCAAAATAAAAATGAATTCATGTTTAGCGTCCCTTCCCTCCTCCTTTTTGGTGTTCTGATATTGTTTTTTTTTCGTCATTCAGGCCATAACTTTTCTGGAAAGAAATCTTTTGAAGTCCAACTCCATGGAATCAGTTTTGCTCTTGAACAAAAGAACAATTTGAAGCATTTGTTAGGTAGAGACCCTGTAGAACCATAAAATAAAAGGAATAAAGAAGGTTGCTCCTCTGAGAAAGGTCACGTGACAAAACCCTGCTCTTCGACTCGCTTCTTTTCCTCTTTTCGAACCTGTCCTAAGTCTGGTATTTCTCATGTTGCATTTTACCTAGAAATGGTTATTATGCAATTTCTGGTTATGAATGGCTATAGTTCGAGCTAATGTGGGACACCCATCTGGTATATCACATCTTGATAGCGCTGGTACATCACCCAAAAAAAAAAAGTGCCACCCCATTTTCGAAAAAGCGGAGCAAACATGTATATGAGTTTTTGTTTTTACTTGGCCTAATTTGACTGCAAAGTTGAAAATATGCTTCAATGTGCAATAACAACACAATCGGCTTTGCCACTGTGCATATGGCACTGCACTGATATTGATAACGGCAAATTCATGAATTGGGTGAAACGAAATGCCTTGTTTTTTTTTGGGGAAATATTATCACTCAACAAGCATATTTTGCAAAACGTATAACTTGGTGGTGATCACGAGTCCAGATCCTGATAGCGAGTCGATCAACACGTCCATTTTGCACAGCTAAAAGTATGGAAATATCACCTGATATGGAAACATTAACGCAGCAATACACTTCTTATTCGGACACATCAAAACAATTATATATAAATCGTTCCTATTTTGGGAGAACAGAATTTGGGCTAGCGTTAGATTCAAGTGTTTTTGTAAATGGCTAAATTACCCTGCCAACGAATGCCAAAAAAGAACCGGACAATTCTCTTTCTTTCATGTGTCATTACCCATAGATAGTTTGATAAAGTTTGAAATTTCTCGCAGTGTCGTGTGAGGAATCAATTTCTGCACGGTGGTCAACTCGCAATTGGTACAACTGTTTTGCTGCATGCTATTGCTAGCACCACTTTTTGGAACACCGTTGCCAAGGACTGTTCCTTCTCAATCAAACAAAATGAAAACAGAAGGGCACAAACTGATGAATGATTCGTTCCACGTTTCATATGACTTTCAAATTTCAAATATTTGTCAAGTGAACAAACTCATGATTGCCCGAGTTCACTAAAATTGCATTTAGCGCCATCATTAATCCCATTATCATCCATCATTGAAATGTATCATTACCCGGCATTCCTCCACTTTAGTTTAGCGGGTTCAATTCTTTTCCCAATTTTCCCACCAACAATTCAAATTAACAGTAGGCTACTATTAGATACAGTGTTAAGAATAACCGGGAATAATATAACCCGCTCAAGTGTAGTTTTGCCAATACCCGTAAGATGCCACTTAATATACAGGACAACCTCATCTGGCATCATTAGGTCATGATTATGAATATTTGCCTTATACGACTGAGACCAACGGAATTTCAAATATCGAAATAACGCTTGGGCCTAGGCTACAGTGCACAACTAGGCTAGGTATCCAGTGAAAACCATTGTTGGGCCCCCACCTCATTTATTACAAAAAAAATGCAACGCCACACCTACCCGTACAAATGCAATAAAAATGTTCATAAAATACCTCTCGACAAAAAGGCAACAGGTACTTTGAAGTATTTGTCGTCGCTTGCTTCAAAATTGCGATAGTATTGTAGAGGTCCACACGAAAGCAGACCAGTTCTTTGCCTTCCGCACTGCAAGTACAAAGGCATACAGTGTAGGCTCACATGGGACTTTTACTTTAGATTTTTCACCAATTCCAACATGAAAAGGTAATTAATTTGTTATGATACCGTGTGTTATCACTTTGTGCTTGCTGCTGATGGCCTTGTGTCGTCGGATGGCTCTTGGTGTCCATAATCTGAAAGGATTCTGAATAAGAACCAACGAGCTACCGAAGGACAGCAATGGCGGACCAGCACTAGGCACTAGCGTAAAAACCCTAAATTACCTGTTGTGATTGGTCAATTACGGTCATGTGGTACATTACAACCGCGTACACATCGTTGTTGAGATATTTCTTCAAATTACACGGAACTGAAGAGAATTTCCATGCATACTTCTTACCTGTGAAGAACAACATCGAAATCTCGCTTCTTGTTCACCGAAGAGGTTGAAAAACCATGAGTATTGGTAGAAAATGGGATTAGGAACAGGCCTTTCGATTGCGTGCGTTATTGCAACATCCTAATGTTTGTCTTTCATCTCAATCGGCTAATAATTAACCAAAATTTTCTTCAAATCGACATTTCACTACTTATATGAGGGAACACTCATTTTTCGTGCATCACAAGTGATGTTGTATTTTTTATATTCGCCGTTCATAGGAATTGTGAGACGTATGGGTCCATTTTCATTCTAGTCAAAAGAGGCATCCACCCATTATCTCTTTTTGAGGTATCCATTTTCGTTATCTATGTGACGGCTCCATCTTTCATATTGCTAGAGCAACACACCTGCGAAGTAGTTTTCTAGCTACAGCAACACGATTCCGATAGTCGGTCGCAGAGTCGTCGCTCCTCGATATACCCTGGACCCTGGCCAACTGAAGGCCGGAGTCTCATTCAACTCTGCAGATACCCTTCCTCTCCAGCTCAGGGAAACCCCATAGCGGATACAGGGGGGAGGGGGGACCGGATCCCACTCTTTTGGTTCAGAGCATGTTAAACATTAAGCTGCGTTTCCATGCACGCGGGCGGGCGGGTGAAATCACTCACCATAACTTGAGGGGGGGGGGGGGGGGGGAGCCATCCATACCTGCGTTGCGCGTTCCGTTGCGCGTCCGTTATTTTTTTCGAGTGCCATCCATAGTCCGTCGCGCTTCCGTTGACCCTGCGATATTTCACCCATTCTTCTCATTAGAACTACCAGGTTTGGGATTTAATTAGCAGGCACTTGACATGTAAATACTTGTAAACACGTTGATATGTGTTCAAATAGTTGTATTTGTGTTGAGATTAGAGAGAAACTGTGTAGGATATTATTTCGAATGTTAAAACACCAAATTAGGTTCTATTCCCTGCCACCAGACTCCCCAAATCACTAATATACGACTCTGTCCTTCAATATAGTACGAAAAGCGGCCAGTGTAATTCCAGGGGGATCCCCGGAAATCGATTGCGCAATACCGCGCGGGCACGCGGGCACCATGGCGTCAATCCTGGGGGGGCGGGGGACGTGTCCCCCCACCTTTTGAGGATCTCCATTTGACTTTCATTTTTCACACAAGTATTTTTTTTGGCGGCGAGGTCCTGTCCCCCCCACTTGGTCATGTCCCCCCCACTTCTGAAGATGGATTGACGCCTATGGCGGGCACGCGGAAAAATCGGTCATGTATCGATTCAATAAAAAACGACCACCCGCCCCGCCCCGCCCGGCCGCCCGCCCGCCCGCGTCCGCGTGCAAGGACACGGGTCTATGTTAACTTATTGAAACCGATTTAAACGCCCGCCCGCGGGCATGGAAACGCAGCTTTATACACGTAAAATTATTATCACCATACACAAACTTCCTATCAGAAGTCAAATTGACTATATCATAGCCCATTCAACTTCCAAATCTATCACACCGACGCTCGTGCATACAATGGCCTCCATACCAACACTGATCACAAATCATTATAAGTAGTTTCACCCTAAACATCTCAATGAGAAGAAAATTTTCCATGTCAATCAGGATGTTAGAAGTAGTAATTCGTCATCTTAATCAAACCAAATTGACTACAATGAAAGTGTAAACAAGGCCCTGAATGAAGCAAATATTTTCTGAGTCACCTCATCGTATAACTGGACTAAACTCTCCTCAATTTTAGCCTAGAAAATGCTGAAACATAAACCCACCCACAAGGAAAGTTCGTTTCAATAATACTGAAATAGCGGACTTATCCAAAAAAAAACAGAAAGATCTCAGACTTCAAATCGACAACTGTAAAGATATACTAGAAGGAGGTTAAAAACGAAAAGGAATAAGTAATCAAAAAACACATTCACTGTCAAAGCATCACATGAACAAAACTATTGACAGCTTCTTTCAAGCACTAAAAGTAGTGCAACGAAAGAGAAGAAGGATCCAATTTCAATTAAAATTGATGATGAAATCGTTGGAGATACAGATGCAAAAATTAAAGAAATCAGCCAACATTTTTAAACCTTTCAACTGTAAACAACCCAGAATCAAAACCAAACTTGTCTCCCAGAAAACTGGCAACATTTGATGAAGTGAAATTAAACGAGCGGTTTGCATCATTACAGAATAATAAATCCCCAGTTTGACAAATCACAGCAGAACATCTCACATGCCGCCAGTCACCGCATAAAATACATAGCTGATAATACTGAATAACAAGCCAATCGACGAAAGACCAATGAATTGAACCAGGAATCTTAACACCAATCTGCCAATTCAAAAACCAGGAAAACAAAGGCCCACCAAAAAATTTAAGACCTGTGATCTACTTTCAACCCTGAGGAAAATCCTCGCAACTTGTATTACAAGGAGAATCCGCCCCCTAATTGATGAACATAGACTTCCGTCACCAAACAGCCTATACCTCATAGATGCACTGCAGAACTCGTGTTCGCTTTCAAAATTTTAGCTGAAAAGTCGTAACTTCATAGGATATACCATCAACCTTCTATTGCTTGACATGAGCAAGGCGTTTGATACGATTCAAAGAGGCACACTAATAAATGATTTGCAACAGATCCTCGAGAGCGACGATCTCTATCTCATTTCACTATTACTGAACAATGTTTCATTACACGGTCAAAATTAGACGGCCAGAACTAGGAATCTTTCAGCAAGAACATCGGGTCCACACAGGGGACAGTGCGAGTGCATTATTCTTTATAACATACTGGCCAACTCATTGAAATCGGATGAACTTGACATTGATTTCAGTCCAACCATCTCAGTTAGTTGATCATGACTACAACGCAAATAGTAATACCGACAACTTTTTCACCGTGGACCAACAATACGCTGATGATATCTCTTGGGCATCGATGGTGCACATATATTACCATACATCGAAGAGCGAGCGACTGAGGAACTGACAAGAATAATCCTAAAAATATACAGCCCGAAAATGAGACTTTTCAATCAAAGAATGGCAATGGAAGTTGGAAGAAATGTAATATGTCGGAAGTTTGTTAGGAACCGTAGAAGACATCAACCAAGAATTGGTATTACCAACAACGCTTTCAACCCTCTATCAACAATTTTCAAGAGCAGACGAATACGTACAAGCATCACACCTCCGGATTTCGATGCCCTATACAGAGTATTTTTCTGTATAATTGCGAGCTGTGGGGTAACAAACGCAGAATCTTTATTACAAAATTGACACTTTCCAAGAAGACTACTCCGCAATGTTCTCAACATCAGATGGACCAATAACAATTGGATACCAAACCGGACGAGGTCTCTATGATTTGACCAATCAAATCCCTTGGGCTTCCGTAGGTAGCACTAGACGTTAGATATTTTTTGGTCACGTCGCTAACTCCAGAGAAGAAGCTCCAGCGAAGATCGCTCTGAGAGAAGCATTGAGACATACACTAAAGCCTTTGGGAAGACCCCCCTTGTGACTACTTTGCCTCGGAAAATCAAATCGCAATTCAAGGACATCACCATTAACAGTTTCGAGGATGCAATTAACCTTGCGCGAGATCGTGATACGTAGCGGACATTGATCACTGAGCATGTCGGATAGACGAGACTCAACCTACTCTCCTACTACTACTACTACAAACGGCATCCCAAAATGCCTAAATGGCGCGCCATACCACCATCCGTTATTTTGACGTGCGTGGAAAAATCGCTCTCTGCCGCGATTGCCAAAAAACACGGATAGCCACGGAAGGGCAACGGACGCGCAAAGGATGTTGGATGGTTAGCTAATGTTAATCTCATGTACTCGATTTTTTCCACTCACGCGCAACGCACGCGCAACGGATGTATGGATGGCAACCTTCTAATAGAACCGTTCCATGCACGCAGTCGGGCATGCGCCTGGTATTTCGCCATCGATTCCCGGGGATTCCCTGCCAATTTCAACTACTAGCTTGCAGTGGCGTACCCACGGGGGTCAGACCCCCCCCCCCCAATGACCTAAGTGATCAATACATTTCAACACAAAAACTGATTGGTTGCAGTTCAGTTGCGGTTTTGCAGCTGTTATTTAGCAAATATTGCAGCAGCAAAGTGTCTCGAGGCCCTGAAAGGTATTATTGCCCATAGGGAGGGTCAGGCCATTTTGACGGGCGCGCTTCCCTGGCTCCCGACCTCAACCCCCCCTTACCACAAGAAAAATCTCTCGGTAGGCCTGCTGACTGTAGCCCGATGGGGAAGGAGTAGAGAACAATGTTATGTTCAAATCATGTTATAAACAACAATCATAAATGTTTCAACACCAGGGATGAAATCTTATACAGATTGTCTCTAGTTTTAACGGCCAGGACAACCTATTGACCACATTATCTGCATATTAAAACCATTGATCGTGTTGTAGTTTTTTTTCTTTAATTTTCCTGTCTCGGATGGGATGGCCAGCACTCCCGACGAGGAAAGAACTGAATCTGTAAAACGGCACAAAAAAGTCAGTTGTCTCCCAACGATGGAAGCTCCCAACTGGGAAGGGTCGGAGAGTGTAAGGAATCCGAAAGGGAACCGCCTAGCCAAAACAAAAAATAAAAAAAACCATATCAAGACACACGGCAAATGGAGATGTACCAGTCATTATGGGCAACATAAGTCTGACCAACTTCCCATTGTTCTCAACCAAACTAATAGGGTTCATTTACTCCTGATAAGAAACCTACACACTAAATTTCAAGGTTTTAAGACTTTACCTCTGATGACCTTAGCTGACCTCAACATGACGCTAAAAAACAACAGGGCTCATCATGGGGGCACACATACCGAATATGAGCTCTCCATCCAGGTGGGTCGAGTTTATATTACAAGCCAAAATTGGCAAATATCGACTTTTCAATATTTTCCATTAAAGACACCGCCACTTTAACCACAATTCACGCGGTAATATCTCCGATATTGAAGTCGATTCGAACATTAATGGAAACAAGTTCTGGGACAGTCTCGATTATTTATGAGTATTGAAAAGAGTGATCTCACCTCAGGGACAGTGGCCGTACTCACGAGAAGGTTTTCATTTTGGGGGCAGAGTCAGAAAACACCACCCCCGCCACCACCCAACTCAAGTGACCAACCAAATGTTTAACAGAAAACATATTTTTGTAGTTCAGTACAGGTTTTGCAGCGGTTATTCAGATATTCACTGCTTTGGAACACCGAATTTTCAAAAGTTTCTCATATCTACGGGGCTCACATGACCGAATCGAAAATGTGGTGGCATGGTGGGCCGTCACTCTGATCGTGCTTGGCATCATTGGATCACTCTAAAGTGAAAACTAATAATTTCCACACAAATGTGACACGTGAATTTCTCTAGCATCATACGCAGAAATGAAATTTGTGTGTACAGACTATCCTGGACATTGAAAAGGGGGTGAAGTGTTCACGTAATGTTCAAGTAGACTACTTCCTTCGAGGCCGAGCCGCAGCAGGCGGGCCGAGACCGGGGGCCTGGCTGAACATATTCAAACAATGGTTGATTTTAAAAAACTAGAAAATGTCGGCGGGTAAAACCGCAGACGTATATATCCCCGCATATCTATCCAGACAATTGGTGAACATGAAAAACCGGACAATATTCGTGGAAAGAAGAATTTAAGACTTGTGAAGCGAACGTGTACAGGTAAATGGGCAATTCCATAATGCACTTGTGAATTGTATGAGCACCCCTACAGCTCGGACAAGTGCGCCCTAAAAAGCCACATTTATTCAAGATTCGACCTCTTTAACCACATGGCCACCCGACATAGGTAAAATTCAGGTCAGACGTCACAAACATGCAGGTCAACAATTAACACAATGGTTGACCATCCAGCCTCCGATTATAGCCAAAAAACAGTTTTTGACCCCTAAGAATGACCGCGAAGACGTTAATGACATGGCAGTATTATGAAAAATTGGTACTTCCATTGTGATACTCACTCCTAGGAGCATTGCATTCTGATGACACACCCTCAGTGCTATTGCCAAAAAGTATAACAATCAGTTTTTGACCCTCACGTGACCTTGAATGACCTCCACAATTGACAAGGCGGTGTTTTATGAAAAATGTTACACTACATGTGATGCATTCACTCATAGAGCATATGCATCTTCCTATCAACACGCCTAATGTTTATGCGAAAAAGGTATAAAAATTAAATTCGCCCCTTGTAACTACGAAAGTAAGGGTCCGATCGAAGCGGGGGGAGTTGTTCTCTCCAAAAGCACACAAGCTCAATACATAACCAAAAAATAACAAGTTTCTATTTTTTTGCCCCTAACTCTTAAATAAGCACATTTATTCAAGATTCGACCTTCAACCGACATGCCACCACAGAGGTCAAATTCAGGTCAGAGGTCATCACACCCCATGAGGTTTCAACAATCATATAGCAATGGTGAACCATCCAGCTTTCGCAGATATTCAATTCTACGATTATAGCAAAAAAACAGTTTCTGACACCCCTAAGGTGACCCCGAATGACCTTCAGATATGACAGTTTTTATGAGAATTGGTACTCCCATGTGATACATCCACTACTAGGAGCATTTTGCATTCTGATGAACAAAAAACAGTGCTATGCCGAAAAAAGTATAAAGCAGTTTTGAACCCTAAGTGACCTTTAATGACCTCCAAGGACCTGGCGGTTTTAGGAAAAGTGTTACACTCCATGTGATGCATCCAACTCCTAGAAGCATATGCCATTCCAATGAAACATGTCCAAGTTATTGCGAAAATGGTATTAAATTGAACTTTGGACCCCTTGTAACTAACCCAAAGTAAGTGTTTCCGACGAAGCTGCGGAGTTGTTTCTGCTCCATAAAGCACACCAAAGCTCAATCACAGATCAAAATAACAGTTTATATTTTTTTTGCCCGTAAACTCCTTAAATAAGCACATTTATTCAAGATTTCGACTTCCCCCCACCCCAAAAAAAAAAACCCCCCAACATGGACCACCCGACAGGAGGTCAAACATTTCAGGTTCAGAGGGTCCACCCACACATGCAGGTCAACAATTATATCACAATGATGAACAATCCAGCCCTTCGCAGATAATTCATCCCGGATTATAGCCAACAAACAGTTTGACCCCTAAGTGACCCCAATGACCTTTAAATGAAGGACAGTTTTTAGAGCATTGGTTTCCCACTGTGTACATCCCACCCAGGGATTTTGCATTATGTGAACACACCAGGCTATTGTCGAAAAATACTAAAATCAGTTTATGACCCTTAAGTGACCTTTAATGACCTTCAATGGAATGGCGGTTTGTTATGAAAAATGGTTACACTCCATGTGATGCATCCATCCTAGAAGCATATTGCATTCCAATGAAAATGTCCAAGGTTATTGCGAGAAAAAAGTATTAAACTCATTCATTTTGATGATCAGGACAACTATATGCAAAATTAGTCCACAAATTTAACCTCAGTGATCTTGATGCTATGAATAAAATTTATCAGGGACGGTAGAGGTCCTATTCACAAAATGTTTCGTCAAAATCCATAAATGTTGAGAAAATACTGGTCAGTAATATTCTAATTATGCTAACGAATATGTAAATAAACACAAATGAGACCTTCAAGTGATTTCAATTGCAATTGAATAAAATTATCGGGACTTAGACGTCCTACTCACCAAGTTTCGTGAGAACTCAAACGAAAGTTTATAATTTGCCTTATTTGCTAAATGGGCCAAATATATGCAAATAGTTCTGCAAGATGACCTCCAGTAGGTGACCCGGCCACATTATGGAAAAATCATCGGCACGGATAGTTGGCCCTAGTCACCAAGTTTCATGAACATCCAATGAAGTGGGACATATCAATACTTCTGCTCTAATTGGCTACTGGCCAAAAAAAAGCAAAATTGCCTCGGAGGACGAACGGTCACCATGGTTTTCGGCTCCAACAACTACCCACAACCACCACGTTTCGTGTAAATCGCACAAATTGAAATTTTTGCGAAAAACCTGCAAAATAGAGGGCAACAAATTCACGATATAGCCCATTTTCGACGAGATTTTACTCATCCGGACTTGTGTACCAAGTTTGGGTCATCGGATAAGGGTTAAAGACATGAGGAGCGCTACGGCAAAGGTTACGGCGGCGGCGGCGCGGAGACGGCGGGCACAGGGTCAAAACCATAATATCCTGAACACTTACGTGTTGCGGGGATATAATTATCCCCAAATTGCATTAGCCCTGAAAAGAAGAAGATATGGAGAAGCCGTTCTTAAATAGGAGGGGGCGTCGCTCGTCGTAGTACCAAGGTTAGGCAAATCAGGCCCCTGCGAAGTGGGGGGGGGGAGGAGTGCTGCGGGTGCTGCGGGTGCTGCAGCACCCCCGATTTTTGATGGTGTGCGGAGCACCCCTGCGATTTTCTAGGTCATTGTGTCCAGCAGCCCTGTCGATATTTTTGAGCTTAAAGGTCATGGATCAATATTTGCACGAAAAATTGGGATCCCGGTTTCGACAGCTGGCTGGGGTAACTTTTATTCAGTGTACTTGATATCTAACTCAAAATTCTTATTAGATTGTTTTATTTTTTTGTTGAGAAGGCTGAAATGTTAAAAAAAAAAAAACAGCTGACGTGGTGTTTTTAATAGAGGATGAAAGCGATATGTACCGACAACAGAGGGCAGGGGATCGGTGCAATTAGTATAGGGGTTACGTGATTAACGTATAGAACTATACAGGCGCGGAGCGGGGCGAAACCAATTCTGAGACATGTGAAATTGGGCAAAAATTTTGAGAGGGATACTAATATGAAAAATTGACCAATTGTATGCTGACTGGCTCAATTCCTTTCATCGAATGCCCGAAAAAATGCACACATTTTCCCATGACAGTGATGTTCAAGCAAATGTGCAAAAAATCTGCAGCAGCCTCAACCCATGGAAGGGTCTGGATGGAATATCTCAAGACTGGCTATGGTGGATGAACACCAGATTGAAGAAATGTAAGGATTACATCGATCAGTTTTTGGGAATTTCTGTAATTTCAGTGATTACATACTGCCATAGTTCGCGGGAAGTGCCGCTCCATGGCTCCCTGCAATCGAGGGAGAGGGTGGGGGTGGGCTGTAAGAATTTTCTTGCGGTACGCGTCACTGATGGGGTGGCCCGCGAGTTGTAATGAATAAAAGTAGATCAGTTCTTTCAAGAGGTTTCTTGAGATATGACCATTTAGAAATTATTGTCAATTGGGGATGTTGCTACTGCCATAAACATGGGAAGCCCGTTTCCGGCAATCTGGGGGTTCATAAGGCTCAAAATTTCCTTGTACTATACGGAGACCACGATGCTGGCCCAAATCGTAAGGATAAACATCAATAGTTCTTCAAGAACGTTCTTGAAATACAAATTCCTTAAAGTATGACAATTTTAGGAGGGACGGTGCTCACTGCCATACAGTGCGGGAATGGCCGCTTCCTGCAATCTGAGCGGTCTAGAAAACGAAAAAAATTCCCTTACAAATTACGCGTCCACGATGTGGCGGCTGGCCCGATTGTAAGGAATACACATCGATCAGTTCCTTCAAGAACTTAGATTATTTGCCGAGACTGTGTGTTGTACAGAGGAAATTCATAACAATAGTGATAACATAACTCCAAGAGGATCTTAACACGCTAGTAAGATGCAAAATAAATGGCAGATAAGATGAGTTTCAATGCTAACAAGAACGCAATCTGCGTAGTGAGTCCTGCCTTTTTTCATGACATGTTCCCCTTACTCAGCATATCAAACCTGCAACGATGTGTGTTGCCAACTAAACACCACCAATTGACACCAAACGTCACTGCATAATTACTAAGGCGCATGAGATGGAGATACTTGTTGCTTGTGACAAAGGTCAAAATCATCTGCGGGCCATTGAAGTGAAATACTAAAATAAACCTGGTAAGTATATCTGCAGAGTGAAGGTAAAGTCAGAAGTCATAACCAGCGAGGGCCAACGTTGTCCATCAGTGTGGGAAGCCCAGCAACCGATAAACACGAGTCAGCAGACTGCAGGCAAGGCTAAATGATGAAGATCACTGTAGCAGAAATCATCACTCATAAGTGACTGTGGTCAAAGCAGATAGATGAATGAAGTGCAGTCTTTGAATCGGACGAAAAACATCATTAACCAAATGTTAAAAAAAGCTTGTTGGAGGGGATATGTGGGAAAGAGAAGTGCATACAGGCCTAATATTGTCAAGATCCTCCATACCCTGACAAGGCAAGTCATGTAGGTCATTCAGTATCCAATAGCATGTGTCTACATGTTGGTCATTGTACCATATGTCGTTAATCACGAATGTGAGAGGGGGAAAGTCATTGCCAGTCAATCGTTTTCAAATTTGTACAGCCGAAGTAGTCTGTTGGTTTTTCAAAGTGAATGGGGGTGTATCAATTAATTATTTTTCAGGACAAGTGACTGCAGGGGTGCTGCATCATTGGTTTGAACCCACCTAAGTGCAAACGACTCACTTGTCTGGGGTACAAGGGGTGGGTCATCATTGACAAGGGAATACCTGTTCAGAAGACTTGTATCAATAGACATTGTACCAAGTCCAGCAAATGTCTTATTGCTATTTTAGGGTCAAACTTTGCACAAGGCTTCCAAATCACACATTTCTCATACATTGGTGGGGTTGGGGAATGTCTTATATATGGCCAACACATAACAAATAAATATGGCTGCACGATAATTAATACAAATTGATATAGAACAGACAAGATCTTGTAATTTTCTAGTATATATAACCACATGGTTGAGACATTTATGAATTATGTGGGCAGGAATGTTGATCCAGTATGACTTCTGGCTAATTGTTTAACATGTTATTATACCGGCAATCACTTTCCAAAATAGTCAATCATGTGACATCAAACACCAGATAGATATGCACTGGGGAAGAATGAGAGATACTTTATAGAATCAAACCCCTGCCCATTTCTGCTGGGGACAGGGTCAATGCCATCACTTTTGGCTCAATAGCAAAAAAATGCAACAAATGTGCCTTTCCACACTTTCAGAAGCTGCCTTGACCCTGCTTTCGTCTTCCTCCCAAATCACTACCTCTCAATGCTTCTACACACACCACAGTTAACCCCTCATTAGGGCTTTGTCTATGAACTCACAGGTCATAATGACCCAATGGTCAGTCTGCCTGTCATGTAATTCACAACCTGGAAGGATGCTTTTCCATTCCAATAGGGAGGTAAACAAATCAGACAACCGTAGACTGAGGGCACACCGAGAATAATTGGATTACCCACTCTCAATCCTCTGAGCATGGCCAGTGACAGGTACCATTTCCACATGAATGTCTGAAAGGCAGTCTAAAGTTTATTATGGTGTCTTGTTTATTCTCACTTCTTGAAGTCTCACAACACAGCTTGAGAGATTAATCCTTGTGCGATTGGGAATGTTGGACCAGTTCAAACTGAAGCTTATGATAGTATACACACAATGCAGACTGTGGTTGAAGAGGATAATGGCTGGGCTACATAGGTGTTCTAAAGGAATTCAGCAGGACAATTTCTGGTGTGCTTTCTCTGTTATTAAATAGTTAAAGGGACATTTGAAGATCATATCACCGTTTTCAATTAATGCAAAGCAACAAACTTGGCATGCTCCACTCGAGTAATATAATACAAGCCTAGGGAGAAAAAATTAGCGGTGTTTACCCCCCCCCCCACCGCCATCGGATATCCCTATATCGTACAAGACGTATGACGCAAGAGAAACGTATTGCCTTGCAATTAGAATTGGGGGGGGGGGGGGGGGGGGAATTTTGTCAATAAATCAAGTTTTTGGATTCAGGTTCACAAGAGTACATTTTTCACTTGTCATAGGCTGCCTATGAAACCTGGGTTTGAGGGGGGGGGTGATGTAAGAAGAAGGCGTATCTGCCTTTCAATTCCACGCCACCCAACCGTAGCAACACCACATGTCAGGAGGTCATACATACTACATAATACATACATAAGAAATACATACATAGGTGGTCAATGGTGCTAGTCCAAATCAGGAATATCAGGAATAATAATAAAATACAATTGAAGAATTTGTACTGTATACACTGGGGAATACTGATGGGAAAGGGAGAGGGGAGGGGGAGTGTATAAGCAACCCAGATTTTGAAGAGGCCACAAACACTTTTGGTGGTCGAAAAATATAACATAATGAGAGGAAGTATACGCAAGAAGAGGCTGTTTCTGCTTTGCAGTTAGGAATTTGTAAATAAGGCAAGTATTGCAGGATTCAAAATAGGGCTACATTGTTAATTCCATTAGCGCCTATATGAAAACTGGCGGGGTGGGGGGGGGGGGGGTAGTGCGTACACGACCAAATTGCCACCCCCACCGTAGCAACACCGCTACTGATCAGAGCTACATATAGGCTGGTCACTGGTGCTATCCAATCAAAATATTCAGGAAGATAATAAAATGACCATCAAGAAATTTGTATGATTGTCTGGGGGAATATTGGGTGAGTCCAATACTGAAACGATATCAGGCAATAACAATAAAATTTGACAATTCAAGAATTTGTACTGTATTCACTGGGGGGAAGATTTGTGTGGGTGGTTATATGCTTGTTCTCATCTGTACAATGATCGTTGCAAGAGATTATAGGGATTGTCCTATGGTACCTTCATTGAAGACCTTGACCTGATACCAAAACAAGGGGGTAGTCTTATCATGTGTACAATCACACACTAATTTGAACTTACTTAGATACCTTGATTCATAGATATCCATGCGACGAGCAGATTGTCAACTGCCAAATTATCCACATTCAGTTGGTTTAGACTTTCTTGACCTTCCACATTATTGAGATAGCTTGTGATATGAGTATCGTAGTAGGTAGTGTCGTTGATTTTTTGTTTTCTTAACAAGACGCATCTGGGCCACAAAAAAAAACATTGCAAAATCACCAGGTCAAAAGGTAAATGAGGTCAAAAGGTCAAAGGTTCAAAAAGGGTCAAAAGAGGTCAAAGACGGTCACCAGATTTATTTCACCAGACGACGAACGAAACTTCCCATTAGGACAGTCATCCAAAATGTTTCGTTACTGAGATATATGACGATTTACTGTGGTGACCTCCTGTGTGACAAGGCCGGTGTCACCACACAACCTACACAACACACACACACACAGACACCCACAACAACATACGCACGGTGCAGGACTGCATAGATCCTGTTGCCTTCGCAAGGAATCCAAAAAGTGTTTGTATGCGTCTTACCCATTGCTAAAATGCCAAGATTTTTGGCTATAAAGCTACAGGACTTCCTGTCTGCAAGATATAAGGAACCACCCTGACTAGTAATAATCTTTCTTGAAGAATCATGTAAACAATCGCTGCCACGCACGGCGAATCACACTCTGGCTTTGTATGGAGGAAATCTCCACATTGCCCACACAGGCGTCAAGGAATCGCCTCTATAAGACCTTAGTGCGACCCCTACTTGACTATTCCCGAGTGTGTGGGACCCTCATACGCTAACCTAATTACATACCCTTGAATCTATTCAACGGCCTGCTAGATTCTGCTTGAACGAATTCAAATCTAGGTACGGGGCGTTGCCAATATGATGGAGGAGTTGGGATGGCAGCCGATTTGCAACAAGGGCGTTGTGTTAGAGGGCTCACTATTTTATAAGGCAATACATCGGTCACATGTCGATCCATTTAATTAGTGCCATCACGTCACTGTTAATCGACCCTCTCGGCCACACACACCAAAGACGCCCGTTCAACACTAGCAGCAAATAAGACTGCTATAAGTTTACCTTCTTCCCGAGAACGTTCAGAGTTGAAACAATCTACCTGAAGCTCTCGTGAACATCAACGATATCGAAAAGTTCCAAGCGGCAGTCATAGTTCAAAGAATGTTTTTAAATAAAAAAATCGGGAATTCAGTGACGATTTTAGGGTTGTTGAATCATGGCTACGCCTTATGACCCCAGAAGTGCCGTTCCTGCAAATTTGGGGGGTTCTGTAAAATGCAATCCTTTGTTCGCTACGCGCAACCCATGTGCGCTCCGCTTAGTGGTGCCTACCTCATATGTCCCCGCCAATATTACACAGATCGCCGCCCCGATCATTACAACTGAAAGACAGTGGCACAGTAAGTGAAAGTAATTATTATAAGTGATCATATGAAAAGCAGGACACTCCCATCCTTATACCCTCACTGACGGCGGTCGATAATGGAGGGACCCTGAGTTTAGTTATCCCTTAAGGCCCGAAACATGGCTTATTACGCCCGCTGTTAACTGTTGTTCGCTTTTGCTCATGGGTCGCCTTTGCTAGTTGATGGCCTAATTAACAGATTAGGGGTAGCTACGTTTACGCGGGTACATCAGGGTGTACTAGATCTAATCGGAAATCCACGCAGTCGCTATGGAAATAATTAAAAAAAAAGTATACAAAATTGCAAAAAGAAAAAATATGAAAAATGAAATGAAGAAAATATAGGTTTTCATGTAGGGGGTAGGGTGAGGTGTCTTTTGTCCGGAAAGCTCAGCACCCCCAGTTATTAAAATCGTTTCGAAGAGGGGCTGTGAACATAGAGGTAGGCCACGAGGAGAAAGATTTGTTAGGACTGATTCCATGTGCACCCCTCCCTCCCCACGAAACAATGCCAGGGCAGGGGATAGGCACATTCGCTTGGGGGGGGTTTAAGTGTTGGACGTATGAACTAGATACAGGCGCGGAGCGGGGCGAACCATTCTGAGACATGAGACATTTGGACGAAAAAAGAGCGGTGAAATAATCTGACCACAGAAGCCAAAGGCTTAGTGAATTCCTTGACTTCTTTATGACACATATAGCCAAGACACAAGGACAAATGAAGATTGCACCCAGCTCATCATGGGAACCATAAAGTCTGACAAAATTCCCATCTTTCCCAACCAACCACTAGGCTTCCTATACTCTTGATAAGGACGCTAAACAATAAATTTCAAGGTTGCCAGACTATGACCTTATGGGAACGCAAATGAACTCACTCACAAAAACAAAAAAACGTGTTTTTTAAAAACAATTTTTAACATGTTTCGCTGGATGATTCGAAAAAGTTTTTTTTTTTTGTTTTGGAGTAGCACGAAGGTTAGGAGATGTTTCCAGAACGTTTCACAAAAACGTTTGAAGAAAGAAGAAACGTTTTGAAAACATTTCAAAATTCTGAAAGTGTTCTAAAAAGGTTTGGTGGCAAAAGATTTGGCGCCAAAACGGATTTAGGTTATATAGTGGTTGTCGAAGTATATTATATTATCGTTTTGTTTACGTAGCGTTTGCTATAACTCCAAATTTGCACTAAAATTGAAGGTTCTAGATCTTTCCTAAACATTTGGGATGGCATCGAAACGTTTCCGAACCTTCGTGTCACTCAACATAAAACCGTTTCCAAAAAATATATAGGGAAACATTGGTCGAAAAACCGTTTTCGGGTCGCTGGGGGCTCTGACCTTACCCCAAAACCATAGCGTTCATTTACTCATTATGGGAACTCATACAAGCACGGAACTCATCCATCCGGGTGGGTCGCGTTATCGTGTTTACAAGTCCAAATTGGCCAAAATATTGACTGTTCCCAAATTTTATAGTTTTCAAACCAAATTTCACCCCAACCTGAACCAAAAACAATAGGGTTCCTGAACTCTCCATAAGAAAGCGATACACTGGAATTTCAACTTGATAAGACCATCCAGTCTGGACTTGTTTACAAGCTTTTCAGATTTGTACCGCTGTTGACCTCGAGGACATCTGACCTGACACAAAACGATAGGTTATGTACTCATCATGGGAACCACATACCAAGTTGAGAGCTTCATCCATCCAGGTGAGGTCGAGTTAGTTATCGAGTTTTCAAGCCAGCGTTCATAAATACATACACACACCAACACACTGTCACGACTGCATGATCCCGACTTCGTTCAAGGAATAAAAAATGACCAAATTGTCTGATGACTGGCTAAATTCCTTTCAATAAAATGCTCGAAAAATGGCCACACATTTTCCGGACAGTGATGTTCAAGACATTTTCAATCTGCGCGAGCCTCCAACCAATTGGAAGGGTCTGATGGCATACTCTAAGACATGCATGGTAGGAAGGGCAAACCACGATGAAAGAAAGTAAGGATCAATTTCGGAAAATGTACTGTCATTTCAGTATTGCATGGGTGCAATAAGTCGCGAGCGAGAGAAAGTATTGATCCTGCCATCTGGGGGGGGGGGGTATGTAAGACGATTGTCGTTCGTTCTTTCTCTGATGGTGGCGCGATTGTCATGAAAAATAAACGTAGATCAGTTCCTTTCAAGGAGTGTTTCTTGAGACATCCATTTCAGAATTTCATGTCAATTATGAGACGTACCACTGCCATACAGTGCGGGAATGCCGTTTCCTGGCAATCTGAGGGTCTGTAAAACGAAAATTTCCCTGTACCCTACGCGTCCACTGATGGTGGCAGACTGACCCGAATGTGTAAGGACTACAATCGATCAGTTCCGTCAGGAAAACTTTTTTAGAAATATGAATTCTGAAATTTATTGACAATTTTAGGGACGTTGCTTACTGCCATACGGTCCGGGAAATGCCGTTTCCTTCATCGGGGGTGTCCGTAAAACCAAAAAATTCTTGTACTCGACGCGTCAACAACCGACGGGGCCCGAATTGTACGGAAAAAAATTGATCAGTTCCTTCAGAATGTTTTCTAGAAATAAAAAATATCGGGAATTACTTCACGATTTTAGGGATGTGACTTACTGCCATATGACCCTACAAAGTGTCATTTCCTGCACTTTGGGGGTCTGTAACACTAAAAAATTCCTTCTACGCTACGCGCCACCCTGATGGCGCTCCGCCTAGATGGTAACCCTCATATCCCCCCCCCCCCCAATATTCAATCAACGCAAATCACCACACACCGCCTCTGATCATTACCAACTGAGACAGTGAAAGTAATAATTAATATGACAGGCAGGACATTTCCAGCACATTGATCTAGTATAAAACAATCTTCGAAACAGCCAGAAGTTTCAAAAGGGGACGATGGACACTCCTTCCCTTATACCCTCGCCCTTGCCTAGTGCTGCTAATTAACATACATCACCGTGGATACATTCAGGGTGTACTGTCTAATCGGAATCACGCGATTCGCTATGAAATAATAGAAAAAAAGTTTGAAAATTGCAAAAGAAAAAATCTGAAAAATGAAAATGTAGGTTTTTTGTGTAGGGGTAGTTGTGAGGTGTCTTGTTTTAAGAGATGCTCAGCCACCCCAGTGATAAAAATCGTTCGCAGGGGCCTGAGGCAAATCATCTTGCACATATGAGTGGATGAGGCTGATACGAGGTGAACATCAACCTGTTCATCCACAGGCTAACCACTAACCTTGCACATGCTTGTAGACATAAAACAAGCGCCCTTTTTTGTAAAATGTCTTCTACTAACGTGACCTTGCCATATTGATTACATTTTATTAGTTATGATGTGTTGAGAGTGACACTTCCTATAACATACCAACCTGTGACCTTTTGGTACAGAACCTATCAATACAAATTTGTTAATTGTAATTAAATCATGCTTCTCATCTTGAAGTAGGAAGTGATATAATCGAAACTCTCTCACAGATGTGCTCAATAAGACGGGCTGTGAAAAAATTACCCTGGATAAGACTATTCATTTGATTTACTTGGAATCTACTCACATGCATACCGAAGAAAAAAAACACATCATCCTTGACCCGTCAGCGAGGGGGAGCCACTCTGCACGTTCAACCCGTTCATGAAGAAAAGTCGAACAGACAGATGAACAGAGAACAAAATGACTGCTCCAGTTGCTCACGCAGAAAACAATGATCTAGAGTCCCAATATTGTATATACTGCCTATGCGCTTCTCATTGAATGACCAGCCATGACGTTGACGGCCAATAAACGGAGTCAAGTAAAACAGTGTGCTGGGGGAATAGGCAAATGTTATGCAAAGGCCATATCAGAGAATTCTCGTAACTTCCCCAAAATTGCCCCGATAACTTTCTAGTAACATACCCATGGGCACAAGTTTATGAATCACATGAACGTTCTACGAAAGAGGCAAATCATAATTAATTTGTTCATCCCATTAAGTACCCATTCGAGATACATTGGAAATGCCTATTTTGTGTGTGGTCCTTGTATGGACATAGCTTATAGTAGGAAACAGAACCATCTGAACACATAGCCAAAACGGCCTGGGATGGCTGATTTCTAATACGTTTCACTTGGACACAAACTGGCTCTGTGTTCCAAGAAATTTGTTGGAACAAAAACTCACAACTTTGTAGTATTTTCACCGAATTCGAAGTAGACTTGCACCGGACTCGACCGCACATTTCCGAGGTAGGCAGCCACGAGGCTGAGGACGAGGCATTGGCTTCCGAGGCAAGCAAAATGGCGGTCTGCCCCCAGTGGCGTAGCCAGCGGGGGTGGGGGGGGCAGGGGAAAGACTGCCCCCCACAATTTTTTTTTGGGGGACGCAGTGGGAAGTCGGGAGAAAAAAAGGGGAGCTTCTTTTTTCTTCTTTCTTTTTTTCTTTTATGGTGAGGGTGGGGATGGGGTGGAGGGCAATATATAATCACACTAAAGCAATATATCATAATCACACTTTGAAAACAGTTTGACATACAAAATGGGACTATTGCCGGCCGCTTTAAGTGCCAGGTGAAACGTGACAGCATTTTGTGTGAAGTCTAAGTCCTCCTACATAATCCCCCACCCCCAGGATGATACTGAATCAAGATTAAATTTATTTACATGATACCGGTAAATAAAAACAAATTGACAACGAGTATGCCAGGGGTAGTAGTAAATGGCTTTTATCAGTGCTAGTTTTGAGAAAATTTGTACATGAGACTTCATTTTGAACATTTTCAAATGCACCCACAAATGTCCTCTATATCTGTCAAGTACATACGAGTAAGAAGATCGAACATGACTGCTCACATTGCCTTAGGAATTAACTGATATCTTTATATTTATAGAATTGTGACATCTATACATGCAGTCACATGGTTTGTTGTTTATTATGCTGTTAAGTATATTTGTTACGTGGCGTAGAACGAAATTTTGAGTGGGGGGGGGGGCTGGTGTTGGACGACGGATCTGGGGGAAGGGGGACACCCCCCCCTTTGGAGAATTTTTGCATTTCAGATGACCTAGATGCAATTTGGTGCATATAGCACCCAAACCACTTGCTTCCTGCAGAATATTTTTGCCATGTCCACATGTTCTTAGATGCAATTTGCTGCTATGAATCTTGTGATTTTTTCTGCCAAATTGAGGGCAGTGAGGGTTTCCTCTTTGGAGTTGGTCTAAATCTCACCTTTCCGGGGACCGCGAAGTTCCCCTATCCCCCTTTGGGAAATTTTTGCATTTTCCAGGTGGCCTGAGATGCCAATGTGGTGCCCCCCCCCATAGACTCCGAAACACCAATTCTTTCCATAACTATGGGGCATTCTCACAGTCGTTAGGATGCGGTTTGCTGCTTTGAATCTTGTAATTTTGCTCTGAATTCAAGGGCAGTTAAATCGGCTTCTTGAGGAGTTGGTCTAATTCTCACCTTCAGGAACCGTCGAAAGTCACCCTACCCCCTTTGGGAAATTTTTGCATTTTATTGGTGGCCTGAGATGCCAATTGGTGCCAATATAGGACTCCGAACACACTTCGTTCAGAATAATTGTGCATTTTTCGCAGCCCTTAGAGCGATTGGCTCTTCAAGTCTTGTGATGTTGCTGCCAAATCGAGGGCAGTGGGATTCCCTTCTTGGGAGTTGATATAATTCTCACCTTTCAGGGGACCACCAAGTCCACCTTCTCCCACTTTGAGAAAATTTTTGCATTTAGTGAACTAGATGCAGTTGCGTGAATATATGACCCCGCAACACTCGCTTCCTTCCAAATTAATTCTGGCATTTTTGAATGTTTTAGAAGCGATTTGCTGCTCGGAATCTTGCGATTTTTTCGCCCAAATCGAGGAGCATGAGCTCCCTTCTTGGGAGTTGGCTAAACCTCACATTTCAGGGGACTACCGAGTTCCTCCCCCCCCCCCACTTGGGAAGAGTTTGAATTTTCTGGTGGCCTCTGATGCAAATTGGTGCCAATATAGCACTCCGAAACACACTCACTTCGTTCGAAAAATGATTTTGCATTTACATGTCCTTAGAGGGATTTGCTCTGAATCGTGTAGTTTTTTCTGCCAAGTCGAGGGGGGTAAGGGACTTCCTTTTGAAGTTGGTCTGAATCTCACCTTTAAGGGACCGCCAAATCCCTGCCTTTCCTCACTTTAAGTATTTTTTACATATTAAGTGGCCTTGATGGCATTTGGTGCATTATGTCACTCCAAAAACACAAACTTCGTTCCAGAAATAATTTTTGGCATGGCACATACATGTCCGTTAGATCATGCGATGGCAATTGCTACTTTGTATCTTGTGATTCTTTTTCTGCCAAACTGAACTGTCACAACCACATGGGCCAGTAAGTTCCATTTTCGGGAGTTTGCCTGAATTGATATGTTGGGGCTGCCAAATCCCACCTTCCCCCTTGCAAATGTTCTGCATTTTCCGGTGGCCTAGAGATGTGATTTGCTGCTCTGAATCTTGTGTTTTTTCTTCGACGGTACATAAAAATACGCTTCGCGCGCAAACTTTTGCTCAATGCAGTGATATTTCATTTAAAAAACTACGTTTGCCTCGCCTTTGCCGGAATTTAGAAATTTGATTGATTTCTGCCTAACTCTCTCTCTCTGTTTCTTTTCAATCTATTTGGCTGTCTCATTTTGGACATGGGGTAAACTCTTTGCTCCAAAATGGAGAGCTGGGAAGGGGGCGGGCTCCTCTCCTATGTCACGCCTTAGCAGATTATCCAGGACCACTATTGCAAAATCATGCAGTCACCGGTATACTAATCTAGAGAAAAAATAGCTCGAATATCATACGTTAACAATACAGGCAAAACGATATATGTTCACCATGCGAAGCGCGCGAATGTTCGCCCATTTTGTGGATATGATTCGAAAATTGAATATCAGCGAAATGTAAGCAATCTGACTGAAAATGAGGAAAGTGGGAAAAGAATGAATGACAAATGCTATTTGAAAATCAAAAAAAGGGGGGAGAGTTTCGGACCTGTCGAGTGGGGGCGGGAAAGGCCCTTCCGCCCCTCCACATTTTCCTGGGGGGCTGGCGCTCCCCCAGACCCCCCCCCCCCCCCACCCGGTTCATACGCCCGTGATTTTGTTACATGCTACTTCATTTTAAACGATGTTCAAATGCACCCTCAATATGCTAAACCTAGAGCGGGGAATAGTATAGAGAGGTATCAGGTCCGCTTGCATGCAACAGGTCCGGGTTCGGAATTCCAGCCGATCGCCAGGCCACACACTTTCAGAAGTGGCTGTACTTGCAGTCGACTGGCGTGTTCGGTCCTGCTGTTGAGCAGTGAGCTTGTTAATTTCGGGGGGTTGTAGCAGTCGCGTAGAATATCTTCCGCTCCTCCATCTTCGCTCCCGGCTCCGAGAAATTGGTCAGGTCATGGAGTTCACTGATTCGTCCGTCGGATGGGGACGTAAAATTGCGGTCACAGGAGTGGGTTGGGATGGTTACACCCTTGCCATAATATTATGTGAGCACTAGTCGAGAAGAGAGGCGAGTTGTCGCGGTGCTCGTCCACGACATCAAAAAAATCGCGTTAGGGTTCAGATGGTCAAATTGGCTTCCTCAACCCGTAGCAATCAATCAAATACCTCTGTCAAGTGCATGTGGTATAGAAGCAGTTGATAATGACACCTTATAACACAAACCTAATATCCTTTAATTAATTGAATTCCTTTGTATTTATCATAATTCATATATACATGAAGTCACATGTGTTTGTTGTTTTGTGTACTCATAAGCCATTAAAACACATGCTGATTGCCTATTAATGCATTTTCAATTAATTTTCTCATTTTTTAGCTCAAACCAGCTATGCTGGTTGAACCATTGTGATGCGCATGTCATTCTATCTATCTATTCCGTCTGTATGACCGCTGTTTTTTGGCCACCAAATGTCCGTGCTTCGATCGGTCTTGACCGACCTTGGTCACAATGTTCATTGACTGATGCGTCAAATCGCATTAAAGAGGGCCATAGGTCATGATGTGGGGAAGTGTGAAACGCTACTTCTGCAGATTAGGTGGGATTGCCATGATACGTAGTGTAATCATTGATTAGTGGTACTAATGCATTGTAAAGGAATTGGAGGTGAAGGTCATTAAAGCGGGTAGTCAGGCAATTATGTTCAAATTGTACAATATATGCAATTGCACTTTTGGACCCCCTAATACTCATACTTCGATGTATCTTGACCACAGTTGGTCACAAGGTCATGACCATGAGGCATCATTGGCACCTCCATGTCAAGGTCAAATGGCATTAAAGGGGCACATGGGTCATGATGTGGAAAACTGCAAAACACTGCTTCTCTGCAGATTTGGCAGATGCCATGATAAAGGAATAATATAATAATGGACTACGAGTACTTCATGGGCCCACAGGAAATGTAGGTGGAAGGTCATAAAAGGGGGGTACTACGCAATTTGGTTCAAATAGTGGAATAATATGTAATTCGCATGATTTTTGGCCCTCAAATGCCCTGCTTTGATGGACAGTGACAGACATGGACATTTATATTCCTGCCTGCTGGTGACATGCGACCCACCCAAATAAAGGTAAAAAGGTCATTGAGGAGCCTAATGGGCCATTTGTGGAAAAACTAGGTATCTCCTATCTATCAAAATATGTTGATCTATGATGCTTGCTCAGTGTAATCAAAGGTCAGCATAACGAAATCAATGTACAATCTAAAAACATCATACCAGTTCACTACATATTGAAAAATTTGTCCGGTTTGAGCTACGACCATTGGTCTTAATTGATCCTTGAGTTGGGACTTGACGGACGTCAATGATTATGTAGTCAGTCGTATGTGATGTATGGGTGATGCCTGGCTTGTTAAAACAACAATTCGACCTCATCGGATGGATCGGAGCTCATACTGGTATGTGTGTTCCCACGGATGATTACATGAACCCTATTGTTTGGGTAGGTCAAAAGTCATCTTAAGTCACCGACTTAGGGTCAAAGTCAGTAATCCCAAAGTGTGTTGCCCATGATAACTTAGTACTTCACATTTGTTCTTGTGTCTGGTCATACGTCATAAAAAAATCAGCAAGGAATCGCCTGAACTTCTCAGGTTACCTCAATGAGAATTCAGGACCAGGCGTTGTTTCTTAACAGCAGGTGGCCCGGGGCCAGGCTTGGTCGCTTGTTTAGTTCGAGAAGCCAGCAGTGGCGCACCAGACTTTTCGTCCTGGGGTGGGGGGCACAGGGGGGTACAGACCTTTTTTAGGGGGGCACAAGATACTATCTAAGCGGCGCGCCACCATGGGTTGGCGCGTAGCGACACAAGGAAATTCTGGATTGTGCAAGCCCCCAGATGGGCGGAAATGACTTTTCCCGGGCGTTTTAGGCATGCGTGTACCAAGCTCCAAACAGTGGCATTTTATGATCACAAAATTTGTAATCGGTGGAAAAGTTGGACATTTTGTCGGACTTCGATCCTATCATTGCCCGACGTAACGATTAACTTTAGCTACAAGAACATTTTAAGTTTTGCATAAGCCCCAGATGGCCGGAAAGGAAATACCTTTCCCGGGCGGCGATTTAGCTGATGTACCAGCTTCAAAACATTGGCCATTTTATGATCACAAATTTTGGGAATCGGTGGAAAGGAAAAGGTGGACATTTTGTCGGACTTCGGGCCTATCGTTGCCCGACTCTCTTGACTTATTGGCCGAATGTTCAAACTCATTACTGCTCCTTGATACCGTTCACACGTGCGCGAGGAGACGCCGCAAATTTTTCCCGTATTCCAGGGGACATCTGGAGAAATCAGAATCCCAGCAAAAATTAAGGACATTTAGTCAGCTTTAGCTTACTGCCCCAACCATGAGATATAAACCTCATGCCATAGATAGATGGGAACTTCCGAGTAGTAGTTCGCTGGAGAGATAAGATGCTCCATGGAGCAAAACACTCGTTGAAAACACTAGCAGCCTAGGCTACTGCAGTTCCAAAATGCGCGTGGTTGAGAGGGGGAAAAACGGACAAGAGGATCAGTAAAGGGGTTGGTAATCCAAGAGGTTGATGTAGTTTTCAAGCTCGTGAGAATGTTGCTGTATATTTTCACCTCACGTAAGCTAGGGGGCCAAGAGGCAGGCATTTCCCAGAGAGCTTGCGGAAAGCGGATGAGGGCAGAGAGCACACGGGACGCAATTCCACCACTAGTACGGTAGTACCACGGCGCGAAGCACGAATGTACACTCTCGAAAATCGCAAATCTCATTTGGGGGAGCACACGGTCGACGCCACTGGAAGCCAGTGGTAATTGGAATTGGAAGCGGCTGGTGATTGCAGCTATAAAGATAGGTGCAGTCGAGTAAAATGCCTCCATGAGTGCGGAGTGGCCTAATGGTTCACTGATTTTCTTCTATTCAGTTCGTGCCTCGGAATATCATATCAACAAATATGATATTCCTTTCCTTAGTCTGCTGCCTCGTCACACCTAGCTCTCCTACCCCTGCCCCCTGACCTGCCTTAATTGGTGCATATAGTTGTACGTAGTCTGACTGTCGTATACACATTATATGTACATTACAACTAGGCTGGTTCTAATAACTTGCCATCAGTGCCTTTGTGGACGGAGACATGGGCGGGCGATCACGGGAGGGGGGGGGGGGGGGGGTAGGGGTGACGGGAAGGGGGGCCAGGTCCCCCCCCCAATATTTTGGTGGGGGACGTAATATCAAATACCACCACCCCCCCCGCCCCAATATTTTTGCGGACTGGCGATAAAAATCCTATAATCATATGTACAGTACGGCCAACACAAAAATGTGTAACGCAGATTTCTTATAAATGTTAAATTTTGTGTTGAGAAGGCTGGAATGCAAAAAAAAAAAAAAAATCGCGCTGCGCGCGCTTTATCATATCTTTTCCGTACAATGTTAAATACAGTGGGCCCACGGTTACAATACGTGGTCGTCTCAGTTCCTGGCACATATGATTTTTGCCCCTAGTGTCATCTTCAAGTGTGGGTGAACAATAGGTAGGGGCCACGAGAGAAGGTTGTTTAGGACTTGATTTTCATGTTGCCATCCCCCCCCTCCCTCCCCCTCCCCCACTACAACATGCAGCGAATCCAACTGGCCATTTTCTTAACCTGCACACAGTTAGTCTACTTCTGAGCCTGACGTGCTATTTTTTAAAAGAAGATGAAAGCTATATGAAACGAAAAACAACAGGGCAGGGGCGGTCGTGACATTAGTATGGAGGTTTAGTGATTGACGTATGGAACTTACAGGCGCGGAGCGGGCGAACAATTCTGAGACATGGAATTTGAAAAGGAACCAATTTGAGCGGAAAATAATTCTGAAAATGACCAAATTGTCTGCTGACTGGCTCAATTCCTTTCAATCACATGCTCCGCAAATGCACAAATTTTCCATGACAGTGCTGTTCACGCAAATTTTCAATCTGCGCAGCCTCCAACCCAATAATTGGAAGGGTCCTCGATGGAATATCTCTAAAGACTATGGATATGATAGGAATGGGAGACCACGATAAGAAATGTAGGATAACATCGATCGTTCTTCGGAAAAATACTGTTCTTATCAATTTCAGGACTGCCACACTGCCAGTCAAAGTCGCGGGAAGTGCGCTCCCTGCAATCTGGGGGGGGGGGGCTGTAAGACTAGTTTCTCGTACGGTACCGCAACTGTGGTGGCGAGAATTGTGATGAATAAACGTAGATCGGTTCCTTCAAGAGTTTTCTTGAGTTACATTTCAGACATTTTTGTCAATTTTGGGAGATTATGTGTCTGCTTACTGCCATAAATGACATGGGAAGTACCGTTTCCCGGCCAATCTGGGGGATTCGTAAGGCACAACCATTTCCTTGACCTATACGAGACCACTGATGCTGGTCCAAAGTTAAGGAATAACATCAATTAGGTCCTTCAAGAACGTTTCTTTCTGAAATCTAATCCTGAAAATTATTGCTAATTTGTTAGAGACGTGTTTGCTCACTTGCCATACTTGCGGAATGGCCGTTTCCTGCAACTGAGGGGTCCCTTAACACGAAAATGTCCCGTCCCCTACGCGTCCGCGGAGGGGGGCGGATGGCCCGAATGTAAGGAATCCTCAATCAGTTCCTCAAGAACGTTTCTAGAATATGAATTCTGAAATTTAATTGCCAATTTTAGGGCCGTTTCTTACTGCCATATACGATCCGGGAAATGCCGTCTTCCTTCAATCCTGGGGGGGGTCTGTGAAACAAAAAATTCTTGTACCCCTACGCGTCCACAACTGACGGTGGCCCGAATTGTAACGGAATAACATTAAATCAGTTCCTTCAAGAATGTTTCTTGAAATAAAAAATTGGAATCTTTGACGAATTGAGGGTGTTGCTTACGGCCATATGACCCCAGAAGTGCCGTTTCCTGCAATCTGGCGGGTAGTAAAACCTAAAAAATTTCCTTGTGCGCTACGCGCCAACCCATGACGGGCGCTCCGCTTAGGATGTGCTACCCTCGTATCCCCCCCCCCCCAATATTCAACACAGATCGCCGCCCCGAGACGGGAAGAAAGCATTTGTCTCGGGCAGCTAGGCGCCTCATATTTTTTTCCTTTTTTTTTTTTTTTTTTTTTTTTGAGGAATGGGGATACGCCTCAGTTGCCATAATACTTAATGGAGTTTGGGCTGGTCGTCTTCAGTAATTTATTAGTGTCTTGTTAGCGCCATTTTCTAATGTTACAGAAGCTCGCCCCTATAAACGATAAGAATAAGAAAGGAAATAAAAACTTTCCCCCTTGTCATCGCCGTCCCAGTACCACAGTTGTGGCATAATTATATCTACAGCCTGAAAGGTTCTCCCGCCAACCCTTGGACTTCTTATTAGTGCAGTTTGTTCATGGCCGCTCTAGACAGCATGCTATATTAGCATCACAACTATATATCTAGACATGTGCAAGGGGGGAACATAAACCACCGACCGATTATATTCCGCAATAATTTCCCTTGTGGACTGACTCATTTAGAGGAACACATCAAATCTGTCCGGATTGACTCCGTTTAAATAAAGTTAGAAAAATCGTATGAAATTGAACTTATGCAATGACCTCGGCCCCCTTGAAAGGCCTTCATGTTGTTGAGGATTAACAACGGTCCACAGGCCATCAAGTTTCGTTCAAATCCGACAAAGTTACCCTACAATTCGACCCCAGTGACTTTGAGAATTTGCGAAAACAATTTTTGTCCCCATCACCAAGTTTCGTATAATAGGGCAATAGAGGCAGCAGGCATGCAATAATACCACTCGAACCATCCCAGATTTCACTGGGGCGGAGGTTAACCAAGTTTAAATTTCATTTCAATCGGATAAAGCGGTAAAGGTTATTGCGCCTAAAAACACATAAAATGTCGTGGTGACGGCTGCATAGACAGGCGGTGGCTACAGAGCAGGCGCTCCGCGTGAAGCGAAAGGGGGATGTACACAGGTCGACCTTCGAGTAATACCACGGGGACCAAGAGTGGCGCCGCGGAGAGGCGGAAGGGGCCACCCCCTCGTCGGGAAGCCTCCCCCCCCCCCTGCGGAATTTTTCCCATTTTCGTGGGGAGCCTGTTGGTACGCTAAATAACACGGCCTATTACCCCGACAGTATAAATTTCCAACCAACCTTATAACGACAAAATCCTATATTTATAAAGCTAAAAATTTGCGCCGCGATTCGCGCGCGTCATGTATTTTTATGTTATTCAGTTCCTCGCTAAAGATCAGCATGTCCATCTTACTACAGACTAAGCAAATGTGGCATAGGGACACAAGTCGTATGAATCTCGTCGATATGTCACTGCAGAAGAATAATGTTTACAATCTGTTGGGGAGGATAGTCGTTCTGCCGTCTCTATCACTGTTTTGCCTTTGTGTTAATTGGTGTGTCTCACGACGCAAATACTTCAGGTCCCAGGATTTTCTCGGTATTCTACTCATAGGCGTCGATCCCGGGGGGGGGGGGGGATGGGGGATGTACCCCCCCCCCCCCAAATATTGGTCAGGGGGGATGCCTATGTAATCATCCCCCAACATTTGAGCAACAGTCACTAAAAATTTGAATAAATGTTGACAAATGTTTGTCTTTCTAAAGTAGTTCATCTACGTGCTGGAGTCGAAAAATATCCAACCAGTGCCTGTGACACCTCACTCTCATGACTTCCGCCACGAAGTTATATATACTTTCTTATTTAATATTATTTTGTTTGATTGTACGGCGCTCGCGGTCCGTAGTCCGTACAATGACAAACGCTGACAATAGCTGGCAGTGGTCGATATCATCATTCTTTGCAAGGGAGTTCGCCTCTCGATCCGAGACACGTGAGAATATGTTCGGCAAGTATCCCCGAATGACTGCTACAATGAATACTTGGGGACACGCGGAAGGTTCCAGTAAAGTAGGAGAGTGTCCTAAAACTCCTATGCCCTGGTAACAAACGGGCCGTTAGCCCGTTACCAGGGTTAGGAACACGTGTCCTACTTTACGTGGAACATTCAAGCGTGTCCCCAAGTAGTTTAAATACTTGACGACCGAATGCAGGGGTCATCCTACATAGGTTTGTTTCTCGACCGATGTGGTAGAGAACAACTGGGGGGGGGGGGCTTAGTTTGCGACCAGGTTGGAACGATGACTATGTTTGTTTGTTATATGCCACCGCCGCATCATCCCCTATCTATAGACTTGACGTCGTCATAGCAATGCCTTGTTATGTGCACTTGACGAACTTCGGTCTTCGGATCAATGACAACTACTGTGCCTGTCTTTACTCATATCACACATGTAGATGGGTGCTATTGAGCTGGCAAGTGCCGTTCCGGCGATCTGGAGGTATGAAAAATCTGCCCAAATTTCGTGGTACGCTCGCGCCAATAGGTGGGCCGCTCCGCTTGGGTGGTCATTTACATTCGATATGTCCCCCCGCCCCCTTTTCAAGACGGAACGACGCCCCTGATCCTCCCCGACATAGGACTTGAAAGCGAACGGCGTTTCAGTACCATAATAAGCATATTCTAGAGAAAGGGCACAGCGTTAGGCACTGTTACTGACCTGGTAACATTAATTCCAAGATATTTAGATATGGGGGTAACGGCTAACCCAAATGTCTCTGATTCCTTGATTATCATATTTCAGGCAATCAGTTTTTAATTATGTTTAATCCATCATCTCCAAATTATCCGATGTGAGTTCAACTCCGGGGTTACAGGATGAAAATATTTCAAAGATCACTGTTCTATACACTGCTTCATTGTTATTCTTTCATGTGAGTTTTTTTTTTTTCATCTGATATCACCCAGTAGTGTTCAAGAATCATGGGGACGAGGGCGACAGTTCCCAGAGAGGATGAGGTAAACATGGTGACAAAGTGCTGATACTATGAATACTATATACGGGGCCTGTGGTGAACTCCACAGACGACAGGCCAGCGATGGGGGAGGGGTCTAAGGGCACTGTTGATACTTACCGATCCAGCAATTCGTTTATGAGATTACCTGCCTCACGTGGCTGTCACTGATAAGGTTTGTTCCCGTCAATAGTTTAGCACATAGCAACGATGTCGGACTTACATGTCGCGTCATCGGTGGACGCTTGACGGACGGGTTCTCACACTACTTATTTCAACGGAATGGCTCATCAGAAAGTGTCGACACTGCCCCTATATGGAAGCTACAAACACCCCGAGGATGGAATGGTCAACCATTTTTAGATTCGGTTCAATTTTTTGTAAGCCACTGGTTGGAGTACACAAAAACCTTCCTCCACGCAGCCGTTCAGGACATGGCTAAGTCCCTCCTCCTGCCATCTGAGGGAGTCTCATTGCCAAAAATTTGCGAGTACGTCCGCGCCAACCATAGTGTCTTCGCTTAGATAGTCCGACAATCCATCATCCCCCCCAATCTTCAACGGGAATCGACGCTCACAAATTTAAAACATAAAAAATGCGTTTTGACTGACTTGGGGGATGGGGTGAGGCTTTCGGGGAACTTGGACCGCCCCCCCCCACCCCTGTCGGGGAAATCCTGGTGCCACCATTGACGGGGACCCCCGCCTTTCTCTGGCAATTCCCTGCGCGAGGCCCCTGTGTCGATGTACTTTACCTTGTACGTAATTAATGCCGGTCAACGGCCGATTATCCCCCTCCCCCCCCCCCCCCCCCCCCCCCCCCCCCCGCATCCCTGTTCCTCACGCGCACCCAACTGAGAAACCTGTTTCGGTGTGGGCAACCAAAAACAAACCGCGCAGGAAAATCACTTATTGTGTAAGATGCACCTTCTGCCGTCTTAAGTTCAAAACACTCTGCGGCTAGTGTGATCTTCATCCCAGCTACACAAAACATGCTGCGATAGCCTAACGCATAGCTAGGCCTAATATATGTGCATATGTTGCATGCAGTGCGCACCATGGCAACTGCGTCGGGCGTCGCATCCTGCTGTTATTTTCATCGGTTTCAGTTACTCACAGGGCAAACCCTCAAATTATGTCAGCTCATATTCAACACGATGCGATGTGAAATATTCCGTAAGTGTCGCTTCGTATGCTAAACCTGTCTTTGAGCCTTATGTCGAGGTGCTTTCCTTTGCCAGTCTTAATTGCGTTCGACTTAAATAATCGGTTAGCTAATTCAGGCCCTAACGTTCAGCTGAGTATACATTTTAGGACCTAACGATAGCCTCTGATGACGCTAGGCGTGTATGCTAGTCTGCCACTACGTAGTGAGGCCAGCCTATCCTGCCTCGCTCAAGGCTTTAGTTCCTTTACTAAAGCCTGCGTTCACAACTAGAGGCCTAGGCTAGCTGTTTTTCAGGCTATCGCTAAGCGACCAACTTCAGTTTCTGACAAGCTGCACATCGATTAATTACCCCAAAAGACCAATTATTGTAGTCAAGGAAAGGTTCAAATTTATTCATTCCCCATATTGGTCTTTGGCAGGTAGATTATGGGAATATTTACCGAATCATAATCTCCCTAATGCTACAACTGAGTACAAGTTGTTGTCTGTTTACGGTTTTGCCACTCTAAGTATGAATAATCTTAATATTTTCTATGGTCTTCATCGCATGTGCCCAATATAAAGATAGAATCGCCAAATGAGCCCTGAGTGCACACTTCTGTTTACAAAACTAAGTTCCAAAACAAGACAGGTTGGGAAAAAAGTTGTTGATTTCCCCAATTATTACGGTCCAAAATTAGGCTTGGGTAAGATCAACTTTATACCAATGAAATTTTACCAGTGCAGTGATTATAATGTTCTTGAATGGATGTTTTGAAGGTTATGAGGGCTGCGTAATCGGAGGGAGAAGTTGGATGCATGAGGTGACAGATTTCGTCACCTTTCAATGGGAAGTGTTGCTACAGTAAAATTTCTTCTGATACGTGGACTAGCCTAGACCTAGGCCTAGTCGCTGACTCGCGACTGTATTCCGTACGTTGCACAAACCTACACATAGATATGTGTACGTAGCTAGTCCTAGGGGAATGAACGTTACCTACTCAATCGTGAGTCAGCTACTACTTAGGGCCCTAGGCCCCTATTCCCTATCTTCACAAGGGTATGGCGGCGGGCCGCCGTAAAAAAACAATGTTGGTCTTGAACAGAGCACTGCAAATGAGCATGAGTGAAGTTAAACGATGGTAGCCGTTATAGAGCTGTGATTGTCTAGCCAAATCATTAACGTTTAATCGCCAAAATTGCGATCGTTCAGCAATTATCGCGAATCGTCGCGCGCTTAGTTGAATGATCAGAACAACTAACGAAAAACCATATTGAACAATTGTTAAATCTAGAAGAATACAAGGTTACGCTTTAGATGTCCTCTCTTCCTTTAATTTCCAAGCCAACAAGACATATCTTCATTGGTGTCCTCCAAAGCGCCCCCAAAGGGCATTTGATGGAGGATAGAATGTGTGCCGGGAAGACTATATCTATTGGCCCAACAGGTGTCCACTGCCCTCTTGATACCACTTTCACTTACCGACCATCATGTTTTTGGGGAGTTGTTCCATTAGGCCAGGGTCCTTGGGAAGTAGGAGCCCCCCGCGGCATTGACACGACAGACCACGTTAATTGAAAGACTGAGTGTTCCTGGTGTCACTAGAGTGATGAGAAGAGCCTTGTGTGGGAACAATCAATTTATGGTTGAGGATTTTGTGACATTTTTGAAAAAAAAACGTCAATGCAAAGGCAAGGTAGTCTCCCACAAGTAGGCTGCGATTTTAACGATTCTTCAAGATTGTATCTGGACCGACAGCCTTTTGGAGAATTATATACATTGATACAATAATCTCGAGTCAAGGGATAAAGTTAACAAAAAAAAAAAAAAAAAAAAAAAAAAAAAAAAAAAAAAAAAAAAATACGCAGGTACATGTACAGGACCCGGTTTAACGGTATATCATCACATTTCATGGCCTTGCATACTTCTTTGCCGGTCCCCTTGAACTACGTCCACTGCATGCACAGTTAACTTCTCACAATCACACAATTTCCAGTAGCGTTGCTACTACTAGCTAGGGCCAATTATTTTCCACTTTCTATCGACAAATCCACTTTCTAAATGGTAAATTCCATTTTCCCTCTTCCATTTTCCAATGGCAAATTCCCGTTTCCTAAATAGCATTTCTGTTTTGTAAATTCCATTGCTTGTACATGTATCAATGTCATAAACTCGTGTAAAAGTGTAGTAAGCATGATTATCAATTCCTGTAAAAGTGTTGAGCATGTTGTGAATAATAAAACATAATTTACAGTATTGTAATCGATTTGTCTGTTTTCAATAAAAATTCAAAATGTTCATTTACGGGCAAGTGAAACCACTCGTGCGACTACTGTGACATGAATTCACCTGGTACACCCCTCTTTGAGACATGGTCCGATGTATCAAAGCACCGTTTATCGAGAGAAACAATACTACGCCCAATTAAACGGTGTGTGTTCACCTGAGGCGGTTTTTCCCGCTTAGTCATTCCACTCAAAGTGGTGCCGTACATGATCGCATGTGATGCAGTGTACACTGATTCTTTCGCAGGAAATGCAATGGCAGAGCGGCGACGACCCTTTTTGTCAAACTTCTTTCAATTCGATATTTTCATTCGTATTGAAAGTACTGATGCGCAGTTTGCATTGTTTCGACCAGCTACAACTGTTCTCTCTTCGAATTTGTCAATTTTCTAGACAAGTAGCTCTCGTAAAATTATATCGCAGTTTATAAAAATTTCATTTCATTTCTTAAAACTTCGCGGGCCTTAACAACGAAGCCATTCAAGGCTACCATATTGCCTACTGCTGTACCCACGGCGCTGGCAGTCGGCACTAGACCATGGCCACGTGTTTTCCGTTACGCAAACAATACCCTGAAAAAAGTGAAGTGGTCAAAGATTACGGCTTGTATAGCGTATAAGCGGGCTGCAGAATGTGACTGGTAATTCCTGTTAGCGGAGGCCAGCATCTTCGGCGATCCCTAAAATAATCGGCCTATTGCTTGCTTAATTGTCCTCTTTTTTTTTCCTTCCGCCTATTAAAAAAACAGGCGCTCTGATTGGGCTGCACCTGTCAACCCAATGCACTAGGCTGTGTAGCGAGCGACTTGAAATCGATACTGCTTTTAAGTAATCCAAACTTGTTCTCTCTCCTATCAATTGATGCAGCTGATCGTGTACGAATTCCCCGCGTGGTTTTTTGCGAGCCGAAAGATTTGTGTTCAAGGCCCCTCGCTTGCCGCCGTTTTCGATCCTGTTCAACTCAGATTTTGCACACGAGTGACCGCTGTTTTTCAGCCATTAGAAGGGTCCAATAATGTTTTCTGTTTGTTCTGTTTTCAGTCTGTCTTTGAAAATCATAGTGAGGAAGCACGCCTAGTTTTCCTCTTTTTTTTTCCTGACGAATGTTGATGTTTTTACATGTTTTTTGGGAATTCTGAATTCCGCGTTCTACAAAGGTTTCCGCGATTTTTTTTTTCCGTTTTCCGCATCGCGGAAATAATTGGCCCTAATACATAGCCAGCCTATTATTCGCACTGGGCGCAGCACGGAATCCACTGCACGTGTTAACTATTACATTTCAGGTTTTCGCACGAATGGGATGAACTCTAACCGATTATTGACGTGCGAGATTTATGTTTTTTGAAGAAAAACTTTTGTGGCTTATTAATATATCATTCCCTGTTATATGATATTGAACGAATCGTTAATTAAATTAACCAAAAAAGTTTTGGACGCCAGTTCTGTATGAAGCCAAGTAGGGTACATGTCCCAATTTTACCCCCTTGAGATTGTTTCATTAATTACCAAACACCACAAAATGACCAGTTACTACAGTTTTTGCAGCTACATCATTACTTGTGATTCTGTTTGACTGAACTACTCAAAACAATTGATCAGATAACTATATTTTAGAGGAATACTCAATAAGTAGAGTGACTGAATTTCTGATAACTTGTGTCCCTAAATTAAAAAGCATCAGCTAATCAGCTTTTGTTAAATGTGTAAAATCTGAATGAAAACAATGGCATTTGCAATGGAAAATCATATTTTGGGAGAATCAGATGTTTACCACATGACTTGTCTACTGTATGCCAATATTTATCTTTGTAATACTGCCTAACAATTTTTAGAAGGGGGCCCCAAGTAGGGACACCATGTAAGTTGAATGTCCTAATTTCGGCCCCAAATGGGATTTACATGTAATCATAGCACATTGCCAATGTGAATCATTTCAAATCTCCCTTCTTGGAGCTATTTCACACTACAATTTTGTGAAGTGATTCTACAAGTTGAAACTGCACCCACATTTTTGTTCAATACTACTTAAATAATTTTTTCAATGTTCAGTGTCTTACAGCCTATTTCAGGACATATTATAAAGTGTTGAATTAAGGTACATAGGGGCCAGACAGAATTAGCTTCCGAGGTTGGCTTAAATTACAGACAACAAATTCCTTCAAGTCCTCGTGATCAACCAATTTGTACACTTAGGCTACCTTAAGTTGACTGATATATCTTCTATTTTATGTTCAACAAGACATGTGCAACTAATAACCCAGGAAATTAGACCCAAGATATCACAATTTGCACTTTCAGGATTGGTTTAAGGCCGTGAAGGGCCGAAATTTGTGACGTTTACCCTACATGAGCTTTCATTCTGATGTGTAGTAATGTGCCCCGCACAGTCGCACGCACACGTGTGATGGGGTGTTAATTATGTTACAAACTCTTCCCAGGATTCGCACTGACAAGGCATAAAAGGCGCTGATTCGTCAGCAATACAAGGTAGTCTGGCCAATAGCTGGTGGGAATGATGGGAGTCACAGGGATTAATGGCAACACTGCAGTGACGGCGCTCGGCATGGATCGCGTATCATGCAATTTGACGACAATATGATCCATTATTTCGGGCGTCGCTCGACGTGCAATACATAGGCAGAATATTAGATGACTTTTATGATGAAACGTATCAGGCTCAGAAATGATATTGGCTTGTCAACACATGCCCAAGGATCGACTGGCTAACTTTTGGTAACATTTATTCCCATGTGCGATCGTTTAGCAATAAACAGCTACAAGCGGTCCGACCGCAACTAATCCGTTTCGTTATGAATAATATTAACTTATCAAGTTAAGATTGACTATTGACAGTGTTTCTTCTTTAGGGACAGGAGACGTGCTGATGGTGTTTGAGTACATAGTTGACAAAACAGGACGTGGGCGGTAAAGTGGACCACATAACCACACCATCATCAACATCAGTGTATAGGCTGCTAAGGTGGGCTGGAGGGAATATTGACATGATCATTTTCAAAAATTTTACATCTGAATTTCCAGCTCTGTTACATAAAGTCTTCACACCAAATACGCATATCATGAAATTATCAGTCAGAAGGTGGTCAGTCGAAATATTAGCCAATCTGCTAACTCCGGCGGTCAGTCGAATATTAGGCCAATTGCTAACCTCCGGCACTCCCGCCAGAACAGAAATGACATGCACTTTCCCCAACAGGGCAACACTATTTTGAAGTTATACAGAATTGGCCTCGGAATAGAAAAATTATCTACCTAACACAAAATTCTTTTGTACAGACTGTGAATTCTGTTTCGTCACAAATAGAATGGTTCACCATTTTAGAAGATCATAAATATTTGACATATATTAATCTTGGGCGCTCATTGACACCGCATTGTAATCAAGTAAGTGTTGAAATGGTGTGAAAACCGGGCGTATTCATCCACCCCAGACACGGTTCAATGCCAATGGGTGGGATATAATAATTTTTTTTTGGCCTAATAATAAAAAAAATATATATAATATAATTATATGTATCATAATAATAAGTATCATTTTTTCTCCTCAGCAACCCAATCCCACCCAAGCCCACCCCACCCATACCGTACAACCAGTGTGTTTAGCCAGGATGTTTTATAAATGCGACATTACTGGTCTGTGGCCGGTGGGGGGAGGGGGGAGGGGTCTCCCTTTTAAATTTTGATTTCCTGACGAAAGTCGGAGAAATATATGTAGTCATGCCAGTGCTTCTGTATGTATGTATGGGGTGTGTGTATGTGGTGAGCCTGGCCTGTATGAACACAATAACTGACCACACCTGGATGGTGAAGCTCATATTGTGTATGTGTTACCCATGATGAGTCTGAGCCCTATTGGTTTTGGGGGTTTGGGGTCAGGTCAGAGGTCATTCTGAGGTCACCCCAGAGTCAACAAAGTCTGAAAACCTTGTGAACCGATAAGTCCAGAATGGGTGTCTGATCGGGTTCAAATTTGGTGTGTAGCTTTCTTATGGGGAGTACAGGAACCCTATTGTTTTTGGTAAGGTCGAGGGTGAATTTTGTCAAAAATAGAAAATTTGTGGAAAGTCAAAAAGTTGGCAAATTGGCTTGTGAACACGATAACTCGACCCAAACCTGGACTGGATGAAGCTCATACTTGGTATGGTGTCTTCCCCATGATGAGTACATGAAAACCTATTGTTTTGGGGTCAGGTCAGAGGTCAATTCTGGGTCACCCGAGGTCAAAATCTGGAAACCTTGTGAAACGATAAGTCCAGACTGATTGGTCTGATCAGGTCAAATTGGTGTTGTAAGCCTTTCTAGGGGGTACAGGAACCCTATTGGTTTTGTTAGGTCGGGAGTGACTGAATTTCGTCAAAAATAGAAAAATTTTGTGAAGAAAAGTCAAAATTTGCGCAATTTTGGCTTGTGAACACGATAACTCGACCCACCTATGTATGGATGCAGCTATACTGGTATGTGTGTTCCCCATGATGGTACATGAACCCTATGTTTTGGGGGTCAGGTAAGAGGTCATCTGATGTAACAAGAGGTCAGGGTCTGGAAAAAACCTTGTGTGGAACAGATAATCCAGGGAGGTTGGTTGATTCGGGTTCAAATTGGGGGTAGCTTTTTATGGAAGTAAGGGACCATTGTTTTTGGTATAGTCGGGAGGGGAATTTTGGGCAAAATAGAGAAAATTTGTGAGAAGTCAATTATTTGGCCAATTTGGCTTGTGTGAACATTATAACGCGACCCCACCTGCATGGATGAACTCATACTGTATGTGTGTTCCCCATGAGGGTATATGAACTCCATTGTTTTAGGGTCAGGTCGAGGTCATCTGAGGGGGCAGTAGAGGTCAAAGTCTGAAAATCTGTGAACTCGATAAATCCAGAATGGTTGGTCGATCGAGTTCAAATTTGGTGTTGTAGCTTTCTATGGGGAGTACAGGAAAACCCTATTGTTCTTGGTAGAGGTGAGGCGTGAATTTTGGTCAAAAAAGGAAATTTGTGGAAAGTCAATAATTTGGCCAATTTTGGCTTGTGGACACAATAAACTCGACCCACTGCATGGAGAAGCTAAACTAGTATGTGTTCCATGAGGTGTATATGAAACCTATTGTTTAGGGTCAGGTCAAGTCACAGAGGTCATCTGAGGCGTCACTAGAGCCAAGTGCTGAAAACCTTATGAACACATTAATGTCTGATAGATGGTTAGTTGGTTTGATCGGGTTAAATTTGGTGTTGTAGCTTTCTTATGGGGAGTACAGGAAACCCGATGTTTTTGGTATAGGTCGGGAGTGAATTTGGTTCAAAAATAAAAAAAAACATTGTGTGAAAAAGTCAATTAATTTGGCAATTTCGGCTTGTGAACACAAAGCTCGACCCCACCTGAATGGAATGAAGCTCATACTTGGATGGTGTGTTCCCATGATGGGTATATAAACCTGATGTTTAGGGGTCAGGTCAGAGGGTCAATCTGAGGTCACTAGATGGTCAAAGTCTGAAAACCTTGGAACACAATTAAGTCCAGCACGGTTGGTCTGATCGGGTTAAATTTGGTGTGCAGCGGTCTTATGGGGAGTACGGGACCCCAATTGTTTTTGTTATAGGTCGGAAGGGAATTTTGGTCAAAATAGAGAAAATTGTGATGAGAAGTCAATAATTTGGCCCCCCCCCCAATTTGGCTTGTGAACGCGATAACTCGACCCACCTGCATGGATGAAGCTCATACTTGGTATGTCTGTTCTCCCATGATGGGTATATGAAACCCCTATGCTTAAGGGTCTGGTCAGAGGTTGTTGATCTGAGGTCACCAGAGGTCAAGTCTGAAAATCTTGTAACTCGTAAGTCCAGATGGTTGGTCTCTGATCGAGTTCAAATCAAATTTGGTGTGTAGCTTTCTTATGGGAGAGTAACAGGAACCCTATTGTTTGGGATAGGTCGGGTGATGATTTTGGTTCAAAAATAGAAAATGTGAAAAGTCAATAATGGTCAATTTTAGGCTGTGGACACAATAACTCGAACCCCACCTGGATGGATGAAGCTCAAACCAGGTTATGTATGTTTCCCATGAGTGAGGATGAACCTATTGTTTTAGGGTCAGGTCAGAGAGCATCTGGGTCACTAGGACCCAAAGTCTGAAACCTGTGGAACAATAAGTCTGAAGGGTTGTCTGATCGGGTTCAAATTTGTGTGTAGCCTTCTTAATGGGGAGTACAGGGACGGTATTGTTTCTGGTAGAGGTCGGGGAGTGAATTTTGCGTCAAAAATAGAAAATTGTGAAGTCAATAAGTTGGCCAATATTGGCCTGTGAACACAATTACACTACGACCCCACCGCATGGATGAAGTCATACCTTGGTATGTGTGTTCCCATGATGTGTATATGACCCTATTGTTCTAGGGTCAGATCAGAAGTCAGCTGAGGTCACCAGAGGGTCAAAGTATGAAAACCTTTGTATTGTGAACACGATAAGTCCAGAAGGGTTGGTCTGATCGAGTTCAAAGTGAGTGTGTAGCTTTCTTCATGGGGAGTAAGGAACCTATTGTTTTTGAGTATAGGCGGGGTGAATTTTGTCAAAAATAGAAAATTGTTGAAAAGTCATAATTTGGCCAATTGGATCGTGGACCCAATAACTCGGACCCCCACTGGATGGATGAAGCTCATACTAGGTATTTGGGTTCACCATATGTGTAATTATGAACCCATTGTTTTGGTCAGGTCAGAGGTCATCTGAGGTCACAGAGGTCAAAGTTTGAAACCTTGTGAACAAATTAAGTCTAGCATGGTTGGTCTGATCGGGTCAAATTGGTGGGTAGGTTTCTATGGGGAGTACAGGAACCCTATGTTTTTGTATAGGTCGGATGAAGAATTTTGGTTAAAAAAATAGAACATTTGTGAAAAGTCAATAATTTGGCCATTCGGCGTGAACACAATAAATCGACCCCACCTGAATGGATGGAAGCTCATACTTGGTATGTGTGATTCCACAGGATTGTGGATATGAACCCTATTGTTTTAGGGTCAGGTCAGAGCATCGAGGTCAATCTGAAAACTTTGTTAACACAGTTAAGTCCAGAATGGTGTCGTTGATCGGGTTCAAAATTGGTGTGTAGCTTTCTTTACGGGGAGTACAGGACAACCCCTATTGTTGTTGGTTATAGGTCGGGGTGAATGAATTTGGGAGAAAAATAGAACATTGTGAAAAGTCAATAATTTGGCCAGTTTGGGTTGTGAACACGATCACTCGACCCCACTGAATGGATGAAGGCTCTCACTTGGTATGTGTGTTCTTGATGATGAGTCATGAACATTATTGTTTGAGGTCACAGAGGTCAAAGTCTAAATCCTGAAATTAGGTGTAGCTGTCTTACCAGGTATGGAACCCTATGGTGGTAGAAAAAACAAATGGAAATTTGTCAGAGGTTATGTTCCAAAATGAGCTGGTTACCGTCTCCCATTTGTACCGCTACGTTGTCAGGAAGGATTCAAGGAATCACTAAGCCTTTTGGCTTCTGGTTTGGAATATGAGAAGTGCCTAGATCGCAATGGTGAAGGGTATTTGAACCTGGATTTCTCACCTGTAAAAACACAAAAATGTTGTGGTATCGATGACAAATGTTTTCCCTATTTTGGTTACTTTTGTATTTTTCATCAAAATATATCTACCATGTTTTAACGGTCGATCTCATTGCAAGTCTAATGCAGTTAATAATCACACCAACCCAGTGAAAATTGGCTATAATTCATAGCTCACCTAATCCCCAGCCAAGCGAGTCTCGCTACGTGTATTTGAGACAAAATACTGACGCCGTGTCTGGAGCCAGAAGAACGTATTATTACTATAAAACTGCACGCACGCGTAGTTTAGTAGTTGCCAAAGTGAATTACGGGACTGGGAATCCATGCGTACGGGGGTACTTGTGAATGCCACGATGTTAGGTACATGAGGCGTGTCCATGATCGGTGACTACCGTTATCACGACTGGTAAAGAGCGTTCAATTTGCACATACTGTATCTCATGAACTAGAACGGCCCTCTCGACATTTCACAGATTCTCCAAATGGAGAAATGATAAAGAAAAAAACCATTATTAACAGAGTCCTTATATTCTCACACTGGAGTGTTGATTTGCCCATGGGGGGTCGCCATGTCGAACATTGCCCAAGTGCCAATTTTCACGAGTGGGAAAGAGTCATGATTTCGGTGAATACGAGTTAATGGAAACACCGCAATAGTATTTAACACGTTTGCTCCGTATTTGTGCATGAAAAGTAGGCTATAGTCGATATGTGGGTGACCAGTGCGGAGACAGCGGCGATCAAAAATGGAAATTAGAATAAAGGTTGTGAATTGTAATGAGGAATCAGATCGCAAAAAGGGACCAATTAGGATGTCTGTTGCCAGGGGAAAAAAAAAAATGCCCTAAGTTTTCTGTGTGAGGACTTTTCTGGAGGATTTTGTTTTAAAATTTACCACCCGCGAAGAATTTGCTTGTCAGATTTTTCATGCGCAATCCGTCGTGTTTATGCGACATTGTCGCACAAAGGGGCTGGCTCCAATCACTGCGACAACCCTCCCAACCATTTCCTTACTCTCCCCAACAGTCTCTCACACTCTAACCAACCCCACCCCCTCTTCTCAGGATATCGTTACTGAATGAATTGGCAATGGTTTGCATTAAGTGGCCGATATCTGTATCGAGACGACTTGAACACGTAGACAAGCGTCTCCAACTATGTACAGAGTCCCCATGAGTCGCATGTGAATGCATGGCCCTGGGTTGTGGTTGTGAACAATACTAGCAGACCTATTGAATCTTTGATACGGTAGACAGGCTCCTTACATGATAGCATTGCATCAATTTGTATCTCTATTTTATTAGAGACATGGTTGTGAGGGATTGTGTCACTTTTCATTAGTCAATTTGTGTAATTGGCATTGATATGAGGGCTATATGATACGTATCGGGACATCGAATCGGGCCGATAATAGCACTACCCGCCTTAAACACAGGATCGAGGAGCAATCCACTGATTTACAGATGTTCCGCAACAGAGGAAACTAAAGTCTCTAAAACAGGCACACATAACTGCATCGAACAGAGGTGCAAGCTTGCAAAGTTGAAATACATGCCAGCTAGTACAAATCAGAGTTGAACCCCTAATAGTCTGCAGCGGGACTTTGAATTCACAGTGACAATGATAACGAGGTCTTTCAAGTCCATCAAAACACCGTTGGAATGTCTGAACAATATCTGGAAATGCAAGGAAACATAGCTCTTGCGTGGAGTTCCCCTTTAATTGTTGTATGAGTAGGAGTCAATTTGGGCAAAAAGGTGGAAAATTGTGATGAAATTCTGGTATTTTCGGCACTTTTACCTTGTAATCAGGATCATTGTCCAACATTGCTGGTGGGTTCAAGTTCAAATAGTGGGTGTGTGCTCTTCCAATGGTTGGTACGGTGACCGCTATGTATTGTTGTATGGGTTAGGGAGGGTCAGTTTTGCAAAAAGTGGGAGGAAACTTGTTGAAATTCTGGTAGTGGGCTTTACCTTGTATCAGGTATTGTCAACATGCTGGGTGGTTCAAGTTTCAAACGTTTAGGGGGTGTGCCTTCCCATGGGGCTTACATGAACTGATTCATTGTTGTTGGGTAGAGAGGGTCAATTTTAGGTCACCAAAAAGTGGAAAATTGTAAATTCTGATATTTGGGCACTTTCACCGTTAATCAGGCAAAGTCCAAGATGTAGTGGGCTCAAGTTCAACTTGGTGGGGTGCTTCCCATGAGGCGGCCATGAACGCTTGTTTATGTGTATGAGTAGGGGGGGCAATTTAGCAAAAGTGGAAGGAACTTTATAATTCTGTATTTTGGGTACTTTTTACCTTGTTACATAAGGCGAGAAGTCCAACATGAGTGGTGGGAATCAAGTTCCAACTTGGTGGGGGTGCTTACCATGATGAGTACATGAACGGCATGTATTGTGTAGGCGTAGGGGGTATTTGGGCAAAGTGGAAACCTGTAAAATTCTGGTATTTTGGGCACTTCACTTGTATCAGGCTATGTCCAACAGCATGTGGGTTCAAGTCAAACGTACGTGGGTGGCTTCCGATGGTGATTACATGAACCGATTCATTGTTGTATGGGTAGCGGGTCAATTTTTAGGCCAAAAGTGGAAAATTGTAAAAATTCTGAATGTGGGCACCTTTTACCTTGTAATCAGGCAAAGTCCAAATGCCTAGTGGGATCAAGTTCAAAAACTTGGTGGTGGGCTTCCAATGATGAGTGAGTACATTGAAAGCTATTTGATTGTTGTGTATGAGTCAGGGGGTCAATTTGGGGCAAAAAGGTGGAGGAAACTTGTAAAAATTATGTATTTCACGGTACTTTTACCTTTAAGACAGCGAAAGTCCAACATGATTAGTCTGGATCAAGTTACAAACTGAGTGGGGTGCTTACCCGTGATAAGTACATGAAGTCTATTTATTGTTGTATGAGTAGGGGAGGGTGTCAATTTGGGCAAAAATGGAAACTGTAATAACAATTGGTATTTTGGGCACTTTACATTGTAATCGGCAAAGTCCAACATGCCAGTGGGGATTCAAGTCAAAATTGGGTGGTATGCTCCATGAGTGTACATGATAGCTATTATTGTTGTATGAGTAGGGGGTTAATTTGGGGAAAAAGTGGGAAGGAAACTTGTGAAATTCTGGTATTTTGGCTATGTCCAAAATGCCTGGTGGGTTCAAGTTCCAAAAGTAGGGGTGGCTCCATGGTGATTACATGGAACCGATTCATTGTTCGTATGGGTAGAGGGTTTCAATTTTGAGGTTAAACAGTGGATGGAAAATTGTAAATTTGAATTTTGGGCACTTTTACTTGTAATCAGGCAAAAAAGTCCAACATACATGCCCTAGTGGGACCCTAGGTGCAAATTGGTGGGGGTGCTTCCCAGGAGGAGTACATGAACGCTATTTATTGTTGGTGAGTAGGGGGTCAATTTTGGGGCAAAAAAAAAGCAAAAGTGGACTTGTAAAATACGGGTATTTTGGGCACTTTTACCTTGTAATCAGGCAAAAGTCCAACATGCCAGGGGGGATCAGTTCAAAAACGTGGTGGGGTGCTTCCCATGATGAGAGGATGAACTATTTATTGTGTTTGAGCAGGGGTCACTTGGGCATAAAGGGGAAACTTGTAAATTCTGGTATTTTGGGCACTTTACATTGGACTCAGGCTATGTCCAAACATGCCTGGTGGATTCAAGTTCAAAATTGGAGGGAGTGCTTCCCATGAGGAGTAAATGAACGCTATTTATTGTTAAATGGGTAGGGGGTCAATTTTTAGCAGAAGGGGAAACTTGTGACATTCTGGTATTTGGAACGTTACATGGTATCAGGATATGTCCAACATTGCCTGGTGGGTTCACTTCAAACATAGTGGGTGTGCTTACCCATGGGTGATACATGAAAACCGATTCATTGTTTGTATGGGTTTAGAGGGTCATAATTTTAGGCCAAAAAAGTGAAAAATGGAAACAAAGGAAAATTGTAACAAAATAAAATTCTGATATTTGGGCACTTTTACCTTGTAATCAGGCAAAGTCCAACTGCCTAGTGGGATCAGTTCCAAACCTGGTGTGGGTGGCTTCCCATGATGAGTAGATGAAGCTATTATTGTTGTCTGAGTAGGGGTGTCAATGTTGGACAAAAAGTGGAAATTTTTTAAATTCTGGTATTTTGGTTACTTTTTCCTTGTAATCAGGCGAAAATAGTCCAAAATTGATTGGGAGCCAGTTCAAACTTGGTGGGGTGCTTCCCATGATGTGTACATGAACGCTATTTATTGTTTATGAGTAGGGGGTGAATTGGGGGGCACAAAAAGTGGAAACTTGTAAACATTTGGTATTTTGGGCACTTTCACCTTGTAATTGTAATCAGGCTTAGGTCCAACATGGCCTGGTGGTTGTCAGTGGGTTTTAAAGTCAAACGTAGTGGGTGGGCTTCCCATGGTATACATGAACCGATTCCTTGTGTATGGGTGTGATGTTAGAGGGGTCAATTTTAGGCAAAAAAGTGGAAATTGTCAAAGTAGGATATTTGGTCACTTTTACCTGTAAATTCAGGCAAAGTCCAAACATGCCTGTGGGATCAAGTTCAAACTTGGTGGGGGTGATTCCCATGATGAGTACATGAACGAATTTATTGTTGTATGAGCCGGGGGTCAATTTTGGGGCAACAAGTGGAACTGGAAAAATTATGGTATTTCGGGGTGGTACTTTTTACCTTGTAATCAGGCGAAGTCAACATTGATTATGGGATTGACAAGTTCAAACTTGGTGGGCTTGTTCCCGTGATTGATGAGTACATGAAGTCTATTTATTGTTGTATGAGCCGGGGGTCAATTTTTGGCAAAAAAGTGGAAACTTGTAAAATTCTGGGTATTTTGGGCACTTTACCTTGTAATCAGGGCAAAGTCGACATGCCAGGTGGATCTAGTTCAACTTGGGGGGTAGGTTTACCATGAGTGTACATGATAGCTATTATATTGTTGTATGAGTAGGGGGGTTAATTTTGGGCAAAAAGTGGAAGTTGTGAAATTTGGTATTTGGGACTTTTACCTGTCATCAGGCTATGGTCCAACCATGGCCGGTGGGTTTCAAGTTCAAAGTTAGTGGGTGTGTTCCCATGGTTAGTACATGAAACCGAGTTCATTGTTGTATGGGTAGAGGGTGTCATGGTAGTGTTAAAAAGTGGAAATTGTAAAATTCTGATGTTTGGCCACTTTTACCATGTAATCATGCAAAGTCCAAAATGCCTAGTGGGACTAGTTCAAACTTGGTGGGTGGATTCCCAAGATGAGTAGATGAATGCTAGTTATTGTGTTTGAGAAGGGGGTGTTAAAATGGGCAAAAAGTTGGAACTGTAAAATTCTGGTATTTTGGGCACTTGTACCTGGGAATCAGACTATGTCCAACATGCTTGGATTACAAGTTTAAACTTGGTGGGGGGGCTTCCAATGATGAGTACATGGAACGCTATTTATGTGTAAGGGTAGGGGGGTCAATTTTGCAGAAAGTGGGAAACTTGTGAAATTCTGGGATTTGGGACCTTTTACCTGTAATCAGGCATGTCCAACATGCCTGGTGGGTTCAACTTGTCAAAAATAGGGGTGTGCTTCCCATGGTGATTACATGAACGATTAATTGTTGTATGTGGGGTAGAGGGTCAATTTTAGGCCAAAAAGTGGAAAAATGTCGCAAAATTCTGTATTTTGGCACGTTACCTTGTATAATCAGGGCAAAGTCCTCCAAAACATGCTAGGGGATCAAGTCAAACTGGGGGTGTTGCTGCTTCCCATGATGAATGAGTAAATGAACTGAACGCTATTTATGTTGTCTGAGGAGGGGGTCAATTTTGGGCAAAAAGTGGAAACTTTGTAAAATTCTGGTATTTTGGGTTCTTTTTACCGTGTAAAATACGGCGAAGTCCACATGATTGTGGGATCAAGTTCAAAACTTGATGGTGTTGGCTTCCCATGATGAGACATGCACGCTATTTATTGTTGTATGAGGAGGGGGTCCAATTTGGGCAAAACGTGGAAACTTGTAAAATTCTGGGATTTCGGGTGGTACTTTTAACCTTGTAATCAGGGAGAAGTAAACATGATTAGTGGGGATCAAGTTAAACTTTGTAGGTGTGCTTCCCGTGATAGTACCATAAACACTATTTATTGGTGTATGAGTATGGGGTCAATTTGGGCAAAAAGTGGAAAACTTGGAAATTCTGGTAGTTTGGGCACTTTACCTCTGAATCATGCAAGTCTCAACATGCAGGGGGATCAAGTTCAAACTTGGAGGGTATGCTTCCCATGATGTGTACATGATAGCTATTATTTTGTATGGATAGGGGTTAATTTTGGGCAAAAAGTGAAGTTGGGAAATTCTGGTATTTTGGGCACTTTTACATGTAATCAGGCTATGTCAACAATGCTGGTGGGTTCAAGTTCAAACGTAGTGGGAGTGCTCTCCCATGTGATTGAAATGAACCGATCATTTGTTGTAGGGTAGAGGGTTCAATTTTAGGTGTAAAAGTGGAAACCTTGTACAATCTGAATTTTGGGCACTTTGTACCTTGTATCAGGCAAAAGTCCAACATGCCTAGTGGGAACTAGTTCAAAACTTGCGTGGTGTGCTTCCCATCGTGATGAGCTAGATGAATGCTATTTATGTTGTTTGAGCAAGGGGTTCAGTTTTGGGCACAAAGTGGAAACTTGTAAAAATTCTGGAATTTTGGTAGCTTTTTACCTTGTATCCAGGCAAAGTCCAACATTATTGGTGGGATCAATTCCAACTTGATGGATGTGCTTCCCATGATGAGTACATCACACTATTTATTGTTGTATGCGTAGGGGGTCCATTTTGGGCAAGAAGTGGAAACCTTGTAAATTCGGTATCTTGGGCACTTTTAACCTTGTAATCAGGCAAAAGTCCCACATGCCAGGTGGGAATCCAATTTTCAAACTTTGTGGTGGTGTCTTCCATGAGCGAATGAACGCTAATCCTATTGGTGTATGAATAGGGGGTCAACTTTTGGGCACAAATGGGAAACTTGTGAAATTCTGGTATTTTGGGGACTTTTTCCTTGGCATCAAGGCTTGTCCAACATGCCATGTGGGATTAAGTTTCAAATTGGTGGGTGTGCTTTTCCCTATGATGAGTACATGAACGACTATTATATTGTTGAATGGGTAGGGGGTCAATTTTGGGGCAGAAAGTGGAAACGGTGAAATTCCTGGTGTTTTGGGCACTCGTACTTGTAATCAGGCCTATTTCCAACATGCCTAGTGGATCAAGTTCAAACATTGGTGGGTTTGCTTCCATGATGAGTACATGATTCCTTTTTTAATTTTTAGTTTTTTCTTTTTTGAAATTTTCAATTTTTGGGCAAAAAGGTGGACCTGTAAATTCTGGTATTTTGGGCACTTTCCACCATTGTAAGAATCAGGCAAGTCCAACATGCTGGTGGGATCAGAGTTCCAAACTTGTGGTGTGTTCCCATGATGAGTACATGAACACTATTTATTGTTTCACAGTTCACAGTTGAAGGATCCTCATATACTGCCATAAGCCGCCACCATCCATAACAGTGCAGAATATACCCCTTGATAGGCATATTAGGCGTACGTAAATGCCTAATGTTGTTGTTGTTTTTCATGTGCACATGTGCAGACCTGACTGTAGGTATTGAAGTATTCGGATACAGGAAACAATGTCGACTGAAAACTAAGAAAACAGTTGAAAGCTCATTGTATGGAGTAAAAATCTGAAATCACAATTCACTCCAAAACGTTAGGGGTGGTGTGCATTTAGATACTGTACAGTATTGAATTTCTTGGTATTTTTGGTAGACCTACTTTTACTTTGTAAATCAGGCTATGTCAACCTGCCTGGCTGGTCAGTGAAAACATGCCGAGGTCCATTTTTGCTATTGATCTCAGTTTGAGACTGGTGTTAGGGAAAAGGAAATTAAAAATTTGAAACACACACCAGAACATTGGGTCCAAGGAAATCACTAAGCCTTTTGGCTTCTGGTTTTGAAATATAATTACCGCTCAATATTGCTCCTTATTGGACTAGTGGTGGGCTTTATTTAATAGTAGAAAAATATAACTTATATATATGTCGATAAAATTTTCAAGAAAAAAAATGACATTCTTGGCTTTTATATGACTACATTTGTTGGTGTCAGTCATACATATTCTGCCACAGGAATCCAATCTGGAACCTGAATACATGCAAGACCCAGATACTGCACTATTCTCAACTGCCAACCTTCACCAGAACATGGCAAGTATAAATATCATGAAAAAAACTGCTTGGTTGGCCCAGGTTCAATTCTCCAAATAGCTAGAAATTAATATTATTGTGATAGTGTGTACATACCTTTTTCATTGCTTAGAGTGGAGGCAGTCACCTACCAATGGGCCGATCGCACAGAAAGAGTCAGCGGGCGACACCCCAGCCGCTCCAGCTGCCGACAATTCACAGACGGAGCCCTGAAGACACCACCCCTCCTCCATCTACCACAACTTCCTCCATCCCAGCGGCCCCAACCAGCTCATCACTTGCTAAGGTAATGAAGATTTATAACTGAGACCCTTCAGAAAGCTGCTATGGGATATGGTACAGTGACATCCACATTTATGACTGTACGATCTGCCTGGCAGAGATCAAATATTAAGGGATCAGGATTGGGGGGTTAGTTTCCCAAGAAAGAGCCCCTGGTTGTGGAATCTGGCATGGGCCCAGAGGTTAGTTTGGTAGAACCAGGGGCTCTGATCACTTTCTTGAATTAGCATTGGGGAGGGCCAGGGCTTCAAATGAGAAAACCCCACAGGCTATACAAATTTAGCTGGCTAGCTCACAGCATTACTACATACAATGAAGTGTCGGTCTGCCAACAAAATATTGAAATAGTCCTGGCTGCATTTATTAGTTTGGCTACCCTTATGTGACTAGTGAAGACCCCTATTTGCCCCCCCCCCAAAAAAAAAAAAATCTCCCTTGTTTTATACAATTCCTTAGGACCTGAGGTTTGCTGCATTCTTTCGAACTCATATATACCGTACTCCGAGTTCCCAACTGGTGAAATGGTTTCCTTTCGACCCCAACACTTTTTCAATACACGGGCTGTATAGCGGCCATATAAAAACTCCCACTGTATCATTGATGCAATGCACGGAGTAGGGTTTACGCGAAAAGCCCTCGCTTCCGATGTTCGCGCCTGACCCGCTTTATACTCCTCTTCTGCCACATTGCCTACATACAGGATGGACGATATTTTTCTTCAATTGCAGCATTCAGGTTCTATCTTCTCATCTATAACGTATACACATTAATACATATTCATGATGGAAGTGTCGGAATGCCTCTCGATTTTGAATTGAGAGTACCGAATCGTCACCATTTTGATACACCGCCCATGGACGTGGAAAGAGTTTCATCTGCATACATCCCCCCTTTGGTACCGGAACGAACGCGTTTTATCCAGTAGCTCGACCGACTACAGGTCTTACCAGTTCGCCAGAAGACTGCCCCATTATTGCTGCATTTTAGGGAGGCTCTTAGTGCTGGCCCAAGCCCACCCCTTTTGTGCCCCCTACTGCCAGGGTATATCTACTGTTGCCAGCATCACTGACTTGCTCTCGCTGGGTTTCTAACACCGAACCGATCCCCACCGGGTCCCCGACATGATTACATTCTCACCCACCATCAAACCTTGCCGACGTTTGTTTCATGGCTGATGGCTTCCGGGCTTTTGCTTGCTTCACAAACCCAATACACGTCCCACCACTTGCTCGTGTCACTGCAATCACTAACCCGCCAGCCCATCAAAACCAACTGCCTCCCATCCCCACCGCTCTCTAGGTTTCCCAGCACATACCTTATGAGTTATGTAGTCGCACTCATCGTGGACCACCCCTCATTCCTTTAAACGCTTTAGCCACTGTAAGTCCGCCTGCAACTAATGCGAAGAGCCCACCTCGATCCCCCAAACAGACTTGGTGCCTTATACTTTATGAGTGTTGCAGGTCTATGTGTCTGAATATTAACTCTCAGTTCTGCAATGCACAAACCATTTCACTATTGAAACATACGGATAGTTGGCACTTGTTTCCTTCGGGTCGCGACAAGCTATTACATAGCTAGAATCATAGCAAGTCCTCCAAATGCAAAGATAACTTGAGGCAAGAACTCAAGTGACTCTCGACTATAAACATTGCCGTAGTAAGTGTCACTGAGATGGACAAAGGTGTTAACACAGTCCGCCTTTAGCCACAAAAGGCCTAACAAAAACCATACCAAATGAACACATTACCACAACAAACAGTGTGCAGACACAATTTTAGAAACTTGACTCTCGTTTGAAACAAAAGTAGTATTAGTCACTTACACACAAGTTCATCTGACCATGTCCTTTCCCTTTTCCCGGCAGAAGCCAACCAAACTATTCTTGAAGGTTCCACCGTCAGGTAGACTGAGCCACACCAAGCAGACACCCAAACAGGTTTCAACCAACAAAGTCAAGTTAGTCCTCTCAATGGAGAGTGGCTGGCCAGTCTTGATGACTTAAAAACCGCTTCTTTTAATGATAGTTGTGTTATGTGTAGTTTTTGTAGTCTCATATTGTATACACAAGTGGTGTGGTGTCAGCAGGAGGACTTCCTTCTGTGTTGGTATAGGCGATAGGTTCCCTTTTGAGGTGTTCCCAGGACTCTGACAGTATATCCTTCTATCCCAAGCTTGTCGGATTGGTATATTTTCAGGAGTGCCTCTGTCTCTGCAGCTTGATGCCACTGCCGGGTACTTCAGATGTCAGCGCTTAAGGCGAGAACCCCAAAGGTTTCAGAGGTGGGATGTGCATGACACCAACCTGACCAAATTTGATTCACCCGATCATGAATGTGGCAAGTGTCTGAATGCGCTGTGGATATGTGATGGCACCGGCCACTAGTTAGGCCAGATTACTATGTCTACCAATGCAGCACTACATGCCCATCATTGCTGAAGCAGGTCCACCTTGGAATATCTCCCTTATTACGGCAATTTTGGAGGACACTGCGTATATATAATAGCTGGAGAAGAATGATGCATCAGTCCAAATCTGATGTGGATACAACTTTCCTATTATCGAGTTAGAGGTCTTCGGAAGGGAAGTTTGTGAGATGGTATTGCACAAGGATCGAAAAGCATCCCATCATGCAATGACAAGATGGTCACACTTGCACCACCCTGCAAATACTCTTTGTTTTCCTTTTTGAATTTATACATACCTTTTTACTCTATTTTGTTTATGAGAGATGATCGCTGTAGTGGGTTGTAGGAGATGATGGTTCTTTGGTTAGAGAAGCAACAGAACTTCTGGCAGAATGTCAAGGTTATCCTACACAATGAATGCTTAGAATAGGTAACATTACTATCTGTGTTGTTCAACAGTGGCGTCAAGCATTATTGTGCAATAGGGATGATCCCTAATAGTTTCTCTACATATTTGACCAAACTTTTAAAGGCTGGTAACTCTCCACATAGGACATCATAAGGAATGGGGTGTTGGACCTATAGATATGGTTTAGGATCCCCACATACATATAACCTCTTTTTATCCAAGCTTCGCTTCTCTTCAATGTTTGTATACATGAAGCTGAGGCATTAGATATAATAGTCTTTAACATCATCATGCACTTAGTCCGCCTAAACAAGTTTACGCATGTCCATTTTTTCCTTTACCTTATATGTTCTATTGTGTAGTAAGGCATGAAGAGGGTACTCTCTTTATATTAACTCAATGAATTCAACCTATTTACCCAAAACTTAAATAGCATATACATGTCTTATATCTCCTTATGGAATGCTCCTAAAATAGGAACACTGTTACAGTATTTGATGCAACCGTGACTGACACACATTCTTGTTCTGCAGCTGCTGACCAACTAATAAGATTCTGGGTGCCTATTATTGCAAGTTTGAGAAAACTATATCAGCCATAAGTTTGGTCATGTAACACCATACTAGTTTTGTCCACAATTTTGAATTCACTCAATAGTGCAAGCTAACCCTCTTCCACAACTTTGTCACATGGGGAACATTTATGGACGATTGGGTAGTGTGGCATTGTTTCTGAGTGATAGAAGTGACGGAGGGTTCCATCTGGTTAGGTCAGTGTTCCTGACCTGGACAGACATGCTGCATTACTCATCCAGCCTGTCTAGTCTCTCGGTGGACGTGTTGACTATGTGTAGCCTAGCCTACACTGTTCATGCTTCTGGATGCCATTCAAGATGTAGGATAGCTATATAAGCAGGATGATTCCCCAGCCTCTGGTCGCTTTGTAACTTTTCACATTCCAACAAGTGTAATAAGAATGTATAGAAAGTAAGATAATGATATTGGTATCACTTCACCTTGCAAACCTGACGTCCAATAGATGAATATATATTGTTGATATAATTGTACATTCATATTTATCAATACCTCATTTTATTTTGTGTTTTGTCTTCATTGTCTTCCTCAAGGGTATCTCTGATGTAGCCTGGTCCAGTGATATCCACTCTTAGTGTCCTGGCCTCAGATGCAAAACTCTAAAACCTGGGCATTTCCAATACTGTAACGTTGAAGGCTAATATATCGTTTGGTCAGGATAATTATGTCACTAGTGGTTTGAAAATACATTACCCTAAGGTTCTTTCTGCTCTGCCAGTCGTAGAGGGGAAATTAAGCAAATGTTTGTTAAAAACCTTTTTCATATGTATACCTCAGTTTGCCACAATTGCCTTATATTGAATAATTCACTGATTGATGGCCAATAGGAGTCCGTTATACACACACCTGTCCACGGTACCAGAGTAACCAAAGGTTCATCAGAACCACAAGTCCTCATGTGTTTATTCGGGTTATGACAACTACAATTTTATATGCTTCGTTTAACACTTCCCCCTTGAGGTGCATTATCAGGCTAGAGAAATTGTTGAGGCTCCAGGGGGTTTGTTCCTGGAATGACACCAATGATCTGCACCTCATCTTTTTGAAGTAACAGGGAGGAGTGAAAACCGCCTGCTCTCGAGCGCCATGTCAAGTATCAGTCCCTCAGAAGTAATGAGTGTCAGCTTCACTTGCTGGCCACTTTGCCTACAACGAGTAAAGAGTGGGGTTGAGAATTGGTATCATTGCCGACATGGAGGTTTTAAACAAGGGACCGCTGATAACAGGTATGCACCAGTCAATCCCTGTTATTCGCCTTCCAAACTTGACATCTTACATTTAATCATTCCATCGGGATGCTGACACACTTTTTTTCTGCGAAATAACCTTTTCTGTAACTTAGAAGTGTGGGCGGGGAGTTCATTCTTTGGTGATTGGTGAGTTCTGCTCGCCAGCAACTCCTGAAGGCTCCTTGAGCTGGGATGTTTTTGTGCTTTCTTTATTTTTTCGGCAAGTCTTACTCATCTGTCATCTTTTCTTATTGTACATGTCCTGTTCTCCTGTTTTTACATGGTAATGTCTGAAGACCTTGAGTATTCACAGTTAACTATGTCTCTGCTGCACTTTCAAACCCACAGTCAAACCCTGATTGATCAGGATCATTGGAGTCTTTGTGTAAAAGTGGACTTAGTTTGGTGGAAAAAGGCAAGTTCGGATATGCATCAATGATTGCATAAGCTGTCCTGGTGGGCCATTTTTTTCATGACCGTGAATGCTTTAATTCCTCCTTGTGTCTCCAATGTACCCCCCCCCCCCGCGCAGAAAAAAAAAAACGAAAAACCCCCCGTCTGTCTACTAGAACCCAAATGTGTGTGTGTTCGACACTTGTCTGTGATGCTCAGACTTGGTATGTTTTGGGGCCAGTCACGGGTTCGCCAGGCAGCCAAATTCTGATCTTGGGAGTTCAGAATGTTGTTTCTGTCAGGTTACTTCAATTTGTTTGCTCATAAGTCTTTGTAAATTCAGGAAATTGGGGAAATTTTTATCCTAACTTGATCTGGTAAACACGATTAACTTGGATCGGGTATGGATGGATGAGCTCGCTTCTTGAGTATGTATCTTAACCCATGACAGGCGTTCCATAGACCTATGTTCATTGGTAGGTGTGGTGAGGTTATGTTTTAACATTGACTTCCCCCTGTGAGTCACAAGGCAATTTTTGCAATAGCTGCTTGTGCCTTATCGGAACTACTCCAATTGGCTGAAATTCGGTTGGATTTCGGCTTCATAATTGTATACTAGAGATTATGAAGAGTCCAGTTGAAATTACATGACCAATGGCCCTTGACAGATTGTTATTTCACTTATACATGGGTCTTTGACAGTTAATAGTTCAGAGGCATCTGAAACAGTTCTGCTCTACAATGATCTATAGCCTTCCCATTTGTAGAAAGTATCGAAAAATGTTTAAATAACAGTTTCCAATATTTTGCCTCTATTCCAGTTTGATGAGAGTGTGAGGATATGGTACGTGAAGACTGGTAAATGCTCAGACATTACCCCAGCCCCACATTGATCAGTGCTGCAGTGAGTAATCCTATACAGTGCCAGGTCCAGTACAACAGTCCGTCCCAGGCGCTTCCGCCTCTGGGAACTTTAGACGTAGCACAATAACTTCTTTACGCGATCTGAAACTTGTACAACACTGTCTATCCGAGTGAAATCTCTGATGAGTCCGAAAGTGGGCTTTTTCACTGTAATGCTGGGGGTCAGCTGATTTGAATATTTACATGAAATTTTTCAGTTAGTCGGATTGAACGAACTTGGTGGGTAGCACTACAGTTGATCCTGAAAATGTAGAGGTAATTTCAAGGTCATGGTGGTTCAAATTTACTATTTTCAAAACTTTGTCCCAGATTTGAACAACACTTGGTGGATGGGGCTACATTTGGTCCTAACAAGGTTGAAGTCATCTCAAGGCCATTGTGGTCAAATTTTGTATAATTTATATCTGACTTTTTGAACGCTCCCATGGATACAACAAAACTTGGTGGATTAAGGCTATCTTGGTTTCTAACCAAAAGGAAATTTTCATGGGGTGTTAGATACTTCTCCCAATGCTTGCTCAAACGGGGATATACCCGGTGGGCGGTTTACCCGCTGCACAGCTCAAGTTTCCCATTTGTTCCCGTGATGTTGTTGATTGTATGCTTTCACACTGTCACATGTTCAGAGATGGCCTTATGCCTTCGATCTCACTTCCATCATGTTGCCCCACACTATGCACATCGCCACGTATGTATGTAATCATCAGTTTTCCCTTTGATTGCTTATAAACAAGTATGTGCTGAGTATATTTTCATTTATCATTACATGACTTCTGTTCAGTACATGCTAAAAATTATTTGCCTAGATCTTTGCTCTAATATAACATCCAGTTTTTTAACATTCGATGGTTTCCCTAAAGAGTATCTTACAAGTGGCAATTATTGGCTATTTTATAGCCTATGGTGGATCTCTATATGTCTCCAATACAGTAATATTTTTCATGCCCTATTCCACTGGGATTGTCATTGTTTTTCCTTACGGTTGACTTAACCAGAGGGGTTCCTTATCGTTCCAGTAGCTATGAACGGTTTGTGGTATGAGTCCACCATTTTCACTTGTCTAAAAGAATTTCTGTCTATTTCTGTGGGGGGTAGGGGTGTTGAGAGGGTTAAAGATTGATCCTTGCTG
>JAODTK010001687.1:0-10700 GCA_026419785.1 Sclerodactyla briareus | reverse complement strand
TTTCAATGGTTAGTAAGAGGTAGGACACGAAGCCTTCATAATAAATAACATATTTATTTATTTATTTATTTCAAGTCCATTATATAGACGACCTTTCCAAAAGATTCAAAGCGTTTCTTGTACATTACAAAAATAAAGATATGTTACAAAAATACAGGACTAGACATGTGTATTAAAAATACATAAAAGGACACGATGAAAATGAAAAACATTTCTTAAATGGATGTACTAGACGCGAAAAAGTGAGTTTTCAGAAGTTTCGTGAAACATTGCCACCATTGGCGCATTCACGAATCCGGAGAGGCAGAGCCCATTCCACAATTTCGCGACCAATCACCGAGAAGGATTTTGTCACCGTAACACGTCTAGTGACTGGATGGCAAGCACGATACGCGTGTCGCTATGGATCGGAGACCGGTCGGCCCCCGAGTTGTAAGTGGCGATAGGGCCTTCCTTCCAGGTAACGGCGGCCGAAAGGTTATATAAAATTAAAAACATAACTAAAATTTAAAAGTGCTGCGTTGTTCAATTGGCAGCCAGTGCAACTCGCGGAGAAGTGGAGCTGCTGGGGTAGTTCTATCAACCTGCTATATGAGACGCGCGGCGCGATTTTGCAGAGTTTGCAAACGACGTAAATCATACGAGGAAATAGCCGCCAGAAAGAAGTGAGTTTGCAGTAATCAAGTCTGGAGAGTATCAGGATTTAACGCATGACAGCAACAAGTAGAAGGTCAAGAAAGCGACGGACCCTGTATAAAATACGTAAGTGATAATTGATATTTCTGCACAAGAGTATCGACATGGCACGTTTTCATTGATGAGGTATTATCAAAAAACCACACAGAATTCTTTAGTACAGTTGCGAAGAATTGATCGCAGACCATCCAATGTCTAAGTCAAATAGGGGAGGTTGTTCGTGTGCCACTAGATAATGAGATCAACAAAAGCTCTGTTTTCGTGTCATTCAGTTTCCAACCTATTGTCTCGCAACCTGATTCGCCACTTCACGAATAAAATCTGTGAGCGCAAATTTATGCTGCCAGCAGTGTCAGCCTCAACAATTGGATTCAAAAATTGTATAAGCTGAATATCATCAGAAACATATGATAGTCAACACGGGGAAAACGCCGTTATGATGTTTTTTACAGGCTTAATATAGCAGTGATGAAAATAGTGAAAAAAGGTGGGCTGGCTAATCGGAGCCCTGGGGCACACCATTATGCAAATAATAAATGTCAGAGTATTCACCAGAACGAAAAAAGTACCCTTATGGAGTACGATCGCTTAGATAACTCTCCAACCAAGAAATAGCCGAGTCTTTAATACAGAAATCATGCTGAGCCCATTTCAGATCGATTAATTAAAACTCTATGATCAATAGTATCAAATGCCCTGATGAGAGAACAAGGAGGACGAGAACAACTGCCCTCCCACGATTCGCTCACATACCCGAATATATCCTGATGAACTACCAGTTTATTCAATATCTAGATGCCGAATAATCTTTATGGGCTGAAGGCTAGGGGTCATTACTTCCAGTCAAAAATTCAAAAGGACTGCTCTGAATTTCACCAATCTCCTTGGATGAAGACATACTAGATTTTAAATACAAACTTACGCAAAGGAGACTAAGGAGTGCCCTTCGAGAAAAGCATGTTCAAACTCTGAACATGAACCAATGACTGTGTTTGGAAAAACTATGGAAAATGCTTAGAAATAGGGACTCGATGTAGAGTGGTTAAATCACGGAAGAACCTAAATGCGCAACCTAATAGCAAACCAAATTAGCCTAGCCATAAAATAAAATATTTGCCGATGGATCTAGGTGCTGGCACATTCATAAAACAAACACTTCTTTAATAAACCAATAACTGTAGGCATGGCTATTCTGGATCTTAGCAAGTGGTTAAAGTATGATTTTTACTACCACAAATTGAAACAAACCAATACAATGACAAGGTAATTTATTATATACAGATACAGTAGTTGCCTTTTCGAAATTAAAACTAAAGCTATATACTCTGATATGACACTAGCCAACTACCCACACCAAACACCTTCATGTTCAGAGAAAATTAATAAAAAAGGTTTAGGGAAAATGAAAGATGAGTGGAAGGTACTCCAATTATTGCGTATATCGGTCTAAGACCAAACACTATATTCATAACTTAGGTTGAATGATGTCCATAATGCAAGAAGGCAAGGCGTTGTGATGGATCGGTCACTAAAAAATATATAACACATGGAAAATACAAAGACAGAAGCACTCTTTGAGAAGAAAACTTTCGTGCACGGTATGAACATTATTAGAATTGAAGGTCATTTAATCTTTAGTCAACCTGTGAATAAGGTATCCATCTCTCCTTAGATACCAAAGATGCAATGCCACGAGGATGGTGTTCACACGACGTGCCTTATGGATTTAGACCGAGCCCCCAAGTTATTTTCAGAGAGACTGGGTGATTTTGGAGCTGAATGAGCCAGTGATCCCAATTTAAATACTACTATAGGGAACACGAGTTATCATTAATGGGCGAGTCGTCTTCTTGGCCAAAGCACGTAACTAGTGGTGTACCCCAGGGATCGGTTCTCGGGCCGATACTCGATTCTGGCGTATATGGGGGGCGCCAATTTGAAGGTTCTGCTTCATTCCAGGGTTAAGAAGTTCGCAGACGATACCTAGTTGTATCGGGAGGTCGGTTCGAATGCTGATGCTGAAATGCTTCAAAGGGAATTGGATATAATTTCCAAATGGTCTTCCGACTGCGCAAATGTTGTTTCAATGTCGACAAGCTGCAAAGTTATGACTGTGGTTTTCACAATAGCAACGCTTCCTTCAAGTAAATGGCCCAACTTATTCAGGAGGTGATTTCAGAAAAAGATCTGCGCTGGTTTGTTTTGATTTTCTTTCTTTGAAACCTTCTACTCAGGTGCTGCGGAGCTGCTAGAATTGGTAATTGGATTCTTGGCTTGATTAGACGTCACTCAGTTCCTTGATAATGATTATAGTTGTCAGAATGTTGTGTGAAGCCAAACTGGTGATGCCCGCACTGGAATATTTATGCTACAAGTGTGGAATCCCTACTTTGCAAAAGAACAAGCAGGTTATTGAAACGTTCAGAGTAGGAGCCCAACTAGCAATGATTGACTCTCTGAAAAATTTATCCTACGAGGAGAGATTAAGGTGTCTAGGTCTAACTACCCTGGAGCTGAGGCCGAATTCGGGGGCCTTGCATCGCAGATTTTCAAAATGATCCATGGCTTCGATGGCATTCCTTCCAATACTTTTTCCAATGTTATGCCAAATAGAGGCCACTGTATCAAGCTTCGGGGCAACGCTGCAGACCGGACATTCGTAAATATTTCTTCTCGCACCAGAGCGTGATCAATGGTGGAATTGTATTCTGAAAATCGTTGTCTCTCTAAGAGTGGAATGAACCGTTCAAGAACCAGTCTTGCTCTTTATTTTTCAGGAATCCGGGCCGAATTATTTTAGTGGTTTGGTTCCTTTTTTTTTTCCTGGGATGTTGTGGCCTCCGTTGTTGTTGTGTGTTTTTGCTAGGAGGGCCATGTGTACCAACTTTTCAAGATCAATCGGATAAAGCTTGTTTTAGTTATTACTCGAAGTTTAGACCGCGGCGGACGCGCGGACACTGTGTAGCCAGTGAACAGTGGAAACACACTGGAAGTGAACTGTGTGAGCCCCCATCGCCCTCAATTCATTTCTACTGGATTGTAGTTCCACACAGGGTAAGTCAAACCTCCCAGTGATGACAGATAAATGAACGGTCCCCTTCTAGCCTCTGCCGGCTCCTGCAGGAGTATACTGTGAGGAGTAATGTAAAACCTACTCTAAAGGAGAGCTCAATGCATGCTTATCCACCCACCAAGTTCAACCTGATCGCCATGAACGGTTTAGAAGTTAGGTATGAGTGTGAACGTGAACAAACGAATGATGATGATGACAAACGAAACGGACGGAGGACATTAACTTGTTAAGCTACCTCACCCACAGGCTAAACTAAAGATACAGGTGCTTCTCACCAAAGTAATGGTGCGGAAATGGATTCTATAAATACTGCATTGACGGGTGTGTCTCTCTCAGCTATGTGAGCATGTAGTGGAGGGTGAAAATGAGTTTTGTTTTATCCAATTTAGTTGCACAGACAGATTTGACATTCTCATCAGGTTAACTTGCAGATCAACAATTATAAGACATATTAAAATATCATCATCACGAGATAATAACTATACAACAATTGATTATAACTGGAAAATCTTTTCCCCACTGGGTTTCTTTTTAGAGATGCGACGTTCCAATCTCAGAGCAAATCTTAAACACCATGGTCAAATTCGTTAATATTAGAAAACCTTTTTTTCCAGTTGCATATTGAAAATGTATAAAATTCATATGGTTTAGCATTAAGAAATGTTATGGATGCTTCCGCCAATTGCCTCTTATTACCCAAAGAGAAAACATCTTCTCTCGAAAATAAAAAGCAAGTATTCATATACTTAGCTTCTACATCTAAAATAAAGGATGACGTAATATGACAGTCCAAAAAGAGATGTTCTATTGTTTATGGGCAAATTTGACCAAATAGGCAACAGAAGAAGGACTTTCATGCTTCATCATGAATAGCCGAACATTAGTAACCAATATTCTATGTAAAACCCCAAAATGGAAAAATGCCAAATTAGAATCTTTCACTGGCATACTAAAAAATTAGAAAAAAACATACGACCATTCGTAGCATTACAATGAATTTCATTCTGAGTAAAATAGGTGGGTTTTTATAGTCATTCTTCATTAGGAGTATCATCTGACCCAGCGATAAATATTATGACACTGGCTATCAACTTGACAATCAGATCCTCTTAAAGTTAGGACGGATCATTTCATAAAGTTTCTCCAGTGTATAGGGATCTCCGAAATTAACCCATTATAAAACGTAAAAAACAAAAAAACAAAAGGGAGTGACTCAAATTATAGTCCTTAACAACTGCGAGTTGACGGGGAGAGGACCCATCATTATGAAATAGAGCATGTACCATTAATAATCTGTCTTATGCCATTGAAATCTATTTAAAAAGACAGTACACGATTATTACTCCTTGAGGTGCAGAGTATTCCAGATTTATCATTCTCAAAAGATTGTATCGACTTTTTGAAACTGAAAATAGACCAGGCTCTACAAACACATACAAAAGGTATTTTCAATGCCGGCATACATTCGTCTTTGAAAATTTCACTCGAAATAAAAGACTTTCCCACATCGTCTCAAAAAATAATCCACAAGGTTCCAAGCACCGTTACTCTCACTCACGTACCTCCATTACCCAGTAATCTTCAAAACTATGAAATAAAATGTTCAATATGAGTTACCTTGAGTCAAACCCAATTCGACCGGAATCGTCATTGTCTGGCGGTTCCACCTTATCCGGTTTATGACTCAAATAAATTATACAAAGAGTATTTACGGTCGCATAATAAAACTTTAGGCGGGGGTGGAAGAGTCTGAAAAAAGGTAAAAAGAGTAGCAAGTGGCCAAATGTTTTAAAAATTAGGTCCTACCAATAGGTTGTTAAATCCTTTACGACCAAGAATTTAATTGCCTTTTTAGGCAAGATATTTTGGATGGAAATTACGGGGAAAAGATCCTCTATATTAGTAGTGAATTGTACTCCCCCCAAAAGGGGAACCGGCCCCAAGGCCAGGATGAAAGGTGCGTTGTAGGCGATTCGATTAAAGGTTTGTATGAGCGAATGGACCCAAAGGAAAGATAATTGTTTTTTCAAAAAGTTGACTGTTCAAACAGGGATTTATGGAAGTCGTTTAGGATACGAATTGTCTCGGTTAAAGAATCTTCTCTATTATCAAATTAAATAGTTGTGTCATCTGCAAAATGGACTAATCCTACTTCCTTCCCCAACACTGAGGGCCTTTAATGATACCACTATGTTAGTTTCTGTGCTAAGCTTTCGACAGCTATCAATGAAAAGATAGGGGATCAAGGGGATCCGTGTCTAACACCCCTTTCAAATTCGAAAGGATGGAGGAATAACCATGTTCACCACACACGTGCTGAACGATGTACCTGTAAATGTATGACACCCATCGTAAGAAATCCACATTCCAAATTCAATTTTGACAAACAATGCTTAAAAAAAGGCATTCAAGTGTATTCAAAATGCCTTTTTCAGAATCGACCAATAAAACAAAACCAGGAATATCGATGTATTAAGTGGCAATTAAATCAAGCGTTAAATCTTACGTTTTCGCCGATAAATCTCTTCCTTAAAAACCCAGTTTGATTTGTTCCAATTATATTAGTATATTATAATTAACCGGCTTAAGTGTCGATAGCCATTGAGCTTTAGCGACAATTTTCTTTAATCGTATTTAGTAACGTGATTGGACGAAAGGAGTTTTATTTTAATTGAAGCCTTTCCTGGTTTTGGAATCACTTCTAATAATAAATCGTGATATGGTTTCAGTAGGCAAGCGTACCAACAGGAAGGCAATGCATAATTAAAAGAATCTACACCAAAGGGGCCAATGTAAATGCCAGAAAGGCTTTATAGAAATTTGTGGACAAACCATCCGAACCAGGGTTTTGTCAGAGCTCATTTCCTTCAATGCTAAAGGACATTACTCGAATGGCAATCACTGTTGACAGGATTGGGCATCAATTCAGTAAGAGTACAATCAAAATTGAAATCATGCATAAAATGCAGGGGGTTAAGATTATATGATTGAATATATAAACTCCTATAGAATTCTAAAAGTTCATTAGTACACCCTGTGTAGAACCAGAAATGTGAGTACCATTGTCTTTAATTAAATAATCCATGGATTATTTTTTGTGCCTCCTTTCTAAATTTAGGAAGTATTACTACTTTTCTCACCGTACTCGATGTCCCCCACCTGGCGCGGGAATCTAAGCTTGGAATTCCTTTAACTTAAAATTGTAAATCTGAAGTAGTTTCGTTTGTGCTTCAAATTAGAAGCGCATTGGTATCATTATCCCAATGATTAAATAATTTCATTTCTAGGCTGTCAATGAACTGGGAAGGTTTTTTCTCTCTGCTCTACGTCTTGCCAAATCCTTGCTGAAACGCATACGATTTTACGAATGTCATATTTAAACACGCCACTTTCTAGCCGGGTTCAAATCGTCGTTGCGAGCGTTATTTATGAAATCACATATCGGTTTAATATATTCATCATTTCTAATGATGAGTTCTTAATTTTCCAAAACCCAGGCCCTCCTTTTTATCTGTAGTCTGTATAGTAAGTAGAACAATAGAATGATCAGACCTAAATCAGTAATAAGATTATCCTGAGTAATAATTGTGACTATATCTAAAGTCTTGAAACCAGGAAAAAAAGGCGGCAAATAAACATCATTGTAACATTAGACTTCCAGGTATACTGTTTTGATACTGGATTGCCTCCTCGAAATTCTACTAAGTTATAATGTGACATTAAATTCAGGCATTCAGGAGGGTTGAAGGGTTGATCAGAGCCGCTGTGCCAGTTGCAAACCGACGTGATGAGTGGCATGTAATGAGAAAGGACTTGTGTAGGGGACATATCACTGATATTGGGCATGAATCAACACCTTGAGAAGGGGGGGGGGGGCTCTTCTAACATGCTCTAATCTGACTCTGTCAGAAAAAAAAAAATCTGGATTGGAAGGTTGCTGAACTGATGTATATCCCTCATGTGCTATCAACGTTCCTTTACTGTAACCATGCAGCCTCACAAGAATGTTACTGATAGGCAAGATGTGTCGCTGCACCACCAATCCTTTATACTATAATGTGGCAAGCTTAGATTGTTTGAAGTTACCTTTTATCAGCAACTGCCCGTTCAGTTAGACTACAATTTCTTGGAAACAATTTGATGTTAAAAACAAAATCCATTCTTGAAAATATTCCACTAGGGGTTCTGTTTCTCTTTATGCGAGATTTGCATTTCAGGTTTTCAGGTTTGGCCAATTGCGATCCTGCCAAAATGTAGTCGCAGTGGCGAAATAATTGATTTATACTAAGGGTGATATAATGCATCTATATGAATGTGCGCCGAATTCTCAATCCAACGTATTTCAGACGCACTCCTTCTGTTGTCCACCGCAGCAGGTCAAATATTTGCGTTTTAGCTCCAACCAGCTATGCTGGCTGAGCATTGTGATCGTCATTGTATCCATCCATCCATCCATCCATCCAGCCATATCATTGGTAACTTTTGCTTCTTCAAATTGCTACTCCTCTACCAAGGGACGCGATTTGGGTGGCGATTGGGGGGACGGACAGATTTAATGCTATCTAAGCGGAGCGCCACCAAAAACAGGTTGGCGCGGAGGCGTACCAGGAAAATGTTCGTTTGACAGACCCACATAAAAAAAAGGGACCCGAGATTGCAGGAACCGGCACTTCTCGTGCCTTATGGGATAGTGAGCAGCATCCTAACATTGATACAAAAAAACTAATCGCCTTATCGGGATCCATTTCAAGGGTTGGGAGCTGCGCACATTTTAAAAGACGAGCAAGTGAGGTTACGGTCCATGAAAGATCCAATGGAAATGGGCAATGTCAGCAACCACTAGGTAATCTTTGGCTATAATTATTTCACCTGAATTTTGTTTGAAGTTTCATGTCTTTGCAACGAATTTGTGGCCCGAATATCCGTGGGCAATATTAAAGGATTCCCACCCGCACCGTGTGCCACTTATAGTGTGTGCACCCAGTGGATACCCAGTGGATAATTTTGCAATAGATCCACCAATGCCAAAAAAATTCACAGGTACCGCACAGGTGGGGAAGAACCCGGCACCCCGTCGCATCAACATCCTTCCGTAAAAAACAAACGAGTTTACACTTTTGGGCCAGTCCATCCGAAAACTCAGGCCTATTTGAACTTTGCAATTTGTGGAGTTCCCTGACCGCATTTTCTATGCGCCACAGTGTGCCCTCATAGCGATAGTAGGTGCACCGTGCACCTAAATATACAGATTCTGACATGTGGTAGATCTACCTCGTTCGCCCGGGCCCGTCGCCTCAACCACTTCACCTCGAGATAGAAATTTGTATGTTTGTTTTGTTATTTAAACTTGAAACGTTATTACGTTTAAGTAATGAGGAACAAACAACAAACACACAAAGCTGGTACAGCCAGTCTTATGCAAACGATATTGGAGGAGTAACTCTGCTGTCATTGATATTGAGAAAACCCATAGTACGTGAGGGCCTTTTATAAACATATTGCCTTTTCCAACATAAAACAGTTGTCGTTACTACTTGACCCCCCCCCCACCCACTTGCTTTTGAAAAACCTGCAATTCAAAAAGGTGTGGGTTGACATTAATGACCCGATAATGGAAATACACAGTATGCTCATGTTTTGGTGACTCATTGGTTTTCTTTTTCATCTCTTATTTATATATCAGCATCCAAAAAGGTCACTTCTCCAAAATCCAAGATTGGTGTACTGCGATGAGAGAACTGGCAATCATTGAGTCTTTCGCTGGCATCTTCAAACGGCACTACCCATCAGGTGATTGACAGTCTTGGGGATTCGAGTAAGAAACCAGGTAAGTAGACCAAGTTCAAGCTCTTCTAAAAATGTCTTTTTTGTCTCGCCTGGAAGGAAAAGTCAGAAAGAGACTAGTGATTAGATTTTGGGCAGAAAAGTCATCAATTCCCACCAGTGGAGGTAATTCGGCTTATTTTAGGTATTTATGGTTTAGGCTCGTTAGCAAGATGACACAAGAAAACCGTTATGTACTACAGTGGATGTAGTGTGCGCCTGCGGACCTGGATGACAGGTAGATGAAACTGTTTTGATTGTGCAGACTAAATATGACTAATAAATTTGAAAGTTTGTTGGAGTTCCACCAAACATGGTGGATGTTGATCCACCTTGATCTGATCATTTTAAAGGTACAGTGGGGGCTAGTTAGAAGTCAGTGTATGTGCCTAATATGCATAAATTATTCCATTTTCGCCAAACAAAGTAGGTATGGTCCGTTAACCATTTTCGGATCTGAGGTGTTTGACAACGAGGTTCATGGAATTTGAGAATTCCATATATCATAGCTTCTGTTAGACTAATAGCACTGAGAAGAGTGAACCATAGCTCCTGTGACAAAATTTTCTGGGGTTATAAGCTGCCGACAGCAATCAGGTCTACCCAACCAATTTGGATAGGTTGATTGATTACCCTTACAAAATCCGTACGGTAAACATTTTTCTATCCTCCTCTTACCTGGTCGTGTGCCCAACCCCCGTGGTTGGTGTGTGGTGGTGTGGGGGGGGGTGGGGGTTGCTGCCTGCAGGGGTGTGGCTGGATGGCATGTCCTGGTGCTTGGAAAATAAAAGGGCAATGAATGATGAGGAAATTTTTGATTTCAAAAGGCAAAGAAGCCCAGGCTGCTAAGGAGATTTATTACATTTCAAGTTGGATTGGGTCAAAGAGTCAGTAACTGAGCAGATAAAACTTTATTCAAATTTGGTAATTATGCAGAGAAAGTGGGGGGGGGGGGCATGAAGAAGAAAAAAAGCCAATTTAAGGGATTTGTATTGAAGAGTCAATATTGGTCAGTTATTTTGAATTTTTTATGTGGAAAACTGTGATGTCGATTGACATGACCAAGTCGCCCAATGAACTCGTTGTTTGTGTGTGTAGTGATAATAGG
>JAODTK010001686.1:0-10701 GCA_026419785.1 Sclerodactyla briareus | reverse complement strand
AGGATCGAACCGCAACCATTTGCATCGAATCGAAATTAATCTGTTCGGCTACTTTCGCCGATAGGGTAGGGTGATACCGCGCACTTTACCGTTTTGTGATCTGGTCCACTCTTTGTAGAAGTAGACTTCATAGGCGTAGTTCTTTGGACCCCTGAGACGAATCTCGGATTGTAATCCCTCTTACCGTAATCTTTCTCTAATTCATTCGTCATGTCCCCCAAATATCAGCCAATAGGTGGGTGTACTCGCTGTCGTGAAATGTATAGACGATAGAATCCGTATCGAAGTAAAGTACGCGATCGCCGGTGTTACAGATATGAATATAACTTGAGACGAGCCTGGGCTTCGTGTAGGCGGCGATGAAGATTTCTATGGGGACCACGTGTAACGACATCTTCTTACTACACAGGTCACTTCCATGGCATCTCGTAATTCTATGATGGTCACTTCTTTGCGGTATCCGCACAATCGCCTAGAATTCACGCAGGTCATAAAGTAAAAACTTCTGCGGTAGCGTTATTCCGTTGAGCGACTTTTCCCAGAATGAGTGAGCATCAGTTTGGAACATGCATCGATGGCAATCGTTTTTTCGATATTTTCTAATCGGTTCCTTGTGGCGCTCGTACTCGTCGAATTGTAGGCTTTTCGATCGACTTCGGGTCGCATCCGATTGCCCAGCCGTAGCTTCTGTTTCATTTTGAGCAAACGTATTGATTTATGTTAATCCACAAATAGCCCCCCTTCCAGCGATTCGGGGTGATAGTGGGTATGTCCTCAAAATGCCAAACCTATAGATTCCCCAGAATCCTTACCCATCTCCACGTTCCGTAATTCCAGTGTTACCCATGTTCCATCGATAGCTCTTTCAATATCGCTGTGTTGACACGGTCCCTGGTCTCGATGTTTCCGCCACAGGTGCGCATAATGGGAATATTAATTTATTCTTGAACGATTATGGTCGCACGGGTGAAATAGATTCGCTGGTGGGAGTACCACGACAGACATGAAACCTTATATGGTCCCAAGCTTCGAAGTTTTCAGTGAGGGCTCACGGGGTGGCGATAGATAGACCCTACGTGTTGACCATGGATTGGTGAACAAACATCGATGTATATGAGTCTTCCATCGTGTCGACTTCGTAAAAGAGGCGCGTGGATTGGTCTACCACCAAAGAAGCATCTCTAGGATTGAGAGGAGGTCTATATTCTATCGTATACAACAAAAGTTCATCTCACTATCATATTTCAAATTGAATAGTACTGACACTCCCATATCTCTACACGTCCATACGGGTCTCCTCAAAGGTTTGATTTTTGCTGGGTCTTCCTGTAGACGTCTTCAATCGTCAAATCGGAAACCCGGACCACCTTGTCGCGGATCGGGCTGGCATGTGGACATCCATGCATGTACATCCCTATTCCACTCGATTTCTGATAATCATCGTTCACAGAAAAACTATATCACTGGAAATCCAGTATGGTAATCCAAATAACCCATGTATTATTGTATTCCAAAATGTAGGTCCAAAATAATCCAAACGTAGTCAGGCCAGCGAGAACAATCTCTCAATCTTTAATGAAAACCCTTCGCTAACGAAAAACCTGCAGACCGAAGTCTTTGGCGCTATTCGACAAAGTATAGTCAACAAGTCGATCCTGAATTGGAGCAATGCAATGCCGCAGACACCAACAATTCAACAACTCTGACGATTAGCTAAAGATTTACGCGCTAAAGTTTAACAAAGAGAGCGATCGTATGTCAGCAGACCATATGTGATTATTCAAACACAGCGTATCTCCCGTGCTAAACACGCACACGATGAAGGGAGACGTCTGAACAGTACGGAGACCAAATTCAAATTGACCGTTCAAACCCTAAGTACGCACACATTATATACACTCAAACGTTTCAGGAGCTCAGGAAAAAACACGTCTGCTCTCAGTAAAGTCCAAACACTCAAAGATTCCAATCAACCATAACACTGTGACGTCATCATCAACTCACGATGTGTAATGAATAAAAACACAACGTAGGTTGTTGAAGAGATTTGCAAGTCGTGCCAATTCTCTCTGGGGCTTGTGGTGGCCCTAAAAGAGCCGTGTAATGATGTTGTTCAACAGGGGACAATACTCCCGCAGTAGATTATTCCACCCACCGCGAGAGCGTCTCCCAGTCGATGGGACAAAGACATCCCAAGGTGGACTCCTCCGTACCCCTCCAGTGGTTCTTCGACTCCACCTCAGGGCCCGCCACAGGCTCCACCTCAGGCTCCACTTCAGGCTCCAACTCAGGATAAAATCCTCGTCTCTGAATTTCAAAGCCTTGCGAACTGGTGGAAAGACTGTATGTCGAAGCCTGGGTGACATGATCGAGGTCCAAAGTCTCCTCCTCGCCGAGGCATACATCGAAACGGAACGCTCCGGTGTGTGGGCGACGACGCTCCACCCGTTTCATGGATAGTCAATCGGCTCATCTGGTAATCTGGTGGGGTGGTGGTGGAACTGCGAGCCTTTTGTCGCGAGGAGGACTTCTTGACGCGTTCAAGAAATATTATTTCTGCGATGTATCTTCCGCTTCGGTACCCGTACATTCGCCCTCCTGACTGCTCCCTTGACAGTGGTCGACGTACGCCATAAAGCATCACCTCTTCGCTGACACTGCATTGAAGGCGTGTTGACATATTGACAGTATCATTCACATGACAAACTCCTTCCGGTCGCAGCCCACTCCCACTCAAAACGTGACGTCACTCACCCAACCACCACGTGATCAAATTCTCAACTCATTGGCTCATTCACATCATAAACCCTCATACAAAACATAAATAAAATACCCTGACACTGTTGCTAGGGAAAATGTGCGTCATACAAATACTCGTCGAGATTGGTCCATTTGATGAAATGTCCCCATTACTACTCCCAACCCTTTACTGACGGACACGGACCAGGATCGTATGCTGGGAGGTGTGTCATATGTATAGGCAGGCCTAATTGTGTTGACAGTTGGAAAACAACTGCAGTCAGTGTTACCCTAACTCAACAAATGCTCAGTCATTATGGAAGTTCAGTCGTATACTGCAGAAACTAGATCATATATCAATAACAAAAAAGTGTGATTGCCATCGTAGGTGAAATTACGACGCGATAAAGCTAATTAACTAACCCTAAATTTTGAAATTGCTGAAGCATCACATGAAACATCATTTACTCTTCACAACTCTTCGCAGCGGACAGAAAGGCGCTGGCGAGTCTTAGGCCCTTTGGTAACACGCCATTGGTACAGCCCTTTTGGGCAGCACAGGCAGGCTTGGATGTTGTACCAGGGTAGGGGCAGGGTTAAGAACTAATGGGCAGGAACTCAGGGTTTTAGCCTAGGCCCTAGGGTGTATGAACCTGATATGGAAGTGGGATGATCGTGAACTGGACATTGCCGAACGTGCTAAATGTTATGTGTATGAATTTGTATGCAATCAATTTTGCAATATGCCCATACTGTAAACATGTTTACTGAATGAAAATATGACGAAAAACACTATAGTGTCAAAAGTGATGCAAAATAGTGTTTAGGTTAATAAACACTGGTTTTGGAGTGTTGGTTTTGGAGTGTCAAGGGTTGGTGGGTTGGTGTCCAATACAACACTGATTTGAACTGGATGAATGTTCCATGAAGTTCTCATTACGGTGCGGTTAACATCGATGTGTCAAAATTACACTGGACTCATGGACTCGGACTCATGCCATTAGGACTTGGACTCGGACTCGGACTCGGACTCATGCATTAGGACTTGGACTCGGACTCGGGACGCACTGCTCAGGACTCAGACTCGGACTCCCCTGAGTGGACTCGCTACAGCACTGTAATTCATCTTTACATGCATTGAAAAAGTATCTTTTCAGAGGGCTTTTTCTTTGAGTAATTATTGTATGTTTTTCTCTCATTGTTTTTCGTTTTTGTATACTTCTGTGAAGCGCTTTGATATTACTTCTGTAATGATAAGGCGCTATGTAAAAATAAATTATTATTATTATTATTATTATTATTGGCTTTGTGAGGTGCAAGAAATTTAATTATGCATATAGGTATGTATTATTGGTGACCCCTTCAAATGCTTGAATGAAGACTACCTGTAACCCCTGCGATTGAAGCTATTATGATTTCTGTAATAATGTAATTCAACACAACTGACTGGATGAAAAGGACCACTTAACGGATAGCAACTCGGGAAGTCGAGCAGGGATTATCAGCCATTTACCAATGGAGATATAATATCCGAAAACATCGGTATGGGTCGAAGGCAGATATTTCCCATTTTACGAACCGGGGGAACAAATGACGCACATCTCCGTGAAGACATGACCATTCACAGTGCTCCAATCATCGCGCTCGATTGATTATGGCAGATTACTGGAGAGATATCTGTTAAAAAAAAACCGTTAAAACTGTCAGATAATGCGTGTCTAATCTCTTAATGGAAGGTATGGGAAACACATTTTAATTGAAGTTTGAGTAATAAAATTGAGGATGACTTTTATCTCTTATCTTTTTCAATCATCAAGAGAGTGCATTACACGTGACTAAAGTACCACTGGTAGAAAAGAAAAAAAAACTGTTCAATAAATGTTCAATAAATTTCCGTCTAGTCTAACTGTCTAGTACTTAGCCCAAATATAGCAGAATGCGAAAGCAAAGTAGAGCGGAAGAGCATGCATGTATTTTTCATGAATATGGGACCTATAATAGCAAAAGTTTATCACTGATCCCATAACATACACGATACGGCAAACGTCAATCTGACCCCTGGTGCTGAGGTACTCTTCTATAAGGACAATGTATACTTCTACAGCTCTCATTAGTATACATCACAGAGTGCATGGTCTTTGAACCAATCATGGTGACCATGCTCCTCCTGCCGCCGGCTCGTCCGTCCGTATGAAACTCTCTTCCACCGAAACTCGGGTTCCAAGTAGAAATACCCCCCCCCCCCGACTCAGGAGGCTGGTTACGGTACTCGACTATTATTGCATCCCTTCAGAAACATGCTTATTCAGACTACTCCACTGCACCACTATGCGTTGGGCAACTCACATATTGTTCAGGAATTCGATGACACCGTATATAGGACTCAAAGACATTTCCGAGATGCAGTCAAAATATATTTAAGAGGCATTAAGGCCTTAACCATTAGCAGCTCACGGTGTATCGGAACTAATTTCACATTGGTAGTAGTCATCGTTGACATATACCGTATCGATATCGCACTAAGACGATTATTAATCGTGATGGTATGCAAACGTCGTCGTCGCATTTTCGCCAGCTTCACGTAGAACGACAATTCATGTGATTGACGTTACATTTGGTACCTCTAACTATCGGTGCTGTATAACGAGTACTGTCTTCTCACTGGGTGTTTTTCTCTACTCCGTTGTTTATTTATTGTTCACTGGACGAAGATTAAGCGCCCTGGTTCACTTTCTAGTTTAAAGAGGCAATTGTTGTCTGGTAGCAACCAGGGGCGTCGGAGCGTTCGAAGTGGGGGACATATCGACGCAAATGACCATCTAAGCGGAGCGCCACCACCGGTTGGCGCTGATCGGTGCAAAGAAAATTTCAGATTCATACCCTCCATATCGATGGAAACGGCACTTGCCAGGCTAAGTAGCACCCATCTACATTTGTGATTTGATTAACATCAGACAAAAAAGTTGTCACTTGTGCATACTAAGATGATTTGACCGATTAATCACACATGGCGTTTTTTATTACCTTTTCTACCTGGCTTTTTTGCGTTGGATCCAGGGTCTACCGAACGGCACACTGGTGGGATCATAAGGGAAAAGCCATAGTGTGCCTAGGCAACGGGACCACTCAAGTTTGGGAGCAGAAAATTTGATTTACCCGAATTTTTATAAGTCAATCATTGGAGACTACCGGTGCGCGCGAAGCGCTCGAAAAAAAATTGTCATGTTTTCCGAGCATGATCTTGAAAATCGCAAACTAAAATTCAAATTCACTTTGTTGTTTTCTTCCCAATTTCCCCGAATTTCGGCCCGAATTTTTTCATCTCAGAAAAATGGGGGGGGGGGGGGAGTCTGCCCCAAGGCTTCTGAAATTAATCAGTGAACAAAATGATTCGAGCATTACATCGCATCTTTAGCCTAAAACGCCTGGAAGAGAAAGGCCATTGCGCGCGAAAACTTGATAAATTAGGAACTTTTGGGGCTATTCCTTTAAAATCGAGCACTCAGTGTGAACATGGGTAATCCTTCCGCTTTGGCCCTAGTCGGGTCCAGAATCTTCACCTGGGGTCCGCACCCTGAATTAGTGGACTTGAGACAATTTCCAACTCGATTATTGTTTTGGTTTAGACAAAAATTGAATCATTTAGAGTGATACAAAATCGGGGCATGTGCTTATTATTTTGATCTCGGTCCGGAAAGTGGGGGGAGGGGGAACAAACGATATGATATCCTCCCCCCCCCCACTTTTGAAGTGGGGGGGACATGTTCCCCCCCCGTCCCCCACCTGTTGAACCCCATGGTAGCAACTGTATATCTGTATGAGCTCACGATGAATCGCACCAGTGCAGTTCGATATACGATACATCACTACAAGTATGTGTCAATGTCAGGCCATTTCGATATGCCATGAGATAATTTCTGTCGTTACGTTATGTAGACGCATCGTTTATTTTTCCGACAAAATGCCTCTTAAGGTGTAATTCCTACTGCGGATGCCGGGGTGTGGCATGATATTCATCCGCACCACCCCGCATCCGTACTTATGGTACTCCTACCTTAAGCCTTGTGGTATACACGAGCCTTATCTCATGCAGAAGCAGCTGTTACAACCAATGTGTTCCGCGGAATCCAGTACAAATCACTGTGATATGAGGTGATGAATATAAAGGTAGGATGTTTTTTTCCGATGCATTTAAGACGATGATGACCTCGGCAAATACTGGCTTCACACCCCCGTCGTCGTGGTCGTTGGTGGTTCCCGTTCTTCCCGTTCCATGCTTATACACACATTATACGTATTCTAAGGCTGCATAGCCGCTGCGTACTGTATGTGTGCAGTAGGTCAACTATACATCAAGTGCTGTGTTCAGGCCGAGTCACGATAGCAAATCTTAATAACATAACTCTTGTATAATTCCATTTGGGGGCAAAGACCACATCGGTAACCAACGGAGACTTTCTTAAGTAGACCTGACGTCTGAATACTCCTTTGTCTCCCTATGTAACAGGTAATGTAGATAGTTTTGACGACCTTCTAAGGGGTCGTAGGTGGTTAGCATCTAATCCCGAACCAGTAGGAATAATATAATCCAATCAGGAAATTGGAAATAAATAGGATAAAATGCATGTGATAGTGTGGAGAATAGTGAAAATGCACTTCGGGACTCCCGCTCCTCTCAAAAGTTCGCGTGTTGGGAGATGGGTATGGGCGAGAAGAGGGGGGACTGGTGGTACTGGTGTACTGTTATTTTCTCACAAATTTGCTTCATCCTGAACACTTCAAAGGGAAGAGGGTGTCGTAGAAATGGGGCGGGTCCACTGTCCCTACGTCTACTTTCGGACGCCCATATGCCCTTTATGACTCTTCATCTCATCAACTCTTTGTTTTCTATTTTCGCATCTCGTTTTTGTAATGCAATGCATCAAACTTTTTTTTTGCTGTTTTCGCATCTTTCAGTGTTTTTGTATGCAATGCGAGTCACACGATAGCATGCGCACTAACTTTCTTGTGGCTACTTAATTTGATTGTCTAGTAAACACGCGTTTCAGAGTTTACAGTAAACAGGCTCATTCACGAGTGGGTTTAATGCCCTTCAAAAGAGGAACGACAACATTCACGAGCATACAGGTGGCGAACTGTTGAGAAGACAACGTTCTATCTACTGACTATGGCTATCCGGGCGGGGTTTTGCTGATCTGGCAAGATTAGTCCGCTGGGTACCATATTGACCCGTAATCTGCTGCTGGTCCCCTCTTCCACTAGTGTGCACTCTCGTACAACATTCAATATTCAAATTTCGCCTACCTTGCAATGGACATGAATGTTACTGACTTTATTATTATAAATTGCTAATTATTATTTTGGAGTAATCTCGATTCATCACGCTATGGCAGCCACACTCCACAGAAAAAAAAATCAGCAACCCATTTGCTCCGAAAAGGCACGAACGGTTACTCCAACATTCACTGTGTGACGTTACGGAGGAACCACTGGGACCCCTGTAATACGATGTCAATGTGAAACATGTACTTTTGAAACCAAAGCCAGTCTAAACAAACGAAGATAGATGAAATAAATGAAATCTCACGAATCGTTTTCACAGATCTGAAGAATAATATCGTTCATTAAAAGTGATTACATTACTTTCTTTACTTTCTTCCCCCTGTTATCGAGGCGCGAGAAAGCCCAAGTTTACTATGTAGAGTCTATGGGCAGGCCTTTGCACGCCCCACTCTGTGCAGCCGTGATTGTACACGTCCTCGAATTTTCCATAACTTAAATATCGCAATAACCCAACGAGGCCATATGATAAACTTCCACGTGTCCGGTGTGGGGGTTTGAGTGGCCTCTTTTCACCTGTGGTAGTTTAAAGAAAATTTGTTACATGACTATTGGCTTTTAAAGTAATTCAGAAATACACTGACTCACTGAGTCGGTTATAGATAAAACCTTAACTTATATAGGCGTTGAGGCGAGAGAGGCAGAAGAGGAACGTTGCTTCTAAATACTAAAGAAAATGAAAATGAAAAATCCTGTCAGGTACGGCCAAACTTTAGGGTTAAGGCATAAGTTACTTTCAGTAAAAGATCAGGCAAAAAGGAAGATTGAACGCATTTTCCTACTGATGTGCCTGAATATATTAGCCGATTTCCCAGAAAACGTACCCACCCATTGGTTGTTTAAAGGGAACGTCAACAGATTATGGCCAGAAGTTTCTGTCCATGAAATTAAAGTTATCATCTCACCCATGCCGCCATCCAATATGGTAGTTAACTCCATAAAAAAAAACCAAACGAATTCATCAGCGCCTCTTACTCACTGCTAGTTCGGCGTGGTTTATTATTTTTTTTTTCTTTTAGAAGTCGTGAAAGGCGATTAACATTTAAGTTACAGGACTTTCATTCCGTTATAATTCACAGTAATATCACATGAGTGCGGTTGTGTGACGTTGAAGATTTGTATTGTTCACAAACTGACAGAACAAGTCAGGACAAGATTAGTGCAATGATTCATATTTAAAGAGACATCGTCTCGCAACACCAGGTGAATAGTGGACGAGCCGTTACAGGAAGTACGGAATAAATCGCGGGTCACATAACATTCCGTATCGATATCGAATTTATTGAACTAGGTTTTCATCGTGACGTCCATTCAACGTCGCGCGCTTTTTCGCCGTGTTACTAGACGACAATGTGTCTTTAAGCAATGCTGGGTAAGGCTAAGATCCCATAGATGCGGATGTGTCTCGGATGACCCCCACGAATAGCTGATTCCGAGAGTACAGATCTGAACATAATCTATAACCTGCATTTGGTTTGAAGGGATAGAGACGAGTTCCGTCGCAGCAAAATATAATCCACTTACATGGAACGAATACTGGAGGCGAATTACAATCTTACGGCAATGGAATTTCATCTATTGAGCAATTTAATGTCTCCTTAATGAGTTGCTAGAAGTTTATGAACCTTTTACATTATTATACAGTTTTTAATTACTACTAAATATCAACCGCTCTCGCAAAATTATGATTTTCACATTCCATAGCCACATTCGCATCTATGGAATCCTCGCCTGATAAGCCAGATCCACTCTGGATACTGAAGCATATTATTTTAGCAATCGCCGTGTCGTGTGCCAGGGCACAGCGGTATGGCAGGTCTGTCCTCTGCGAGTATATGGCATCCTTCATACCCTCTGACCGTAAATTAACAGGACCACCTCGAGCCTCAACAGCCCAGGGAAGGGCAGTGGGGGGAACGTGCCGTGTCCAAGGGCATAGCGGTAAAGCTGATTTGCCCTTCCTGGATCCGAACTAGAAATAGTTTATAGCACATTTTGCATGATTGTGACGTTATCCGTCCAATATCGAATTGCGATGAACGACAATTCATCGAGAACGTCAATGCAAATATCGCCGTCCTTTTTCCGCCTGCTTTGCACCGACACGAATGCCTGACCATTTTAGACCTCTCACACCGAAACTTCCGTCGTAAAACCGTGCTGCCAGCGATTCACTGCCGTGCTCGCAGGAAGAAGAGAATGATATTAAAGGTTTCATTCGACTTGCCAGAAACATAATTTATGGAATATCTTTGTTATTTACATAAGACGGTTGCGGATACACATTACACATACCACACGATGTAAGTCTGTGCCTTCATAACACGTGATGAGTTCCCGTAAATACGGAAGCCTGTTGCACGAAACTTTCACTGATAATGAAACACAATTATCCGAAGGTATCGGGGAATTGTAAAGCTTGACACTCTCTGCCCACATTTTGCATGAAATGCTTCTCGAAATTCGCTGCCTGGCAGGCACGAGCAAATTTATCTCATCCAGTTGAAATATCGCACAAAAGTGAGCTGTAGCGACATATGGCCGCAGTGCTGCAACTCCACGTGACATTATCATACCAGTGCCCCCTTCTGTTGAAAAGTTTATTTAATTAAAGTTAATGAT
>JAODTK010001685.1:0-10631 GCA_026419785.1 Sclerodactyla briareus | reverse complement strand
TGGACTGCAACTCTGTAACGGAAAGTTGTATGAACTTCGGGTTTTTGGACAATGCATTGAGTTTTTCTTCAGCTAATATATAGCCTCTTCATAATTCATCCTGGCATTGTCCTTTGAATCCCAGGTTATATCATGTGGTGCCACACACAGAGAGTGCTGGGGAAACATCATGATCAAATGCCCAATATTGATTCAGTGGACAAATAGTCCCTGGGACAAAATTCCGCAAAACATACTTCAAATAACATGAATCAGTTTTGCTGCGCTCATGTGGTACAATTGGATAGCTGCAATAATAAAGTGCCCTTAGGCCTTAGGGTGACCAAAGGATAGTTCTGTGAAAATCAAATCCTTTCTGATTTGTCAAATAGGAACATATGCCCCCCTCACCTCTTAGTCCCCTCTCCCTCTTCCCACAAGGGAATTGTACTTCATAATGGACACCCCGGACAGTCCTTGGCAAGCAAAAAAATGTAAAAGAGAGTTTTCAATATTAGGAAGTGAGGGGTGAGCAAATTTATATCCAAAATGCGATCCTTGCTTCTACAAAAAACGGGGGTTAAAACGTGGATTTGTATATTATAGAGGAACCAGAATCCTCAGAAAGTACAGGTACCATTAGGCCTATAGCCTAACAAAATACTGCCCATCTTCCCTTTCAGTAATAACTGTGATTGCATTTAGCGCCTACTTTAGTATTATACTGCTACTTATATAATTGAAGGGTCAATTATTTTGTACTGAAGTATGTTGGACACTGCCTTCTTAGACAAGTCAATCGCCCCAGTGTCGCGCCTGTTTCTAATTACCTTACTTAATTAGTGACTGTTGTGCCCAAAATGAATCAGATCGTGTTCCCCAACCCCAAATGCTACCTAACGCAACTTTGTCAATTGCACTTACCGTTCGAAGATATCCTGCTAACGAGAAATGTGACACACACACACCCTACATACACACACCACACTGTCACACAGCGCCGATGTGACCACTGAGTCTCCTCCTGAATGTCATTCAGCGAGACAAAAAGGATCTTCTCCGTAATTGCCCCTGCACAACGTCCATTCACGCACTTTCCCATAACTTACCGAGTTGGTCCAAGGTTGCCTGCAGTTTGCGGACCTGGATCTCCACCACCGCAAAGATGATAACGAAGGCAACCAGAGAACAGATGAATTTGGACTGTCATCCATTGCACGCAGAGGTAACCAGTGGGTGACCCTTGTCATGTCGTCATCTGAAAACTGGGAGATCCAGAAGGCACTGTGGCGAATGGGAAAAAAAATACAAACTGCGGGGTTTCTCAAACTGCTAGTCTTGCCTGTCCCATGATCAGTGGATGTGTCTGCTAGTTAGGTATTTAATTTATGTCACCCATCCTGACCTCAGGGTCAAAAGAGAACAATTTGCTGTTAGCAATAGTAATACAAATCTAAATCATGTGTAGAGGTTGCAATAAGCTGGCTTCTTGTAAGTGTTTCACTACGTATGAACACCACCTTTAAATTCATTAAGACGGGACGGGATGTTGACCACATCAAGTGCTGCGACATGGACATTGCGACATATTTAAATTAGCGGATTCATGCAATTAGACAAATTATGACCACTCTGAATAGCCCCCCTCCAATGCGCCATATAACATTTTAATTTACAGATCAAAGGCCAACCACCTCGATCAGCTTCCTGTAACGCTGACATTTCCAAATTCACCTAATAACCCAAATTAACACAGTGAATGCCTCCTTCTGGTATCTAAATCTATTTTTTAATTTAGGTTAAATTACAGTAAGGCAATATTCACATTTTCTTGTACGAATCTGACTACCCTGTGCCTATGTGCCAAGCCACATCCCAAGCCTCATAGTTTTTAGACTGTCACTTTTCTTGCTAACCAAAATCAAACAAGAGCACCAATGTGTGCTATAGCTCAAACCGAATACCAATATGAATGTACAATTAAAGTTGTCCCCAAATGTTCAAGATCAGAAGGCCAAGAAGGCAGTTTCAGGCAATGTCCTATTGTGCCTCAGTACAACCTTTGACAATGATCGTCAATGGCCACAATGTCTTTAGCATCATGACATTGTTGCTCCGTTAGTCAACCTCCATCGAAGAATGCCCAATGAGAGAGAAAGATGTAATTTCCGACAAGGGCCTATTGCGCCCCTTTTAATGACCTCTACCTTGACCTTCACAAGCACAATATGTGCGAATGGTACCAGTTGGGGGGGCCACATTTTGTAGAGATATAGTGTGAAAATTCATAGATGATGGCCTCTATTGAACCTTGACCTTTGACCCTGAACTTCAAGATTGGTTCGAGATTCATCCAAACACAAATATTTTGTGGTCCAAAAAGCAAACGACTTGGATAGAGACAGTAGGATGAGTAATAGATAAAATGACATGGACATCACACTAGCTAACCAGCATAGATGGTTTGAGCAAACCAGATGGTCATTCGGAAATCAATATGCTGACGGGTGGTAATTCATACCCTTTAGATGAGAAGATTTGGACAGCATCATACAATTGTATACGAAAAAGTAAGCATTTACATGTGCGTGTTCAACAGATCTGGTATTATACGATTACCGATTGACGAGTATTCATTCAAAATCTGCCAGATTCTGTTTTCCGATTCGATGATCTGGTGGTGGACGGTGCATTCCCTCACATTTTACTTCAATAACTCACATGATTTCCAACTATGTTGTACGTATAAGCAAACACGATTGAAAACTTATTTGTGCAGTTCATTATTATAGGTTAGTACTCCCCATTATTTGTTGTCTATATTGTTAAATCTGAAATAGTGAATATAATGTTAGCATTGCCGATTCGGATTACATACGATTGTGCAATAATCTGCACGCTTGCAATTCCGAACCGCTATCGTTTGAACACTATACATGGAGGAACTTCAGTCAATTAGACTATTGCGGTGCTGAGCGTCAAAAGTGGGGGCTTCTCTGCCTAACTACTATTCAAAGCAATAAATGTACAAGGGATTTTCAATTATGGCCACAACCGGCATGGCTGTGTGGTTGTGTTGCGTGTCAGAAAACGAATTTCACCAGTTGACAACTCGTATGGTATACAAGATTATAAGAACCGCATAACTGCACTAGCACTTCTCAGCATAGTTGAGTTGGAGATTCTATGATAGCAAGGGGTTTGGGGATAAGGATTACACGATAATGGGGCTAGTATGGCACCCACTTGCGACTATCCAGGCCTTCAGATGGTTCCTGGGTTATGTCCAGTTTCCAGGGCTGCTAATGAGCAATACTAAAGTGATGACTTGAATGGACTGAGGCTCAAGAATGTTTACTCGTTGTGCATTGTATACCATACAATCACACACCAATATCCAAATCAGCCTGGCCTAATGCTGGAACTTGTAAATAATGGTCAGGGATGGAAGTTCAACCTTGCAGATTCTTAGCTCAACTTGAGCTATAAACGACCAGTGACACACTATCAGTTCCAGCCTTTCATATTGCCGCAATTCAGATGACATTTGATCCAGACTGGAGCATTGACCAGAATAAACCTTTCCGGGGTATGCATGCGGGTGGGGGGGGGGGGTCAGGGCGGACAAACACAGCATTGGTATCTGGCAGCTCGGTGGGAAGGGGGGGGGACTTTATGACCCCACGCATTCAGAGATCAACAAAGTCTTGGACAGTGCTGTTTATCAGGTGGTTTTCCATTGCTGGTGCTAGTCTGTAGAACAGCTCCCTGAAACACATAAGCCTCAAGCTCTCCGAACGCGAATCATTTTGGAGAATTCCCTATCAGAGAAGAATTTGAAGTTTATAGTTCTCTTGCCACTTGCTTCATCTTGCTCCTATAACAGTTGTCACTGTTGCATTCCGTTCTATCATCATATTTTGCTCTATGATGACTGAATGAATGAGGAATGAATGGATTGATGGTTACAGTCAGGAGTGGACTAGCTGTTCACAAGTAAGCGTCACACACACCATACGCTAACCCAACTGCCACTGAATTTCATGCAAGAATAAATAAATTTAAAAAATATGATAATGAAAAACAAGTGAAAAAAAAATAACAAAATTAAGGAATGAAAATACATAAATAAAATAACTAAAATAGTAATTAAAATATAAAAAATGGGACTAGTCCAGACAGATGCGCTGGACTGGGTAGTTCAAGGTCATCATATCAAATCTGCATATTCATGAGATTTCCTAAACTTGAAACAAAAAACTCGGTGGATGTAAACTACGTTTGGCAGGGCAAATGTAGGAGGGGGTTAAATTTACGGTCATCAAAAAAGTCAAAATTTTGGCACTGATCAGATGTTGACCATGCCACCATGTCCATGGACAGTACCAAGTTTTGTGGGGAAATGGATAAATTGCCTGAATTATGCCAAATAGACCACATTACTTAAGCTACCCCTTCTCTAATTTTGAATATCTCCGGACCAATGGGTGTTCACCAATATGCACTCATTATGCTCATATTGTTAATAACTAAAGAAGTTGCCTTAATTATGCAATTATTGAGACATACGCTTAAGAAAAATTGGGACTAAGGGTAGACCAACCTACCAAGTTTCATGAAAATAAAATAAAAACGAGGAAATTCCCATTAAATATGTTAATCAGATTATCCTCGAATGACCTCTGGTGACCTTAAAGCTCTTTAGGGTTCCCAGCTTCCAAGAGAATATAATCAGATAATGTTCAATGATATTTCCATGATGAAATTTCGAAATTCCAGGATGAAAAGGTTTAATTTTCCCAGATCCGGACAATCAATTCTCCCGTGTTATCTGTGGCCAAACAAATGTCATGATTTTTTCCGGATTTGAAGCATTTTGCCCAAATTCCATTGACTTTTCCAGGATTAAAAGCATCTTTTTCAAAGGTCCATGACTTTTCCAGGTGTTCCAGTTTTTAAAGCTTAGAACCCAGTCTATGTAAAAATGTTGGGAACCAAAGGTAAACCATAACCAACCGTTCTTGAAAATACGGCAAACTACAATTTGGCATGTATACATGCAATTGAACACAGTGAATGACCTCAGTGACCCCAAATCATGTTTAAAAAAGCTTGGAACAAAGGTAAACCATACCCACCAAGTGTCAACTGCATGGTGGTTGAGAACTATCCACTGAGGGGTATTCAATGTGGGTACCCAGGTGATGCCATGTGGCTCAAGCAGGAGTGCACTAGAGAGGTGTGGTGCTGGATGAAACTATCCAACTGATGGGCCAAGGTATTCTATTGATGGGTTACCAATGTGTGCCATGTGGTCAGGCAATCCGGGGGGCGTGGTGGCACTGATTATCGAAGGTGTGGCATTCCATTGAAAGTTCCCTCAACACGCTTTGTCCGAGACCAAAAAACGCACCTGAATAACAGAATATTTTGTTACCAGAACAAGGTCCCGATCTTCAAATCTTCTTTGTTTCCTGGAGGAAATTTCACAAAACAATTAAATGTGGTTCTACAAAAAAAAATAACACCCTTTTTTTTAATTTCAGTGTTTTTTTGCACCCTTCCACAGGTACGGCACGACATATCTCTTAGTTCAAAAGTACCCCTATTTTCGTGAATTCTTGGTCACGCGTGATACTATCTGGTCATGGCGCCCCCCCCGCCGACCAGCAATGAGTGAAATTGAAAGGTTGTCCGTTAGTGTGTGGCGTGCTTTGGCTGGGTGCGGTTGTGTGCCACAGATTTTCAAGGCTTCATTGCAAATATCTCCGTTCGGGGTGGCCAACCTTAGCAAATTTTACACTGATGCAAAAATGATAAACTTCAATAGGAGGGGGGGGGGGGGGGGGGGGGTGGGGGTGGGGGGAGAAATATTCTTGAGCAAATCCTTTCATGCGATACCAATTTTTCACCATTTTCAAGATGTTTTACAGCACATTTGCTCATTCAAGTGGCTGAGGGGTTTCAAAGTGAAAAATATTACATTATTATTCCATACAATCAGCTAAGAATTATTGAAAAATATGCATTTTAGGGGGCAAAACGTGATTTGGGCCCAATTTCTTTCTCAATAGATTAGGACTGAATGGTTTCAAATTTTAGAGCAAAGGGGACTAAGTATCAAAACAAGGGGTTTTCAAGCATTCAATTATTGAGAAGTATATCTAAATTATGAAAACTTTCTACACTTATAGTGATTTGGCATTCCAGCACAAAGGGATTTACCAGAGAAACATCATGAAGGGGACTGTATTTATCATCTGTAAGTACTGTGCTACAGCTACTGTAATGTCATCTACCCTTGACTTTTCACATGGATACTCAAATGTCCCTGAACACAGTCACCTTGTAATGATGTATGTTTGATCTAAGACAATATCTTTCGTCAGCCCAACGTGAAAGCTAGGGAGTGCCGGGAATTGTTTATTTACTTCAATTTTAGGTTACAAAATAATTTATGCATAAAGGTAAACAGCTAGCTACGCTCGCTCAAACAATGAAGCATTCGGCTCTGTGTCTGAGGTTACATGTCCGATAATAGGCCATGCATAAATGATTGGTTATAAAGGCCAACATTTGGTTACCCCACTGCTCTTCAGTGGGCGAGTGGGAGGACGCCTGGCAACGGACTTCTTCTCTAATAGAGCCAAGAGGCTTACTCTCACAGCCACTGTCCCCGATAGAAAAGAGGCCAAAGAGGAAGTTTTTCCGCGATGTTGACACTGAGGAGTGAGGGAGGAACAACCCTGGGAAACCTCTCTCTCTCTCTGTCTGATGTTTTACAGTGTTTCAACCTGTTCGAGCCACTGTATTTGTTGCATTAGTTCATCGATTTTAGCGGGATAGACTCATAGTTTTTGTGGAAGGTCTAACGTAACTGACCGGGAGCGCCATGCCCTTGAGTCCCCCACTCCCACGATAAGCTCCCAGACATATGTTCTTCATTACATGTTAAGATCAATGAATTCAAAATTTTCAAAAGGAAAATTTAAAAAATGATACAATTATTTCTTCTGCCAGCTTTGGGAATTTTTGGGGGGGACCCTTCTCTGAGGAATCTTGTTGAGCCTTACAGAACTGCGGGCTACCCTAAAGTTAAAGTCACCATGTGAGCATTCAAACTCACTCCCGTTCTTCACAGGCCATCAGTAAACAAATGTGATTTCATAATTAGGTAAGTATCAGGATAATGGATAATAATCAAAAAAATAAAAAATAAAAATCTTCAAAACTCCCAAATGAAACATTCAAGAACAAATAGTTGCAATGGGTACCTAACGTGGGGGTACGTGATAAAGGGGAGAGCAGAAAGACAAACATGTGAAAAGCGACAGTGGGGAAATGAAGGTAGAAGGAAAAAACACTCTTTTCCAGAAAAGGAAAAGGAGGTTATATCAAATTGTTCAGATGAAGCTAGGCCTAAACACCTTCTCCTTAAATTACATGTGAAACCCAAAGCATTAGGCATGAAAGGCTGGTAATCAAACTTGCTGATGACCCTGCAGACCACAGCATATACAACAGTTCAGTTCTTGGATGGAGGCGGTCTTCAATGGTGTTTACCAGTTTTCTTTGTTGTTGGGGGAGAAAAACTCTTCCTTGAAAAAGCTAACCCTAGGAGAAGGTTAAGTTCTGCAAGTTGCACACATCACTTGCACATGGCCACCCGCCAATAACATTTAGGCTACAACAGTGATGCTTAGATGTCCGTGACATACTTGCATGGTCAAGTCATGATCATCATTTCCAAATTTCTAAACTGGATCACAGGTAGTCTGGTACTATCTGGAACGCAAAATGGGGTAAGCTAAAATACGCGTGAGAACCTACAATTGGGATACATCAGCTAGGTTATTACGGGCAGTAACTGGCGGACCGAACTCGCCATGCGCCAGAGCACCCACGTCCCCAATGCAGCGGCGCCAAGTAGCACAACTATACCTGCGGTGCATTCATTTGAACTGGAAAGTAGGCCTATTTGTTCACATCAAATCTTTAGTAAAAAGTTTTAGCTGGGTGTATTTCTGTTGAAAAGTTAAACAATCACTCCTCACTCACGAATCTAATGAATTTTTAATCAGCTCACGCTTACCGAAATTACGAAATCCATGAAAACTGCAGTCGCTGCCCGCTGGTCAGGATTGAGAGTAGGGTCCAGATCAGTTCACGGAAACGATACTGCGTCCACATTACATTTCGGAATCACGCTCGAACTCGAAAATCAATAGAAGATTACGGGTAGGCTTAGGGGCATTGCACATGTTACTATAGCAAATATGCACACTGAACTTCTGGAGTCATCTGCTACCCAGTTTTGTTTACGTTCAGGAGGTGGCGCGGTAAGGCCCATGATTGCACAATTATGTAGAACTCACCCCAGTCCAACATGGTTGAATGAATTCACCAGGAAGCTGAAAGGAAAATACCAGGCCGGCGCGACCCGGGGGAGGGGGGAGAGTGAGGGAAGAAGGAAAAAAGGAAAGGGGGTGAAAAAGGCAGGAGGGGTGTGTAAATAGAGAGAACGAGAAGAGAGAGAAGAGAGAGGCGAGGAAAGGGGGGAGAAGAAAAGAGAGTTAGTATAGTAAAGAGAAAAACTGGAAGAGACTCGGCATGAGAATTCATAGGGGAGTCGCTTCCGGGGGGGGGGGGGGGGGGGGGGGGGGGGAGGGGGAGGGGGAGGGACACGGGTAGCCAGGACATTGACTCTGGGTTTTTGTGATATCTCCATTTAGGCGCAAAATCCAAAGCTTTAGGCAATAGCAAGATGATGGGCCAATTGGCAATTAAGGTCCTAAAACACGAATCGAATGCCCAAGTTAGGCAAAAAATTTTCGCGCGCTCCGCGTGCATTTGCTTGCCTGTGCAATTAGGTTCCGACTTTTACGAAAAGTTTCTCCCCGACGCTCATTCACATTTGTAGACTCGGAAATCAATCCTTCGTTAATTTTTCGTATTACTGAAATAGGCATGGGCATCGCAGCCAACTATTCACAGGGCTCTGAATCACGTTCAGTAGTATTCTATAATAGCTGAAATTGCAAAGGAGTCCCCACCACTTAGTCGGCCTAGACTCAGAATTTAACGCTAAATTGATTCCTCGATGAGCTGCTGAGCCACCCAGGGAGAGGTTCACTTCAAATTCAAGCACCTCGACCGATCAGATCGCTATGGTCGCCTTTTTGCGCGCACTTTGCGCGCGGTTGTGTTTTTCCTTCAATTGCAATGCCAAGTATGGAGCATTAGTTTTGTCACCCGCTCGGAAGAATATAGTATCTTCAAAACGTTTTAAAAACAAAATAATTCAATAACTGACTCAATCAAAACAACATAGGCCATGATTTCAGATTGATGGAGTGTCTTCTAACGATTTACCGTTAGTATAGCCTCCTCCAGCGATTGTTAGTCGAGACGGATAGACCCAAGACAAAAGTTTGGCCAATCAAAAGTCTGAATTCTAAAGAATATAGTTTCCTTATATCCACCAAATTACGTAACGTCCGTGTTCATTGCCCTGAAACCAATTCAACAGGCGCGGTTCGACCAAGGGCTGTAGAATCGGGGTTGCTCCCCAGTGAAAAAGGTGGGGCGGAAGTTACCATTCAACCCCCCCCCCCCACCCCCCAGTCCGGCCAACAATCCTCGGGTGTGAAAAACCCCTTTATTTTTACAATAATAATACTCCTTTCGTCAATTAAAGGGACAACACATATTTACAACTACCGCAGTGATGGCTATCGGTTTATTGTAGAGAAATTAATTGTTGTCTATTGTGTAAATTAGGGAGTAGGAGGAATTAGATTCACATATACCAAGCGGAATACAGTGTAAAAATCTGCCAAATTGACCCTCAAAAGCAGTTTTTTACAATAGGCTAGTGCAAGTTTATAATTCTGATGGACTAAATGGATAGGTCCTGGTTAGTGAGCTGAAGGCGTGGACATACGAGGAAAAAGCTTCTCGTCCCCCCCCCCATCTTAGCACTCGGAGAAAAGATGTTACATGGTTCCAAAATGAGACAAAACGCCAATGCGAAAATTCAGGAACGGAAAAAAAAAAGATGAGGCAAAGGTATTTTTTAAAATTAATGTAACAAAAAATTGTGCCAAATTTTTATCGCGCTCCGCACGCAATTTTACGTATAGCAGTCAGGGTGGCGACAGCGAAGGGGGGGGGCAGGGGGCCATGCCCCCCCCTCGGGGAAGCCTGGGCCCCCCGGCGGGGGAATTTTTCCCTCTCGTCGGGGAGCCGAGGGGTCGCTGAATGTACACACAATATATGAAACCAAATCAAGGGCTGGCCAACCCCGGATACGATCATGTGAAATCAAAAATATTAAACGAGTCTTACTGTAAGATGATGTTTGAGATGGATTAGACCATCATGCAGCGGTGAGGGATTACATGACGATCATTCAGATCGACCGACTTCAGTTTTTGGAAACCAGTGGAAGGTGATCAAGCTCCGGCCTGACAGAAAGATGTATCAGGGGGGGCATTCCCTTCGAAATGGGAGGGCCTGTAATCATCACCGTTGCATGATGGTCAGTAATACTCCCAATCAAAAATCATCTTACAGGTAAGACTCGTTTAATTGTGTGATTTCACCTCCCATCATTTGCAAAACCTCGGATTCCATGGGACTTCAAAGTCAGG
>JAODTK010001684.1:0-10904 GCA_026419785.1 Sclerodactyla briareus | reverse complement strand
ACGAAGGGTGAGTCCAAATTTAGCAGAAAACATGTAACAAATTGGATATGTAATGACTAAGACCAGCTGGCATCCAGCCCTGCGCCGCGCGGAACCCTCCGGACAACGTGGGCGGCGGTCTATATGGAAACCCTCAATTCCATTACTTTCCCTGAGTTGCTGGCGATTCTGGAACTCAACTAGATGATGTTAGCTATACTGGTGGCTGTATGATGTTATCAGTTATTTGCCGACAGGTTTCAAACTAGCATGGCGTCGGGTGGTGGATTGGTAGATGGAGTTATCAAATGGAGACGTGGAAAACCGGAACTACCGATAAAGAAGCCTCCCATTCTCCTTTTCTCTGTTCTCTGTTCAGCTTTCCTTTTTTCCTTCCCATCGTCTCTGCACCTTTCCACCCGGACTATCTTCCCTTTTTGCGACAGGCCCAAAAATTGCCGACAGGCAAAATGTACACTTTTGGTCACTCCATCGAAAATTCAGGCAATATTTGGACTTAGCCTGTCTGTCACTTGGAATTTTGAATCAGTCTTTTTGACAAGGCAATTTGTGGCGTTTCTTGACCGCATTTCCGATGCCGCACTGTGTGCCATCATAGTGATAGTATTTGCACCGTGCACCCAATTCAACAAGTGGTCGCACCATAAATAAATAAAACATCTCAGATCCCTCAGGTGGTAAACTTACTTCCCGTCGCCTCAACCCCCTTCACCTCAAGGTTAGCGATATTTGTATGTAATTGTTTGATTATTTAAGTGGTCCCCCAGGGAATCGACAACGTCCAATGAAGGGCAACACACCAAGCTGGAAAGAGCCAGTCCCATGCAAACGAGAGATAGAGATTTGAAGGAGAACCCCTTTTTCATGATAATTAGGACAACTAGATTAAATTTTCAGGCATTTTTCGTTGAGGAATTATCCATGTCTGCACAAGGCACATCATATGTCTGAACACTACCGGTACATGAAATACCGCGCTAGTAGCGGAAGCAAATTTCAAAGAAATGGAGCAGCAGAATTCACCAATCCAATGATACATTTAGTCATATGCCCTCTGTTAACACGGTTGCGGCTGGATATGCACAGATACAGTGGGACACAAAATGAGATTGCGTACCATGATCGCCGCCTTGCCAGTTTCGTCTACCGACTATGAGCAGTCACGGTGGACTTCGGAGAAGTGGTTGGATCCTGGAGGGGACACCTCCCTATCTCCTTTGGAGGGGACATAAAAATGGCGGGTCCCTGGAGCAGTTCGGAACAGGTTACAACTTACATCACAAACTTAATACTATCTGAGGCACCAGTCGAAGATCATTGATTGGTGGCATCGAAATGCGAATACATATCTCCCTTGGTGTCGGCGGAGGGGAGATTATGAAAGGCAGTATACCCAACGAAAACCGAAGGATGGATGCCAGGCACCGGATGATTACAAATTCCGTCGAGATCTGTGAGAGATACGGTAGCTCCTCCGTACACCTATATATCAGCGATAATTCCCAAGATATTGTCTGGTTTGTAGAGGTTGATTCAGCAAACAAAATGATCGAAAACAGCTGCCCGTTCGCATAAGGTCGGGACAATAGATATCCTATTTTTTCTCAAGACGAAATTGTGGTCAGAAACTAGCAACTTTGCGTGAACTCAATACGGGAATGTGGTCAGTGAATTGATTCCTGTTGCTGTCCAATATAACTCTCAATGTTCACGGGAAACGATTGGTTGCTGATTGTTCAAATTGATATGTCGGCCTGAATGATAGTCACCAGCATAATGGGACTCTCAAATTCCAGTAAGTACCTAATGAAACCTATAGTTTTTCTTTCTTCAATATATAGAGGGAAAACATTATGAAAGCTTGTGATTCCTAAATCCACAATGGTGGCCCTGAAAGTGACCTACTTGTCTTCATGGCGTCAATAGTGGACCAACCAGAAGGCGGCTATTGTACCTGGGGTCACCGATATGCTAGTCAGAACCTAATTCACCGCAGTCATTTGACTGTGTTCTGGTTCTTATGGACGCTCATGCGTCAGTTTTTAAATGGATTAATTAAAGGGAGTATATCTGCCTGAACAATGGATGAGAAGCCAGACAATATCCTTAGGGCAATATGAGCTGCATGAGCCATGCCTGGTTCAGCTCATACCTTATTTTTAAACACCGCCTATTGATGATGGGGGGAAAAACTCATTATGTTGGATGAGATGTCAGTGACATGTCAGACTCGGATTTTCTCATGGAGAATAGTAGAAACATATTAAATCTGCGCATACACGAGAAGCAGATAGGATTGCGAGACCCGAAAGTGAAGATGAATATCTGCGAGGAGGCTTTTGTTTTTACTTTCGAAGTGAGATTACGCCAGAATAATCGAGGAGTTTATGGTAGCCCAGAACGAGAGAATCGACGAAAGCAGTTCGGGGAGCAATTGATTACATTAGGAGGTTTGAGAGATCCGTTGGGATGGGCTTAATGGTATGATATTGAAAGCTGCAAAACAGAGTCTCAAGAGGTCTTTCAACTGGGAGCAGCCATATAGATTTCAGTCAGGTACGTTTTTTTTCCTTCGTTACTCAGATAGTGAAGTATACTTCAGGCAACTAAATGCCTGAGACATAAAACTATGGATGGAGCAGATCTTTATATCGACTACGTACCGAGGCTGAAACGCAGCTGCGACAAAGTTTCAATGCAGTAAAGATAGTTTTAGATAGACCGAATGTCAGATATGCTTCCTTCCTTCCCCTTTCCCTCCTAACCTGTTCACCGTTGGTTTCTTGTGTGAAAGAAGATGGCACACAAGCTCTATAAAGAATTGACTGAAATGTAATACAAAATGAACCTACATCAGAATTTATATATTTTCGGCCACTATAGTTGGACGTGGCGCTAGCCTCTTGACAATCCCTTCAATTGACTGGTGAGTTGTCGTCTGCTATTATTGTATGATGCAATTTCATGGCGATAAATTATTTCTGCTCTATAATGATCTACCATTTTCCATAATGGAAATAAAACGAGAAAAAACGATAGGCTTGCGTATTCATGTATTACAATGAATTCATACAAATCACGTGACCTATGCATGTAGTTAAGTTGTGTGAAAGTGAATTATAACCGGAGAACTTAGAATTTCATCATGATGGGGGGAATTCTGGGATTCAGAATTTCTTGATGTTTTCGTCACAGTGTGCATTTGCATACAAAATGTTAAGCCTATACGCGTCGGGACGTATTCTCCACTGCGTCAGATCGTTATGTATCCGATGGATAAATAGGCCTAGTCGATCTGGATTTGTGGAAGATACTCTGAGAGATGCTCGTGAATGTTTATCACACTACCTTGAGTCACTAAGGAGGAATTAGGCCTTCAAACTCATCGGAAATTTCTGAGATCGACTCGGCTGGCTTCGGGATTTCGAACCTGCAGCAATGACTTATCATGTTTTATTCGCAACGAAGGTCTCGTATTGTTTTGACCCCTATCGGGAGAGAAAAAAATCATTCGAAAAATGAATCAGTTTTATTATACTGGATGGGATACAGGATGAGACGCTTGCTTTTCCATTTCATATATCCGTGTTTTTGTTTATGTTATCGTCGTTTTCGATGTTCGTTGGTTTTATTATATGGTGTTCTTTTTATCAGAAATGACTAATAATAATAAGGTAAATGGTGAAAATGTGTATTAGTGGCCTACCCTTATGTGAACAATCGAAAAAAGAGTAGATATCTGGTGTGGTAGAGGGTTATTTGAATATTAGGAGCAATAAATCTCAACGATGGGCGAAGTTTATATATCACGTCAGATACTATCTGCGATTCGTTTCACTATTCGTTAGGTGAAACAAATCGAAAGAGAAGTTCTGTGGGGGTTGGGGTTGTTGCATAGAGTGGATGACACAATCTCAAACGATGGGCGAAGTTATAATATTTGCGTTCATTTGCCGTGGTCTACTCAGTGTTGACAGAGGGTGAGTCCTGATTCTCTTGAAATTAAAAAAAAAAAAAAAAATTTATCAATTTAGGTTTGGTTGACAGTATGGAATAATCGTTCCATAACTAAACAACGAAATTCTTGGGATGAGAGTGGTATATAGCCTTCTGGAACATCTAATTCCAGGGGTGTTGCAATACTTTTCAATAAAAGTCGACTTAATATTGACCGGGACATCTAACTGTCACAGATAGTAATTACTATGCCATGATTTGAAAAACAAGGCTCCTAAATATAACATTTTGCAATTTTATGGCCAAATACGGACACCCCGGCTTTTTTCGTAATCTATATTGAAGATAATCTATAATTCAGAAAGTTATATGGTGGGAATTTGGAATATCCTCTGAAAAGAATTTTGATTACATTCAATTTATAACGTACCAATAATCCTCCGTCAAAGCAAAGTACTCATGATATATAGATACCTCTGATTGTTGAGTTGGAGGATAGGAAGTTTACGTGGCGTAAAAAAAATTCCTGTCGCACAGGCCGTTTTCAGATTAGTTTCGGTGTCTTCGGATTGAGGATTTGGAATGAACGATTACACAAATGTTATGGATCTAGGTAAAGATCACGCTTCTAACAGCACGATTTTTGTATTCAAACGTGTGAGAAAGTATGGGAATTATGATCTTTGGTAATGAACGTGATATCGTGGGGAAAATTAATGTAGGAGTGTAATAGAGCAAGTGCGTGGCTACCATATATAGGGGGCATTTAATGCGTTCCCAGAAGAACGAATACATGTTTAATAAACGATAATTTGTATTTAAATTATGTTTTGAAAAATGTTAATTTCCTATGCGTAGATAAACAAAAATGGGATGGAAATATGTTTGCAATGTATTTCCATCTCATCTAAAAAAAAATGTGGATGAGAGAGATTTTTGCTTTGTACCTCACAATCTGAATTATTCTAACGGACCAGGTAATCGTAATTTTTCCCCGTGGAGACGAGGAAGTCGTAGGGAATGTAGTTCTACTCAATTCAAAATGAAAAGATGAAGAAGAGTCTAATATAACAACATCAATGAATAAATTTGCCAAAAACTATTGATTTTATATATTACGGTTGCCTTTTAAAAAAATCAATCGAAAATAAACTTATTCTTTTTTTTCTTGTGTCTTCTTTTCTTGATATCTGTCTCAAAATTATACCAGCGATTAGCGTACAACATTTTTAACGTTTTTGCTCCTGAAATATGGTTCTATGCTAGTCAATATGTTTCTACGCGCGGGAAATTACTTTACACTCGTACTCTGAACATGCTTGGTGGAATTTCCACCGAGATCTGGTGTGTATACAATCAAGCAAGTTCACAGGGGACCAGTATATAATATATATAAATTTATTAGGCAAACTGGTCAAAAGCATATTATTCAAAATCGTTTTTCACACAAGTTCGTGGTTATTGCTCATCAGGGCGAATCCGGGTGAATAATTAAGATTTGTGTATTGTGGCATAGACAGACTTCGTTGATATTCTTATGATTTACTGCGAAGTAGAGGATAGAACCTATTCAGGCCGGCAAGGTGCAGACTAGATGACCGCCCTTTTATGGCAGCTGGAATCCTTCGCCAGGTAAACAAACATAAGGCAATGCTGCTTGGCGTCCTTTACGGAGGTAGGGGTAATCATAAGCAGCCAGCAGCTTACGAATTGCCCCCCCCCCCATGGTGTCCTCGCTACACTCCTCTGTGTGAGCGCTCAGCGGGGGGAGGCTATATAAGACTCAGAAAGTTACAAGCATAGGGGGAAAGTTCCATAGCAGACGATTTGATTCGGAGGTAAGAAGGTATCTAAAAAACGTCAACATTTTATAACACTACATAGATACGCGGGGGTAATCGACTCAACCTGCAAACTTGTTACTGTTTGACATCTTAACAGAGTAATAATATGAATATCAAGTTGACTATCACGTGTTGTGCCGTAAATAGTCTCGTGAAGTTTTCCTTCAGACAGAACACTGATTAACCCTATTACGATTTAGGAATTAAGAAATTCTTCATTATGTCTTCATTTTCTCTATGTCATTTAATTATAACAGTTGCTCAGGAGATTTTTTGCGTCAAATTATCGGAACCTATCATAAAGTAAAAACATCGGTCCGAAACATTTTGTTAAGTCCCCACCCCCCCCCCCTCAACTGATCGCTAAGCATCACAAATTCGCACCACTGAGTATTCATTGACTGGAATTTCTCTAGCGCCCATATCGGAAATTCTGCCACACTGATATTTTCTCAAGCAAGCTCAAATCCTGTGCGACTACATATTTGTCAACAGTGATTAATCATTTCAGATTGTATCTCACTCACAGCTCCGTTTATATCCTCTCTCAACCTCTTCATACCATCCCCCCATGCCATCTTCCTAAACCCTCCCCCCCACAGTTCTCTCACTCTCTCTCTATCTTTCTCTCAGTCCTCATCTCTATCCCTCATATACTGTCGGCTTGTCTTAAATGAAATGTGTTCTATCCACTTCTGGAGCCTTCCTCAAGTGATGATTAATCCACCAGCCACAATCTAATGGAATTGGGCAAAGTGCGGTAATAAATTGTGTAACAACAAAAGTTGTTTATTATTTCATGCTGATGACGAGGCAATAGAATAAACTCGAACATTATTGTTATATATCTTCAGCAGGGCACACACTGATCATTATTTTTTATACTAATTACTTGTACTGGTTCAATGTGTCGGAATCATCATCGTGGTGCCTGTTCACCTAGCTATCATTGGAGCAGAGAGTTATATGATATAAATGAAATATTCCCAGATCGCCCTCGGTAGCACGCATAGTATATATAACACGAATGATGAAGTTGTGAATGCTTTGGTACATCTTAGACCCTTCCACATGTTGTTATGAAAGTAAGCAGTACAATTGGTGATTGAAATTCATGATTTCTATCGTACGTTGCAGCGTCGCTTGCAAGGAGGAAAATGGCATTCAACAAGATGATAGGAAAAGGGAGGAGGAAACAGATATACGTACGCATGCAAGATATCAACAAAATGAAACGGAAAGGATTAAGCAAAAGTGAAATATAGGAACGACCATAGTACACTTACCGTAGTATCTGACAAGTGGGATTAATAGAGTGATGACGAGAGTCATTGTTGCAGGATTTGAAAAACCGGGATGACGTCAATTGGGAAGTTCTGAGGGCGAAAGCCGACGAATGTTTACCTCTGAGTCTTTCAACGCTGCTCAATAATTGAACGAACGATGCCAGAATGGGTACGAAGTCGCTCGTCGTATTGCCAAGCAGTAAAATACCCGTCGATATCGAACTTTCGAGGCAGAGATGCATTGATGAGGCTCTATCGGAAAAATACATTAATAGCCAGAGAAGGGGATTCCCGGAAAACGGGATCTGATTTAGAATACATCAACAGCCGGGCGGTAACCAAGATTTGATCCAGTCCAACCGTATGTTTACCACAATATGGCACACGTCCTTTCGGTAATGAGATTCAAATAAATAGATAAATAGAACATGAACACGATAAATAGATAACATAGATACATAGAAAACGTGAAGAGTGGGGGAATTCGGGAAGAGATGGGAGGGTTATTCTCAAACAAAGAAGCTATGCTCAGGATTTTTGAAGAGAGAGCAATTGGGAAAATTATCTGACACGTTGTAGCTTGATGTTTACCGTACCAGGATAGGACATCCACTGCCACCCATGCAATTGTTGATAGTTGGGAGGCTCTTCTGAAGGAGTTGACGTTCAACATCCTCGTAAACAACTCAGTAGGTACGAGGGTATGAGCATTTCGAGGCCTTCTATAAGAATCGCAAATCTGGACAGTGCATCGATCAACGACAACAACTACCGGATGCCTCGTCTGAGGCTATGTTGTGACGAGATGAAACAGCAAAATGTTTGTTCTATTAGACAAGGCATGCAAGCAACTCTGCCACAAAAGTTTGCCTTGAGGGGATGTCATGGACGAAATGTCTGATGGTACCAATAAAATAGCAGCATGAGAATAACGCGCTTGTAACATTGCAGGGCAGATGCTAATCGATGATGACATGCCAGTGCGCACCATAGTCCTTGTCGTCAAAATGGGTATACCAGATAAAAACGTCCATGACATGATATGCTTGATATAAGCATATAAAGCTAGAGATCAGACCCGTAATAGTCCTACGTGTTAACATCACCTTCGATTCTCGAAAGTTAGAATAAATACGAACATATATATGCAGTACCGTAGAAGTCCGTTAGCTAGAGGAGATGGATAGACTCATCTAATTTTCGGGCAAACTTTGTATTCGTATTTGGACACCAATGTATGCTTCAAACTCCTTGTATTGATATAACATGATTGAAGAGTAAATAGAATCAGTTCATTTACAAATTTAAGACAAGTAAGGAAGTTGTCGTGTTGGCACTATTGGAATTGATTCCCAATTCAAGGGCGGGCGATTTGTGTGGGCGATGGGGTGGGGGGCGGACAAAGATGAATACATCTAAGCGGAGCGCCACCACAGGTTGGCGCGTAGCGCACACGAAAAAGGTTCGTTGACAGACCTCCAAGATTGCAGGAAACGGCACTTCCCGTGCCTTATGGGTTGAGGGGGGGGCAAGTAAGCGCATTCCCATAATGGTTCCAAAACATTGTTTAGGAAGGTTTTCCAAAACCTCATCGCTTAGGGATCAATTTCAAGGTTTGGCGTTGGGTGCTGTGACATTCTAAATGCGATGCGCACTGCAAGTGAGGTTCCGGTCATGATACCGCAATGGAAAGGGCAATGGTTAACAACCACTAGTTTGCGCGAAGCGCGAGATTTGGCAGGACCCAATTTCACCAACGGCGAACCCCTCTCTGATCCTATAACTGAGATAGGGCTGGGATTTTTATCAAAGATTATACGGCCTCCAGAACAGGGGCGAGCAATGGGGTTTTGGTTTTGGGGTGTGGGATTTTGATTGCCGATCCGATCTGTAAATGAGGCAGATATCGGGGGCAAGGCGTGAGGGGAGGGGGGGGGGCGGTTATTTATCACAGTTCTGGGGGGGGGGATTTGAGAAAGCGAGGCATCTCATATGCAATTTGGGGCAACATGGAGGAAACGGAAAGGTCTGAGGTGTAATTCTAATCAGAAAATCCTAACTTTCAGGTTAATAGCTCTTGATAAAGTCTCGGTTTTACAAATATGAAGCGATTGGCCAACCCTGGATTTTTTTTATTTTGTACATTATAATTTTTGGTCAATGATAACGAGCAGTCCACAGATGACACCGTTTCGGCTATGTGAATGGTATGATCAGTTCACAGTCACGTGGCGTATTTACCGAGATCTCAGGGACTCATTATCTTCACATTCTTTTGCCTATTTCAATTTGTCATGGGCTTGAAACATCACACGAGTGTTGTGGGTTGAAGTCAATAGCAGAAACATGTTACAAAAATTGGTGAGGTATAGTAATTGACTAGACTCAGCTGGCATAAGGCCTGCGCAGCGCGGACTTCCGCACGTGGGTCGCGGTCTATATGGAGGACGCAATCCATACTTTCACTGAGTTGCGGCGATTCTGGCGCTCATCTAGTGATGTTAGCTATATAGTGCTGTGATGTATCAGTTATTTGACGACCGGTTTAAATAACAGGCGGTGGGTGGTGGGTTGGTAGATGAGTGTATCAAATGGAGAACTGGAAAATCAGAATAACCGATAAAGAAGCCTCCCATTCTCCTTTCTCTCTGTTTCTTCGTTCAGCTTCCCTTTTTTCTTCCAATCCGTCTCTTCAGTTTACCACCCGGACTACCTTCCCTCTTTTGCGACAGGCCACCAAAATTGCAGACAGGGGCAAATTGTACACTTTTGGCACACCATCGAAATTCAGCAATATTGGATTCTTATTGTCACTTGAATTTTGAATCATGTCTTTTGGACCCAACGAAATTTGTGGCGTTCCTTGACCGCATTTTCGATGCTGCGCACCGTGTGCCCTCATTAGTGATAGTATGTGCCACCGTGACCAAACTTCCAACAAGGGGTCGCACCATAAATAAATAAAACATTCTCATTATTCCCCGCCAGGTGGTAAGCCTACCCCCGTCGCCTCACCCCCTTCACTAAAGTAGCGATTGGTATGTTAAATTTGTTTGATTATCAACGTTGCCCCCAGGAAACGACAACGTCGAATGAAGAGCAACACACCAGAGTTGGTACAGCAGTCCCATGCAAAGATTAGAGTTGAAGGAGAGAACCCCTTTTTCATTGAGAATTAGGGAACAACCCAGATAAATTTTCCGGCATTTTTTGTTGAGGAATATCCTATGTCTGCACAAGGCACATCCGGTACATAAAATACCCGCGCTCGTAGCGCGCAGAAAATTTCAGAAATTTCAAAAATGGGCAGCAGAAGTCACTCAACTTGACTAGTCAGGTCATTATGCCTCTGTTCAAAACACGGTTGCTGCGGATATGACAGATAGTGCCAAGCGAAATAACAGGAGGGGGCCCAAAATTGGGGGGACAAAATTTTGCATTGCGATTTTGCCAATGCATCCCCGTCTAGTTTTGGCTCGAGGAAGAAGGTAGTCTGAGATCCTCAAATTATTGGGGGATGCATGCGTCCCCCTCAACATGGGGGGCCCCCCCCCCATGATCCACCCCCGGCCCTTGCCCAGTTTCGTCTGACGAATATTAGCAGTCACGTTGGGACTTCGGAGAAAGTGGGGATACTTGGAGTGCACCTACCTATTACATCTTTCGGAGGGGACATGAAAAGGGGTCCCTGGAAGCAGTTACGGAACCAGGTTACAAACTTACATCACAAACTCGATACTATCTGAGCACTAGTCCGAAGATCCTTGGCTGGTGGCATCGAAGAATACCATAATTGCCTGTGTCTTGGCTGAAGAGG
>JAODTK010001683.1:0-10705 GCA_026419785.1 Sclerodactyla briareus | reverse complement strand
CCATCTTAACAATAACATCCGACAAAGATGGTATGAATGGTTGTTTTCTCAAAGAGAGCCCAGTTTTTTTTTAAAAATAGGGCGTGGACGAGGGAGCATCTGGAGAATCTTGTCAAAGACCCCTAAGCTGTTTTGTGCTAAGCATGAGTTAAAATGACTTAAAACATTTTTTTTTCTTATTCCCACGTCATATTGCCATAGTTGAATTAAAGCGTGGGGTTTTATTGAGGTGTGTCATCAGGGCGTCGACCAGACCATTCCTTTTGGGGGGGTTTGTACCTACTATTTTTGCCGACTACAAGCTGAGTTGCCATACTACCATGCTGCAGTTTGACGACTAACCCCACCTTCCTATATAGAGGGAAGGCACCACAAAATGTCCCCAACAGTGTCTATACCACGGCAGGTTGGTCTGATTGATGAGGCCGTGCTACCAGCGGTGGCGCAGAGGCCAGAAGCTTAGAATTCCTGGTTATACTATCCAAGCGGAGCGCCACTTTGGTGGCGCAGAGCGTTCCAGAAAATTTTTGGTTGGAGCCCTCAGATGACAGAAACGCCTTCCCAAGTGTTTTAAGCTGCTGGGCACTGAAGTGAAATTCTATTACGCCTAGATTGCCAAAAATTTTAACCGGGCTTTTTGACCGGGCCTTTCAATGTTCACAATTTTTCAGTTCCCAAATTTTTATCAACCGGTTAGACCAAACTTATGTTGAAGAATAATTTAGACGGACTAGAGTCAGATGATTTTCCACCAAGATTAAGTGACTTGAATGTTTTGCCTCAATGATGGATTTCAACAAGTTGTTATCGCTGGCCTCAATGAAAAAAATCCATTCATAAGATGGAAATTTCATCCATCGTTTCAAGAAAGTGTTTCAAGCGGGAGCGCGGGGGGGGGGGACACCTTTGGTTGGCGCGGAGTGTTAAGAAAATTTTTGGTTTGTAAGGCCCCATGCAGGAAACGGCCTTCCCAAGTTTTAGCTGCAGGGCACTTAACTGAAATTTCTATACTGCCATAGATCGCCAAACATTTTACCCTCTCTTACCGGGCCTTTTAATTTTCACTTCTGAAATGGGCGGCTGAATTTTCCTGTCCCGATATTTATATTAGGAGGGTAGCCAAATTCAGTGAGAATACTCTAGACGGACTAGACGTCAGATGGATTTTCACCGAGATTAAGTGACTGAATGTTTTGTTCCATTGACTGTACTTCAATCAAGGTGTATCTATGCCTCAACTGCAATCCATTCTATTGGACGGAAAATTCTTCCATCATTCAAGAGAGTTTCTTCATTTGCTGATGGCACACAACAATTTCGTTCTATATATATACTGCCACCAGATTGCCTGAGATGGCTTCCCAGACCATTTTCAGCCAGAGATATTCTGAAAGAGTTGAATGTAAAGTTTTCACTACTTTTTTCAAAACCCTTACTTCTCTCTTTAGCCCTTTACGTTGTAAATTCGCCGACTGGTGAGAAATTTAAAAGTTGGTTCTGAACCACTAAAAAATTGCCAGCCAGACTTTAAGGGTTGAATGTACAAGTTATGTTTTTCTCTTTTTCAAAACCATTCCTTCTCATTCAACATTTACCGCCTCGGGTCACACTAACCTTTCTTTTCTTTGTTCTCCAATTTGCTGACTGGGGCGCAAAGTTTGGTTTCCTTTCAACGTTTCATTGTTCTTCAAATTTGCCGCCCGACTAGGCACCAAAAGTTGGTTAATATACAATAAATTGCTGGAGATGGCCCCCCAGGACCATTTTGGCCAGAAATAGTTGGGATTGGTATAAAGGTTGAACATAAAAGTTGCGTTTCTTGCATAAATGTTTTGTACTCTCGTTGCTAAAACTCTTTACGTGCAAATTTTCCTTCATTTGAACACCTGGGGCATCATTTTGCAGACTGCATTGTGAAATGAATGGGGGGTGTTGTCACACCCCTACCACCCCCCCTCTAGCGACGCTCCTCCCCTGTTGTGTCATACTGATGTAGTATATTCCCCTCAATTTGCATTCATATATCCCCACTGCGGGGATAATATGGTTTTCTTCGCCACACCGCCGCCAGTCTGTGTCCGCCGCCACGTCTGCAGCCGTTTTGTCTGTGTCCGAAGCCGTCCCCCGGAAGAAAGATTATGAGTTAGCACAATAACTCTTTAATGCTCCATCCAATTGACTTGCAAAATTTGGCACACATTGTCCGCCCTAGGTGAATCTCAGATTGTTCGAATGTGGCTTGTGCCATGACTGCTGCTCTCTATTTTGCAGTTTCATGACGAAAAAATAAGTTTGTCCAATCACATGAAACTTGGTGGTGTGGTTTTAGATGGTTCTGAAAAACTTGACATTGATGTCAGGTCCCGGAAGTCAAAATTGGGAAGAGGAACGAAAAGGGAAAATGGAAGTTTGTCGCATTTTATATGACTTGGTCAGTTTGTAAAAAGGTTCTGAAAAACATGGCATGATGTCAGTCACGGGGGTCAAATTTGGAAAAGATTCACAATGTCTTACTTTGTCGGATTACACAAAACTTTGTGGGTGTGGCCTCTAGTTGTACCGAAAACTGGCCAATGAGGTTTGATGGGCCAAGAGTAGTTGCTCGATTTTGTGATTTTTTTTGTTGCAACTTCAGCCTAACTTGGGGGATGTAGATTCCAGTTGGTTCCAAGATACATGAAACATGAGATCACTCAATGTACCCCCCTCTCTCTCTTTAATTGGCCAGGGAGTTCCCTTTGATAATCCCTTTAATAACATCATCCACGTTCCATTGTTTGAAAGTGGGGATATACATGATGGCGGTTTACCCGCAAGGCGGGTGTTTCTTACCTTATTCTTGGCATCGGTAGGGTTGGTCCACGACTTTGCCCAATATCCACTACCGCTAGTAAGAGGTTGACTATCGTTACTTCAGTCATGCTCAAGGGATCCTGATTCTCGAATGGAGTCCAGTGTCTTCCCAAGAGACACAAAGGGATTCATGGGTATCAGTATCCTTCCCATGTGTGACTACTTTCAAGTTCTTCCATTTTATTCAGTTGAAGCTTTCGACAGGGCGAGGACAAATGGTAGGGTTTCCAACTGGAAGGGTGGGGATTGTGGTGGGAGGGGGTGGGATGGAATATTGGTGGGGGACATATAGATATATATATATATTATATATATATATATATTGATATATCCCAGGGGGCGGTGGAGGAAAGGGTGGATTGGAGTGACAGGAGATTGTGTGTGGTGTGGTGTGAATGGTTGGATTATCCTGAGCTAGTGGGGGACTGTGGGGTCCCAATTTGTAGACAGTAACTGGGGATGAGGGTCACGATCCCAGCATCTCCAATTTTGAGAATGAATCTGGGACTTAGGGTTGAAAATAGTGGTGATATAAAAACTGTTATACCCACATTTCATCAAGGGGCACACGTTTGTGGGATGGGGAAACATCCTTCCTTCCCCCACCCCCACACAACTTTTTGTGGGTGGGGTAACATCCTCCCTCTCCCCACATAAACATTTCCACTGTTTCAGGACTCCAGGTGACAAGGTGGTTGTTAACTCATACTATCCTTCTCACAGAAGTGTGAGGTCAGGTGATTTTTGAATGTTTTAAAATGCTCTCGTGGTGGTTGCTCTAAGTGGAAACATTACCACAGGTGAAATGGGATGTGCTGTATTGAGAGTGATACACAGCGAAAGACGTGTGTATTCCGTCGTGGAGGGGGAAGGAGGGTAAAATAATCTCTCAATTTTTATTGGGTGAAAAATTGCGAAGGGAACATGGCAATATGCCCTTCAGCACCGTCAAGGATGGTTTGAGGGATTACAAAATAGAGGCCCTTCCCCCCTGCTTAACATTGAGTATATGCATGCTTGCACTCTCCATAGATATTGTCAAATCGCTTTACAGTACTCCAATCAGAAGAACCAGTAAGCTATGCGACAAAGTACATAGCATGAGCAATAGACAGACCGCCTATGATTTATCGGCTCGTAAACCAATACTTGAACTTCATAAAAAATGTGGTGTTGCATCGAAAAAAGAATATGAAGGTTACTAAAAAAATTCATAAGTCAGCAGTATATATGACACAAGTGATGTGCTATTTGTGACTGTGGATTTTTATGCGACTTGAAAACGTGTCCCAGAGTAAACAATAGATGATGATATAACACGTAGGTAGGGGAGAACAATGGCTCGAATCAGACCAAATTAAAATGGTCCAGTAGTTACAGCAGTAAGACAATGCTAGTCCAAGGCGGATACATTGAATTATTAGGGGGTTAGGTGTATGTACAGTGTGAAGGGGAAGTGTTACTATTGTGGTGAAATATAGCTTGATATGTTGCAGCACCATGGTTCAACATGGAGTCGTTGGATGTAGTGTATTTTATGTACAGCAGGCTATTTGGGGCAGGACAGGTTGTCTCCGATTTTGTTGGGGTGTGGTGTGAGTATTATTAGGGTCCAATCGACTAGTAATACACTGGGAATCTGTGATAGTGTATAGCAGCATTGTTGCAGATTGCCCATGCAGATATAGTTGGTAATGTGTATTGATCATCAATCAAATGTCCGAAAGAAATATCCGAGGCATAGGATATTGCTATCATGAGGGTGGTAGGTCCTGTGATTCCAGAGTAAGTATTCCCAGCCTCGTGTACAGGGGCCAACCACTGAGGGGGGGGGGGGGTCAAGGGGGGGACCATTATCGTAACCCGCCCAACTTTTATTGAGGGCCTTCAATTGTGTTTTTGTCCGCAGAAAAATGTTAGTTTGAGACTTCCCTCTCAACTTGAGGTGAACCTAAATTACTTTGGACCCCAACTTGTAACTGTAGTTGCCTCCTAAAGCTGGTGTCAATGCACGAGGGCAGGCGGGCGGGCACGCGGACAAGGCGGGTGACCCGTTTCCACGCACGCGGTTGTGCGGCGGGGCGGCGTTTTGCTCGACCAACGACATCTTTTCATATTGTTCAGGATTTATCAGGAATCGTAATATACAACCTTGAGGGCCAATCCATATGGGTCTAGAGCACCCAATGACTGTGGTGTGTAACGTTCCTGGAACTGTACTGTGTGAGGTGCTGCCTGATGCACTTCTGATGGTTTTTTGCAGACGCATGAATGCAGAAGAAATCAGGTACGCATTGGTAATTAGACGTTAATTAGATGCACAGGGTCAAGTTCATTCAATTAGGCCCTAAATATATGCCCACACATTGACCCTCTATTGTGATTAGATCGGCCCTCTCAACGGTATACGTGAAGCTCATGCATTTCAAGACTGATATCAGGAGTTACCAGACGATGGGCTGACACAAATCCGAATATTCATAACTCTATAGGTGTAGCGCAGTGGAAAATTGAGCCATTGACCGTATTTAACGGAGCTTGGATAATACAGCACTCAAAATGTCTTGGTCAAGACCTACCTTGGGGAGGCATAGTTTTGCCTACTGTAAAAGAGGGTATTGATATGATCAGGGGCGGCGACAGGATTTTACAATAGGGGGGGCGAAACTTGATGATTGACAATCTAAGCGGAGCGCCACCATCGTTTGGCGCGGAGAGTACCAGAAAAATTTTGGCCCCGTCTGAAGTTCCAGATGACAGGAATCGCCTCCTGGGCCGTTCACGACACTGAAAATATATTTAAGTTGGCTTTTTTTTGTCTGTCTTTTGTTATAATGGGTTTTCATTTAAAATTTCCCTCACTTTATGATGGAGAGGGAAGTTTCACGACGACCAGCATCGACCGCAATCAGTCACTAAACTTGATAGCATACACACAAAATAAAAACGATCGTGAACGAAGGCCTTCAGTTACAGTGCGCCTATGAGGCAAGGGGTAAGATTGTACTGAACTTATTTGTACTTGCCGATGTTGGACTAATAACGCTGGAGTAAATATGCAGACTGGGGTGACGGAATGCGGTCCCCCAGCCGGATTTACTGATGAAACGCTTCCCTCTGAAGTCGACAGCCCCCCCCAACGGTACAAGTAGTTATATGCGTGTCATACAATCGGGTCTCAAATGGAACTTGACGAAGAAAGCACAGGCACGCGTGGGAAGCGCGTGGGTGGATTTTTTTTTGTTTTTTTTTTACTTACATAGTGTTAAAAACTATCCCAGAACATTTTCTTTTTTTTCACAAAGATTTGATTTTTGATTGGGGGGAACTGCCCCCCCCATCTTTTTGAGGTTTGTTCGAATCGATAAACTGATTTTTCGGGACAATTTATTCATTGTTGGCATATATTGATCAAAATGAAAATTGGGGTAGATAACACACCACGCGCGCGAATCGTGCCCGAAAGTTTGGGGTTTTGAGTTTACCTAAGTGTAAAAACCTATCACCACAAAATTTTATTGTTTTCACAAGGTTTTGATTGGGGGAACGTGCACCCCCCCATCTATGAGATTTTTTTTGTTCGAATCCGTCAAACTTGATTTTCGGTACAATGAGACTAGTGGTGGCATATAATCGGATTCAATGAAAATGAGCTAGAAAAACATGACCACGCGGCGAGCGTGAAAAATTTTTTTGAGTTTTTGATTACTAAAGTGTTAAATGACTATAACCACAACATTTTTATTTGGGGATTGGGTGAACATGCCCCCCCCCCTCTACGAGAATTTGTTCGAATCTGCGAAATTCATGTTTGAGACATTAAGTTGACTTGCGTGGCATATAATCGACTCAAATGAATAATTGACAAAGAAAAAACAGCCAGGCGCCCGTGACGCGCGAAGATTGTGGGTTTTTCAGTTACCAAAATAATTTGATTGGGGGAACGTGGCCCCGATCTGCGTAGATTGTTGGAATCCGCGAACCTGATTTTTGGACATTAGATCCATGCGTTGGGATATCATCGGATCAAATAAAAAACTGATAAGAAAACCGGCCACGCGCGCGACGAGCGCGAAAAAAAAAAATTGGGTTTTTCATTTACACAAGAGATTAAATACTATCACCACAATACTTTTTTTTCCACTAGCTTTGATTGGGGGGAGGGGAACGTTGGCCCCTCCCCCCCAGCTACGAAGATTCGTTCGAATCCGACCAACTTGATATAGTAGTAGTACCGTAACATATATAGACACCTCAGCCCCGACCCTCCCTACGAAAATAAGTGCGTTAAAAACATCGTTCAAACGATTTTATTTTTTCGCCCAAAAACCCATAGGGGGGGCAAACCGCCCCCCCTTGCCCCCTGTGGCGCCGCCCGGGATATTATCTTCTAAGGTCTGTATTCAAGCCTGTATTTTTTCACATGCATAAATGTGCAGGTTCTTACAGTCTACATGCCAGGTACTGTATACAGGGGGTGATCTGGAATATGTAAATTTCAGTTGATATATTCCCTAATGCTCTTTCAAGGTTTATGTTGATTTGAAAGCATTTTATAGGCATATGTCATTGGTCGCTGAAAGGAATTCCGTAGAATTCAGGTTTTCAGGTCACTTGTATGCAAATGAGGCTATTGGGCGGATATGGTGGGTTTTAATCCACCACACTTTCAGGCCAGGAGCTGAGGGTATTACAAGAGGCGTGTTGACCACTTGTATATTATGAGTCATACTATAAATAAAGCAATCATTGACTTCCGCGACTGGGTGACAGTATTTGGACGTTAAAAAGTGTTTCTGTAGCTGTATAGGCCTACATGTGAGTTTATGGCATCAATTATGAAGCTCAAGTGTAAGCACTTGGTATCTGCAATATACTGTACTTGAAGATTTTATAATTTGTTTGACCAGATAATAATGGAGGACATGATAGTAAAGTTATCCAAATTCCATAATAAATACAAGTGGACGGAGGAAGTGAACAGGGCAACCTTATAACAGGGCTATCAAATAAAGGTCCAATCATCATTGAATGTACAATCTCATACGGCATATCCAAGTCAAAGTTTATTCACGTCATTGCTTGAAATGACAGCATGGTGTCCCCTCCTATAGGTAAATTGGACCCTATTATTAGAGGTTTTGGAAGGATGGTGCCTATTTTGGTGGTAATCCAGAGGTGTGGGTCCAAGAACCCCATACCAAGTTAGGGGTGGCGGGTTTGTGGTTTTTGTGTGGGGGGGGGGCAAGAGTCCCCTTTACCTCTGATTAGAACAGTGCCTCAAGGTGTTGAATACAGCTTTTTTTCTCAGTGATATGGATCCAGTTCTTCCCCTGTCACATCTTATTGATGGACTAGGGAACGAACAAACTGTTGCCTTACGGTTGAAGTGCAATCTGAATGCAGTGGACCGATCTACACTATGGCAGACGTTGGCTTTTTGATCGAATGTGTCTTGAAGTTACACCCTTCCTAGATACTATAAAAGGCGCCCACATTTGCAAGAAAAAAATTGTTCGCAAGCGAGGTCATAGAAAGTAAGCCGGTGAGGAAATGGGAACTGTCTGGAATTACAATTCCTTAAAGCTTTACACTATTTGCATAATTATAAAAAGGTCCGTTATTTGGTTATGGTTTTTGCTGGTTGTATCAGGGGGTAAATCTACTGATGTGTTGGCAGAGGGTGGGAGTGACATAGTAAAGTGACTTTTGATCACCAACACATTTTTTGACGGAACAGGATGGTTTGCTGTCGTGACATGATTGGGGTGAGGGGAAAGATGGTCTGGTTTCTGAGATCTAAGGCAACTAAGAATTTGAAGACCTTGATGCCAACTTGGTGAGCTTTCAAATTGCAATTAGATAGAATTGCTCCAATTTGGTGAACCCCCTACCGACGTTTTTTGTAGAATGCTTCCCTGGTATTCCCTGATATTGTATAGGATTGTTCGTAGTTTTGAGGGAAGGGGGTGATTGAAGTGAGGAATTGTACAAGCTTGATCTTTGGACACCTAAACTTATGTGCTGAAGTGTCATCACATCTAGTTGGACTCTGGAGTACTTGAAAGCGTTGGTAGTGGATGAAAGGCCAAAATAGTGAAGAGTGACTCTATCCGTATTTATAGAAGCCGTGATTTTTTTTTCTTCAGGTCATTTCTTGTCAGTCTCATGACCTTGAGCCTACCTGATTGTGCCTTCGATAGAGGGTACCCCAACCTCATGATATTGTTCTTCGTGGGGTTCATGGGCCATATTTCAAACAGATGTTGCGGCCTATTATTTAATTGAATCTCATGGTATCACCTATACTTTACTGTGGTGAACATACTCTTCTGCTATGGTAGAAATCCAAACTGAGCAGAAATAAAAGCCCAATTGAAATCACTGTTGCTCATACCAATTACTGATGGAATGCGATCAGTGTCCTAGCAGGACTTTATAGTTAGGACTTGTATACTGTCATAATTGGCAACTCTGGATTAGGGTCAGCCACATTCCACCAAGTAGTGGCTCTAAAAATACGGTAATATGAACATCGGACAGTCGGGAGAAAACAGATTTTGGGGTGGTAGTTTGGTGAAAGATTGGAGTAGTATGTGAGTGGGGAGGCTCTTTGTGAGTATTTTAATGAGAGATTTTGTCTTATCATAGTAAAATGGATTGTAGCATACTAAACTGAAATTTGACTAAAAGAGAATTGAGGAAGCAAGCAATAAATGATACCTACTTGCATTTACCACCCGATTTCAATTTCCAAATTATCATAATCAACACAATGCAAAACCCCAAGTGTGGCAAAACTGTCAAGTTGGGATGTTTGAGAAAGTCCGTAATGAAGGAAAAAGGAAGGAAACTCCTCCTAGGAAGCAAATGTCAGTTCTGTCACAATTTGTTGCTATAGTGTATTAAAGTATGAATGGAATGCAGTTGTTCATGCTGTCACATTTCTCTGTTGACTTGAAGCTACCATATTCTGTTCTAAAGGAAGCCCATCCTCTAACAAGAGCCCCCCCCCCCTCTCCCGCTTCAGAATGGGCATGACTATCTGCTGAAGTTAACTGCAACAATATCATCCCAACCTTGTGAAATATGATATTATTTTCAGATTTACATGCACACTATAATTATGAATTTGATGCTAAAAGGCAAGGGGGGGGGGGGGGATGGAAAGGAAGGAAGAGGAAAAAGTAAAGGGAAGAGAATAGTTAGAGGGAACAGACAGAGGAGGGAGAGAGGAGAAGCGCCGAGAAGGAGAAGAAAAGAGGAGGAAAGGGGATTGAAGACGGCGAAAGGAAAAGAAGAAAACATGTGAGGAGGAGACAAATAGAGGAACGATTTGTGCACGTTTCATGCCCCTGAAAATAAGTATTCCATTTGATTGGGGGTAAATGGTAACAACACCAGAAGATTCTCTTGGATGCTATGCAGCAATGGTTGACACGCAGTTCCAAACAATTTTTGTACAAAAAAACACTTAGTTTCAAAGCTAGAAGAGGTATTGGGTCAGTTCAAGTTTGTCCAGAAAAAGTTATTCTCCAAACCTAATATTTTAGGTATACCCGACTTGGGTCATCAAAATTGGCCAGGATTTTAGGCCAAAATCTCGTCATGGTTATGATGGTGTAGGATAGGCTTATGGAATGGATGGAATAAGAACAGGAATCACAAACAAGATATATATCATGAGTAAATTGGGTCTCTAATTGTTGCATCATTGTACTATAGGTAGCAGGTATCCCTTATGCTGGTACATTTCGACTGTTACACATTTGCTTGATTCAACATCTATGTTGCGCAGGTCTCTTGATGATAAGAACAGGCGTAGGTAGTGGTAGAAAATGGGACAACAGAA
>JAODTK010001682.1:0-18669 GCA_026419785.1 Sclerodactyla briareus | reverse complement strand
ACTTTCCCGGGCCCATGGGAGCCCCGTGACACTTTGCCCCCAGGGTAGCGGAAGTGTGGGTGTAGAACGGACCTCTCCCTTACTCGAAAACCCCCATGGTCTATCACAGTTTCGAAATGGTTTACCATAATGCCCTCTGAAAATACTCTTTTTTTCCCGACCGGATCGCGATTTCACCATCGCCATTAATACACGTTCACGTCACGCGGCCGGGGCCTACTTTCCTGGCCTGGCGCCCGCTGTGAACACTTTGCCCCCAGGGTAGCGGAAGTGTGGTTGGAGAGGACCTTTCCACTACCCGGAAACACCCCCATCATGGTCGATCACAGTTTTTCGAAATGTTTACCAAAAGCTCTCCTGAAAAATATCCGTTTTCACGAACCGGATCGCGATTTTATGCCCTATGTACTGTACTGCGTCTATGTCACACTTTTCCCGTATCATCCTATTTGGGGCTTATGGTACTCGCTTGACACTTTGCATCCAGAGTAGCGGAAGTGTGGTGTAGAGATACCTCCTCTTTTCCTACCCGAACCACCCCATCAATGGTCGATCACAGTTTTCGCAAAAAAAAAAAAAAGAAATGTTTTACCATAATTCCCTCTGAAAATACCCATGTTTTCCGACCCGGCACGCGATTTTAATCGCCTATACAACCCGTACACGTCACGCGGGCCTACGCTCCCGGGCCTATTAATCCCGCGTGGACACTGTGGGCCCCCAGGTCGCGGAAGTGTGGTGGTATAGGGACCTTTTCCACTACCCGAAACACCCCATCATGGTTGATCACAGCTTCGAAATGTTCACCAAAATCACGCCTCCCTGCAAATATCGCGTTTTTCACGACTCCGGATCGCGATTTTAACTCGCCTATGTAGTACTGCGTCTATGCAACACTCCCGTCAATCAGCCTTTTGGGGCTTTAATGGTTACTCGGGCTGTGAACAGTTGCATCCAGAGTAGCGGAAGTGGTGGTAGCGAGACCTCTTTCCTACCCGACACCGCCAATCATGGTCGATCACAGTTGGAAATGTTTACCATAATCCCTCTGAAAATACCGCTTTTTCCGACCGGAATCGCGATTTTATCGCCTATAAACCACGTACATCACACGTCACGCGGGCCGTATTTCCCGGGCCTATGAAGCCCGCCTGTGACCTTTGCCCCCCAGGGAGCGGAAGTGTGGTGTAGAGGGACCTCGGCACTACCCGAAACACCCCATCATGGGCGGTCACAGTTTCGAAATTTTACCGAACGCCTCTGCATATATGCCGTGTTCATCCACGGACCGGATCCGATTTATCGCCTATATACTACTTGCGTCTATGTCACACTTGTCCCGTAATAGCCTTCTGGGGCTTATGGTACTGGCTGTGACACTTTGCCCCCAGGGTAGCGGAGTGGTGGTGGTAGAGGGACTCTTCCCTACCGCGAACCCCCCGCATTCATGGTCCTACCAGTTCTTTCGAAATGTTTAACCATAATGCCCTCTGAAAATACCCATGTTTTCCGACCGATCGCAATTTTATCGCCTATAAAACACGTACACGTCACGCGGGCCCTACTTTCCCGGGCTATGGAGCCCTGTGACCTCGACCCCCAGAGTAGCGGAAGTGTGGTGGTAGAGGGACCCTCTCTCTACCCGAAACACCCACCTCATGGGTGATCACAGTTTCGAAATTGTTTAAGCTAATGCCCTCTGAAACATACCATGTTTTCACGACCGGATTCGCGTTTTATCGCCTTATAATTACCACGTTCACGTTCTCGCGGGCCTACTTTCCTGGGCCATATGGCGCCCGATGTGCCACTTTACCCCAAGGGTGGTAGCGGAAAATGTGGTGGTTTTAAGGACCTTCTCCTTTTACCGGAAACACCCGATCATGTCGATCACTAGTTCGAAATGTTACAAAACGCCTCTGAAAAATATCCGTTTCACCGACTGGATCGCGATTTTATCGCCTATATTACTGCGTATATGTCACCATTCCCGTATTAGCTTTATGGGCGTGTGGTACTCGCTGTGACCACTTTGCCCCAGGGTAGCCGAAAGTGTGGTGGTAGAGGGACCTCGGCACTACCCGAAACACCCCATCATGGTCATCAAAGTTTTGTAATGTTTACCATAATGCCCTTTGAAAATACCCATGTTTTCCGACCGGGATTGCGATTTCATCGCCTATAATGCCACGTTCACGTCACCCGCGCCTACTTTCCCGGCTATTGGCGCTCGCGTGACACTGTGCACCCAGGTAGCGGAAAGCGTGGTGGTAGATGGGACCATTTCATCTACCCGAAACACACCATCATGGTCGACACATGTTCGAAATTGTTTACCAAAACGCCTCTGAAAATTCCGTACTCCCGACCGGATCGCGATTTTATCGCATATATACTGGCTTAGTCACACTTCACATTATTAGCCTCTGGGGCATAGGTCTCGAGTGACACTTTGACCCAGGGTAGCGCAAAGGTGTGGGTAGAGGGACCTCGGCACTACCCGAAACACCCCATTCATGTCGATCACAGTCTCGAAAGTTACCATTAATGCCCGTTGAAAAATACACATGTTCCGACCAGGATCGCAATTTTCGCCTATAAAACCCACGTAACACGTCACGCGGGCCGACTTTCCCGGGCCTATGGAGCCCGCTGTTGAAACTTTGCCCCCAGAGTAGCGGAAGTGTGGTGGTAGGGGGACCTCTCTATACCCGAAACACCCCTCAATATGGTTGATCCACAGTTTCGACAAAGTTTACGATAATGCCCTGGAAAAGACCATGTTTTCCGCCTGGATCGCGATTTTATCGACTATAATACCACGTTCACGTCTCGCGGGCCTACTTTCCTGGGGCCTATGCGCCCCGTGGGACCACTTTCCCCCCAGGGTAGCGGAAATGTGGGTTTGTAGAGGGACCTCTCCTTTACCCGAAACACCCATCATGGTCGATTACAGGTTCGAAATGTTTACAAAAACGCCCTCTGAAAAATATCGTTTTCACGACTGGATCGCGATATTTTATCGGCCTATATTACTGCGTTCTATTGTACATTCCCGTATTAGCTTTATGGGGCTCGTGGTAATCGCTGTGACACTTTGCCCCAGGGTAGCAAAGTGTGTGGTAGAGGGACCCTCTCCCCTACCCGAAACACCCCCATAATGGCGCGATCACAGTTTCGTTAATGTTACCATAACGGCCCTTGGAAATTTACCCATGTTTTCCGACCTGATCGCGATTTTATCGCCTATAATACCACGTTCCCGTCACTCGGGCCTACCATTCCGGGCCTTGGCAGCTCGCTGTGACCTTGTTGCCCCCAGGGTAGCGGAAGCGTGGTGGTAGAGGGACCTTTCCCTACCCGAAACCCCCCCACAGGCGACACAGTTTCGAATGTTTACCAAAAAAGCCCTCTGAAATATCCGTTTCCGACCGGATCGCGATTTTATCGCCTATATACTGCGTCTATGTCCCACTTCCCGTATTAGCCTTCTGGGGCTTATGCTCCTCGCTGTGACACTTTGCCCCCTATGGGTAGCGAAAGGTGGTGGTAAAGGACCTCTCCCTACCCTAAACAACACCCCCACATGAATCGATCACGTCTCGAAATGTTTACATAATGCCCTTTGAAAATACCCATGTTTTGCCGACCGGCTCGATCGCGATTGTTTATCAGCCTACTAATCCACGCTTCACGTCACGCGGGCCTACGCTCCCGGGCCCATAGCGCCAGCTGTGACACTTTGTCCCGTCCCCCAGAGTAGCGGAAGTTGTGGTGGTAGAGGACCTCTCCTCTCACCCGAACTCCCATCATGGTCCGATCACATCTTCGAAATGTTTACCAAAACGCCCCTCTGAACTATCCTTTTTAACCACCGGTGCGATTTTATCGCATATGTACTGCGTCTATGTCCCACTTCCCGTATTAGCCTTCTGGGGCTTATGATACTCCTGTGACACTTTGCCCCCAGGGAAGCGGAAGTGTGTGGGGGAGGAACCTCTCCTCCCCTAAGCGTAAACACCCCCATCATGGTCGATCACATTTTTCGAAATGTTTACAAAAACGCCCTCTGAAAATATACGTTTTCCACGACGGGATCGCGATTTTATCGTCCTATATACTGGTCTATTCACACCCACTTCCCGTATTAGCCTTCTGGGCATAGGTACTCGCTGTGACCTTGCCCCCCAGGGTAGCGAAAGTGTTGTTGGTAGCGGGACCCTCTCCATACCCGAAACACCCCCATCAGTGCCGGTCCGAATCACAGTTCTCGAATGTTTTACCATATCCCTCTGACAAAATAAACCATGTTCTTCGCGAACTCGGATCGCGATTTTCACATTTCCATCACGTCCTAGTAAAACCACGTACACTTCACGCGGGCCTACTTTCCCGGGCCTATGAGCCCGCTGTCCACTTTGCCCCCAGGGTAGCGATTGTGGTGTTAGAGGGACCTGGTTCCTCTACCCGAAACACCCCCATCATTGTCGTTCACAGTTTCGAAATGTTTACCAAACGCCTCTCTTCTGATATATCCGTTTTCCACGCGACCGGACGCGATTTTATCGCCTATAGACTGCGTCTATGGTCACCCTTCCCCTTATCACCTGCGGGGCTTCTGTACTCACTGTACACTTTGTCCCCGGGTAAGCGAAGTGTGGTGGTAGAGGACCTCTTTCCTACCCGAAATACACCCTAATCATTGTCGCTCAACAGTTCGACAATGTTTACCCATAATTCCCTCTGAGAATACCCATGTTTTCCGACCGGATCGCAAGTTTTATCGCCTAATAAAACCACGTCACGTCCACGCGGGGCCTCTTTTTCCCTGCCTATGGAGCCCGCTGTGACACTTTACCCCCAAGGTAGCGGAAGGGTGGTGAGAGGGACCTCCTCCCTCTACCCCGAACACCCCATCATGGTTTTGATCACGTCTTTCGAAATGTTTACGGATAAATGCCCTCTGAAAATACCAATGTTTTCCTACCGGATCGCGATTTAATCGCCTATAATACCACCACGTTCACGTCTCGCGGCCTACTTTCCGGGGCCTGTGCGCCCGCTGTGCCACTTTACCCCCAGGGTAGCGGAAAATGTGGTGGTAGAGGGAACCTCTCCTTTACCCACCCTAAACACCCGCACTCAATGGTCGAATCACGCAGTTTCGAAATGTTTACAAAAACGCCCTCTGAAAATATCCGTTTTTCCGGACTGTATCGCTATTTTATCGCCTATTACTGAAACTGCGTCTATGTCCCACTTCCCGTATTAGCTTTATCGGGCTTATGGTACCCCGCTGTGACACTTCACCCATGGTAGCGAAAGTGTTGTGGTCGAGGGACCTCTCCTCTACCCGAAACACCCCCGTCATGGTCGATCACATTTCGAAGTGTTTTACCAAAACCCCTCTGAAATATCCGTTTTCCCGACTGTATCGGAGTTTATCGTCCTATATACTGCGTCTATTTCACACTATCTTCCCGTATTAAGCTTTATGGGCTGTGGGTACTCGCTGTGACACTACTCACCCCCAGGGTATCGAAAGTGTGTTGGTAGAGGGACCTCTCCCTACCCGAAACACACCCACCATGGTCGAATCACAGTTTCGTAAATGTGTTACCATAATTCCCTTTGAAAATACCCATGTTTTCCCGCCGGATCGCGATTTTATCGCCTATAATACCATGTTCACGTCACTCGGGCCGACATTCCCGGCCTAATGGCGCTCCGCTGTTACACTTTGCCCCCAGAGTAGCGGCATTGGGTGGTAGAGGACCTTTCTTCTACCCTAAACACCCCCATCATGGGTCGATCACAATTTTTCGAAATGTTAACCAAACGCCCTCTGAATAGCCTTTTCACAGACCGAGATCGCGATTTTATCGCCTATATACTGCGATCTAGTCACACTTCCCGTATTAAAGCTTCTGGGCATATGGTACTCGCTGTGACACTTGCCCCAGGTATCGAAATTTTGGTGTAGAGGGACCTCTCCCTACCCGAAACACCCCCATTCATATCGATCACAGTCTCGACATGTTTACCAGATGCCCTTTAAAATACCAATGTTTTCCGACCCGATCGCGATTTTCTCGCCTATCCCCACGTTCACGTCACGCGGGCCTACGCTCCCGGGCCCATAGCGCCAGCTGTGACACTTTTCCCCCATGGTAGGAAGTGTGTGGTAGAGGGACCTCTCCTCTACCCCGAAACATCCCATCTGGTCGATCACAGTTTCGAATGTTTACCAAACCGCCCTTTGAAAATACCCGTTTTCGCGTCCGGATCGCGATTTTATTCGCCTAGATACGGCGTCTATGTCACACTTCCCGTATCAGCCTTCTGGCTTATGATCTCGCTTGTGACAACTTTGCCCCCAGGGAAGCTGAAGTGTGGTGGTAGAGAACCTCTCCTCCTAAGCAAACACCCCCATCACTGTCGATCACAGTTTCGAATGTTCGACCAAAACGCCCTCTGAAAATTCCGTTTTCACACTGGATCGCGATTTTATCGTCTATATTCTGCGTCTATGTCCCACTTCCCGTATTAGCCTTCTGGGGCTATGTACTCGCTGTGACAACTTCCCCCAGGGTAGCGAAAGTGTTGGTGGTAGAAGGGGACCTCTCCACTACCACCCGAAACACCCCATCATGGGCGGTCACAGTTTCGAAATTTTACCATAATGCCTCTGAAATACCCATGTTTTCCGACCGGAATCGGAGATTTTATCGCCGATATACCACGTTCACGTCACGCCGGGCCTACTTTTCCTCCCGGTCATGGCGCCGCTGTGACACTTTGCTCCACCCCCGGAGTAGCGGGAAGTGTGGTGGTAGAGGGATATCTCCTCTACCCGACACACCCCATCATGGTCGATCACAGTTTCGAAATGTTTACCAAAACTCCCTCTGAAAATATCCGTTGTTTTCCGCGCCCGGATCGCGATTTTATCGCACTGATATACTGCGTCTATGTCATAATTCCCGTATTAGCTTTATGGGGGGCTTATGGTACTACTATACTCGCGTGACACTTTGCTTCCCAGGGTAGCGGAAAGTGTGGTGGGTAGAGGGACCTCTCCTCTACTACTACCCTAAACACCCCCCGTCATGGTCGATCACATTTCGAAGTGTTTACCAAAACGCCCTCCGAAATATTCCGTTTTCGCGACAAGGATCGCGATTTTCGCCTATATACTGCGTCTATGTCAGACTTCCCGTATTAGCTTTCTGGCTTATGTACCTCTGTGACACTTTGTCCCCAGGGTAAGCGAAAGTGTGGTGGTAGAGGGACCTCACACAGGGTGGCCCCCCTACCCCCATCACGGCCGATAACAGTTTCGAAATGTTTACCATAATGTCCCTTTGACAATAACCCCTGTTTCCGACGATCGCGTTTGTTATTTACTCGCCTTAATACCCGTTCACGTCACGCGGTCCTCTTTCTGGGGCTTATGGCGCCCGCTTTGACACTTTTGACCCCAGGGTATCGAAAGTGTGTGGTAGAGGGACCTCTCCCTACCCGAAACATGCACACCCCATCATGCCGATCACAGTTTTGTCGAAATGTTTCACCATAATTGCCCTATGAAAATACCATGTGTCCCGACCGGATCGTAATTTTATCGCCTATATACCACTTTCACGTCACGCGGCCCTACTTTCCCCGGCCTCTGGCACCCGCGGTGCCCCTTTGCCCCCAGGTTAGCGGAGTGTTTTTGTGTAGAGGGACCTCTCCTCTACCCCGAAACAGAAACACCCCACCATGGTCGAGATCACAGTTTCAAAAGTTTCCAAATTGCCCTCTGCAAAGTATCCGTTTCGCGACCGGATCGCGATTTTATCGCCTATATCCTGCGTCTATGTCACACTTCCCGTATTGCTTTAGGGGGCTATGGTAATCGCTGTGACACTTTGCCCACAGTGTAGTCGAAAGTGTGTGTTGTAGATGTTTGAACCTTCCCTCTACCCGAACCCCCCCATCATGTCATCACCATTTTGAAATGTGTACCAAAACGCCGTCCTGAATATCCGTTTTCCGACCGATCGCGATTTTATCGCCTATATACTGTCGTCGATGTCACAGAAAACACTTCCCGTATTATTAGCTTTATGGGGATTATCGTACTCGCTGTGAACCACTTTGCCCCCGGGTATGCGAAAGTGTGGTGGTAGAGGACCTCTCCCCTACCCAAACACCCCCATCATGCCGATCACAGTTTCGAAATTTTACCATAATGCCCTTTGAAAATACCCATGTTTTTCCACCGTTCGCGTTTTCACCATCGCTATAATACCACGTCACGTCACGCGGGCACACTTTCCCCGGGCCTATGGCGCCGCTGTGGACACTTTTGGCCCCCAGGGTTAGGAAGTTTCTTTCTGACGAATCCCACCTAATTGACGCTATCTGCGACTTTTTACGTCTGTGCATATTTTCTCACTCTAGCTGCAACTTTACAACAAATTCCTCTGGACATACCGTTCATAACGTACATACGCTACAAACGTAAAAAATCCAAATCTACCGCCTGCCGATTGCTAAATGGCGATCCCTCCATTGTTCGCTACCCAATGCGTATTGTCCGCCGGTTATTGTTCCGCTGCCGTCCGCCAAATTCGTTCATGCTTTCTGCTTTGTTGGCAGAGTCTGCAAAATTCCGAAGATTTTACTATTCACTGTAGTAACCATGTATCTAGGTTACTACTTAACGATAACGTGGACATAAAAAAGAATATACAAACACACACTGAAAGTCGTCCATCTCAGGGCTGTTCCTCCATGGAAGCACAAGTAATTTCGAAAAAAAACGCGTACACACACGAGGTGGATATGCCTAGGCCTAAAAAAAAAAAACACCAATACTAGTTACCGCGGTAAACTTGGTAGGGTAGACTACAAGACCTAGCCTGTATACTATACGCAAAGTGCGAAACGCATTTGTTAGTGGCACTTTTGTTAGTAGTTCAATGGAGCAAAGCAAGCCTGAAAAGAAAAAGTACGATATTCACTTATTTGTGAGGTATCGCCATCAAATCCTGATATTCTGTTATTGGTATGTATTCTCATTAAAAATGGGAAGACATAGGCCACCACCACAAAAATAACCAAGGGTCAATTCAACACTTAGGCCTACGCCGAAGCCCGGCCTGCCACAACGAAGGGCATCGTCGGTTAAATGAGTTAACAAACAGTCGTTTCATTTTTGTACTGGGGCCCAAATGAACACTTGTGCAACTCTAGCAGCCACTACTAGCGAACAACGTCGTGCAACGCGGATTGTGTGGAAAAAGTCATGGAAATCACCGTGTTAAAGTCAAGGATTGTAAGTTTTTAAGTTGGGAATTGTTCTAAATAAGGGTAGTTTCTAGTAGAAATCGACTAGGGCTAGGCTGACTGAGCGGTTCAATTTGGATTCTTCAAAACGAGAAATGTCACGGGGCAGTTCAGCCGTCGTGTTCCTAACATTGACTTGTACGCTCTCACTGTAGGATAGGGTGTAAAGGACTATGGTTATGTTGCTGTCCTTCAGACTATGTACATCAGAAATGATATATAAAAATTATCGACACAATGCTCTGTGGGAATGGGAAGGGATGAGAAGCAACGGTGAATTTGGTTCACACAAAATGGACACTTGTGCATCGCTTGATGATTTTCTCAAAACAGGCCTCGTTCTTCCCCACCAAATTTTTCTCTGATTTTTGAACCACTCCGCTCCACTCCGTGAGATACAATGGTATATGGGAAGGGAAGCAGACGTTTCAGCCAACTTAATTTTTGACAAACCACCATGTGAACCACTTGTTGGTCATTTTGGCTAACCATACAAGACGATTCTGGCAACAACTGAAGGTTCTCGGACCAACCAATTTGATTTTTAGGGACAGGAAAGGGATTAACAGAAAATATTTAAAACTATTAGGATGGACATTGTCAGCCAACTTATTTTATCATCAGCAATAGGACAGTTGGATGGAATTGAAAAAATATTTTGAAAACTTTCCATGTTTTCATGAGACTTCTGGATATATTTTTATAGCTGGGTCAGATCCAGTGTGATAGTTGCCCGCAAAAAATATACCAGTTCAGGCTACCTGAGCCAATCTTTCAAATTGTTATGTCCGTTCATTAATGCGTTTTGGCTATAAAAATGGGACAGGATCCCAAAAACCCAACGTCATGGACGGAAAAAACGTCATATTATGGCACTGCTGTTAGGAATGAAGAGTTTCACAGGGATACTGTGCCTGTAGATTGTTAGGGAATATTGGTCTTTCTTTACATTACAGTTTGTGGAGGATAATAACTGCTTCATTAATTCATACTGTAGGCTAATTAGTTGAACTTGTGAATGAAATTCCGTCATAACGTCTACCCCAATTGTTAATCTGTGGCATCTACAAGTTCAACGCGAGATGAAAATCAGCAGGGATCTTGGTCTGAAGGTTATCAGTGCCATGATGAAGGTTATGTGACAAAAAACCATTCGTGTTCATATGTCAGGTTGAGGTGCAACGAATGGGTGTGTGTTATGGACGGAATTGGATAGCGTTATTGGGACGGAAACAAAGTGTAGGATGGAAATCAGGGTATTTGGAGCGGAACAGTGTGCCATGTTTTGTAATTGACTATTCTGAGGCTGTAATGACTATACCCACTGATATGAGGAATATGAAACACAATCAGTGTTGAAACTAGAAAAAGAACTATTCTGGTAGTAGGTCATTTGTTCCCATGGCAACCATCTTTTTTTTTGTCTCGCATGAATTCATTGTATTGGAGATGAACAGTGTGGCCAGCATGTTGTTTTGTCATTGACTATTTTGAGGCTGTAAATGACTACCAACTGATATGAGGAATGAACACAAGCAGTGATTGTGAAACAACAGGAACTTTCTTTGTAGTAGGTCATTTGTTCCAATGGCAACCATCATTTTTTTGTCTCAGCCAGAAGGAAATTCAGAAGAGACTTAAGTGGTCACTTTGGTGGTGTGTTGTGTTGTCAAACTTTTCTCGTTAGCAGGATTTCTCACAAAAACAGTGAGACGGCCCGATCTCGACAAAAATGTTGTTGGTAGACACCGGGGGGGTGGACACGATCTGATCAGATTTGGCAGCAAGTCATTACTTAAGTGGGGGTTGGGTATAATGAGCTCATTTTTATGATAATTTTATTGTTAAGCTCGCTAGCAAGATACGCAAGAAACGCAATGACCGCTACAGGATGTCAGTTTGCATGTAGGACCTGGTGATTGGTAGATGAAAACTGATCAAATTTTCCGCCTAAAATATGTTAATAAGTGGCTAATTGCATAATTGGGCCAAATTTCCAATTGTTCAGAGTTTCACGAAATTGGTAGATGTGGTCTACCATGGTTCCCCAAGAAATTTAAAAGTGAATTCGGGTTACTGGAGGTAATTTGATGTGTCTAATCTGCCTCTTTTATATTATGTAATTTTTGAAAAGTTCGTCAGATTTCAATAAAATACTGGTAGGTTTGATCCACCTTTGAATCCTCCTGATCATTTTTAAGTCTCCATCAGGTGGGTCCAGTATAAGGTCATTGTAGATGCCTAATTTCCATAATATATTCCAATTTTCAACTTGGTCAGAATTTTGGCAAACTCATAGGTAAATGTCCCTTAAACATTTTCTGGATCTGATGGTTTGAATGTTCAAGGAATTTGATGAATTGAAGTTCATCATATACTAGCTCTGGTTATGAAGGACACACTGAGAACGCGTCAACACCAGTGACAAACCTGTGACAATTTATATGCTGTTTGAGCTCAAGTGTGAACCTAATTTGCACAATTTTATTCCAATTTTCAACTTGGTCAGAATTTTGGCCAAACTCAGTAGGTATGGTCTGTTTACCCATTTTCTGAATCTTAATGTGTTTGATGTTCATGAATTTTTTGAAATTGAATTCCATCATAATAATAGCTTAGAATAAGCCCCTTTTTCTGGCCTCAAAAGGAAAAAATGCTTGGATCCCATTGGAGAACATGTAGGGAAATTTGAGCATCCAGTACTTCCCCCATCTCAAGCAACAAAGTGGGTATCACACCAGGATTGTGAGAATGGGATTGGTGACAGGATTCTCACAAGCCGGAACTAAACTTGGCCATGGTGTGGAATGATTTTAAGGCCTACTGTTTCTGGTTTATGTAAATGTTTGAATCGCTGCTCGGGCACTCTAATATGGATCTATAACCACCTCAGTTTGTGCCTACAAGTGTATGCCAACAAAGTACCTACACAAATTCCCAATAATCTGTATACTCTATAGCGATTATTGCAAATGATAAGTTAAGTTAACATGGTGTGACACAAGGGATCAGAACATTGCCTCAACTCATTTTGGAGATGAAGTTTCAACTCATGAACCTAAGTCACAGCTGTATTACCCAACTCCATTCCAACTGCCAACTTTTCCAAACACTGCCAAAAATTGTTCACAGTGAGATAGCTTAATTTCCTTTGTGCTTGGTTATAATTTTACACTTATTTGAAGCAAAGCTTTTATAATTAAGGTTCTTATGATTTAAAATTTTCACAGGAGTTGACTTGTTTCATGATGGACTTTGTTCATGAATTAAAAATTGCTAAATGTTACACTGTAATTCCTCTTCTTATCAAAATATGCATTCCTGACAGAAATGAATCTGGGTATTTGTTCTGGGTTGTGTACAAACAACTGGTGTAGCATGTGCGATCTCTGGATCTGCTTGCAAGATATCTGTTGCAAAAAAAAACTATGTGCGGCAGAAATTCACATCCACAAGTCTATGTAAATCATGGCTTTTCCGTCCATAACATTCCGTCCAGAACTAGTTGTTTGGGTTCCAGCTGTTTCCTATATAATATGCATACACTGTTGATTTGTACAATATGAATCATATTGGAAACGTAGGACTTCATCACATTATTTTACCAATTCGGCAATTCATCCCAAATTGGGACGAAACCTTCCTTCCATAACGTACAACTTGCCGTCCAAACGCTGATTCAGATCTGGGGTGGTGTACTGCAAGTGCAGTGCGGGTTATAACCCATGGCATGGTAAAACACAACTAAACCAAGCTCTGATGCAGGTACCTTTCATCTTTAATCCAGAACACTTCACTAAAATTACCTTACAAAAGTCTCAGGAAAATTAATGATTCTTCTGATTCCGTCCATAACCATCACCTAATTTGCATATTCCAACAACTTATCGAACCCCTCATCATTTTGTTCTGGTCATCTTTAAGGGATCCATCTTGCTCACACAATGGGCTGCACCCCCCAATGAAACATCTCACCCATTTTTCCTGTGGCATTGTTTCTCGATTCCGTCCATAACTCAACGAGGTTTGGATCTGGCCCAGCGCCGTTGAGGAAATGCACCCATTGCAGCCCCCGTTGAGTGGGCCGAACAATGGGTGTAAATATCTGTCAGCAAAATGTGAGCCATTGATCGATAGTACCCCATTCCCCGCTGGAACCTGTAGTATCTAGCAAAATATTGATTGACTTGCTGTCCGAGGACATTGGATGGGCGGTCACCAACAGGCACTGTGTAGCATTACTCATTGGGGAATTCAATCGGGTTGGTCAAATCATCTTGCATGGTTTTTGCAAGGTCCAAGGCTTAATACACTGTGGGTCGTGCTTGAATGTATGGCCCGCAGCCCATGCTAGGGGGTTTGGGGGGTCATGACCCCCCAACTTTTGAGAAGGCCTTCATACTGTACATAATGATTTTTCCACAACAAAAAATGTTGTCATCAACTGCTTCTTACCCTCAATTGCTCTTGACCCCTCCAAACTTTCAGAACGTGGCTGTGCCGGCTTGATTGAATGCAGAATACAGTAGTCAATCGTTGGTGAATGTGCACACCGTCCACCTCTTGGGAGAAACCGGCCGCTTCCTAATAGAAACCGATCTGATTCTGTTTTGACGTCATTAATTACCCATCCACATGTATCTATAAGTTTCAAGTCAAAACCTTTCCATTCCATCCTTCTCATTATTGCATTCCTATGTTTGTCTCCTGTGCGAAAGGAACAAAATTTATAATCCCTTTTTCATTCGAATGGATCGGATTTCCGATAGTCTAGTAAATACGATCAGTCTTGAACTTTCTCTATTGTCTTACAGCGCAGCACAACGCTACTGCGGCATTTTTTAGTCTCGTGTCTGAGACCGGTCTCGAGACGAGTTTTTTGCTGGTCTCGATCTTCGGTCTCGACACCCTGTGGTCCTCAGTCTCGAACCCTTCTGGTCTCGGAGATTCTTCGGGTCTCGCTTCGAGACCAGCACAATATTGGTGTCGTCTTTTTCTTCGGAATAAATTTCTGTTCAAACGAAAACTCATCCTGCAATTCATGTGTTGAGCTTTGCATGAATAGTCAGTGGAGTGGGCCTTTAATTATTTGGTCAATTTGGGTAAATCAGCCCATGGACCAAATGGTTGCTAGCTCACTTGATGGCAGTCACTCACTCCCCTAAATTAAGAATGCCTGTATTTAACGTGGATATATTGGCATTAGTCCAATCAATTGCTCTGAATAATTGTTGGGTGTCTTTTCAAACCTGAAAGTATCCTGTGACTGTCCACCACGATTTTCAAAGCCATACTGTTAGGCCTGCATTCACCTAGTTTTTATCCAACCCTAATATATTGAAACCTAACCATGATAAAAAATGTAATGATAAAAAAAAGAAAGCCGGGGCCTATACACATGGGAACCCCATTACTTATGCTACCCCAATCCAAAACTTCTCCACGCAGCGCAGCAGGATAGAAGAGAAGAAGGTGAATATTTAGTGATTTCCATTACTAATTTCATGGGGAGGAGGGAGCAGTAGTATTGGTAATTAAATTATGCTAGTAGCTGCCGTAGCCTAAACAACTCAAATATCAATGTTATGAACTGGTGAACATTGAATTTCGTATCATTTTTCAGAGGGTTTTAGACCTTATGATATTGGTACCAGATTCGCGAAAATTGATTCGACGTTGGCTGCACAGTCCCTGCTGAATGAGGACTTGTTTTCAGTACATTAATTTACATGTATATACCTGCCTTGCCTAGTACTTGCCCAGTCCTCCTTGTACGGTACGGATTCACCCAAAACTAACAGTGTGTGCTGAAGGCACGGAGAGTCACAGTCCTGGGTACGGGACTAGCTAGCCTAGCCAGCCATGTCCCCAAAGGCGGCACCGAAGAGCCGCATGCCGCAACTCTGAAAAAAAGACAAGGTGCCTGTTGCGGCACTAAGATACAGTAGAGGTCAACTCTTCTTACCATATTAGTAGATAGTATAAGGCCCCTAGTCCCTTATATCGGACCATTGATATGCACTACGTAGCCTTGTAGGGAAAATGAGCAAGTAAGCACTGGAAACAACCTTTCCAAATGCTAGGAAATTGCATCTGACACTTTCAAATTTTCGGCCCTCCCCCCCTCCGCAGGGGTAAGCGCATTCAGCGCTCGCACCTGCTGTGGGCCTGTTGACTTTCTCCACCCCCCCCTCACCTGAGCCCTGGCCTTCGTAAATAAAAGATTGGATTCCTTCTCGGCAGTAAGATATGGCGAGCATGGCCCCACCACCCCAAAAAAAAAAAAAAGAAAGAAAATATAAGAAAGAAAAAAAAAAAACTTGGGGTGAAATGTTATTGGGAAAAAAAATTAAAAGAATTAAGATGACAGTGAGTGAATGACGTCAGGAGTCAAACCATTTGCATCACAGCCCTCCTAGATAGCCAAAAATTTTGTAAAGGGGAGGGGGGACACCCCTCCCTGTAGGCCCCTACCCCAGGATGGCGATCACTAAAACCATGCTGTGCCCCCCATCCTTCCTCGGGACAAATTGAAAATTCGGGAAACCATCATTTGGCAGAGGCGACGGTTACGTCATAATAAGCTTGACGTCATAAACTAAATATTTTTGCCGCGGGCACTGGAAATAATTCACGTAAAATTGCAGTCTGATGTGTGGACGATCTTGGACAAGTATGGCCTAGCCCCAGGCCCAGTGGTGCCTTGCTTGTCCAGGGGGTATTTGCTAGCTGTTGATTCGTTTGAAAAATGACCACCTCGAACTGTAGGGTATAATTTGTGGGAAGGTCCACAAGTAAGAAAAACTGGCCTCTAACGCTGAAACTGAATTCATCATTTTGACCATACAATGAGGCTAAGTTACAGTACCTGGTATATGAAATTGGGTATCCAATCAGGGGACAAAAGCTAATGTTAATGCATTTGAAGGGGTTCAAGGTATTGGTATGATTTCGGAATGTAGGGATGGGGCTATGGATGGAGACACAAACAAGTGAAGAGGTGGGGGGGGGGGGGGCTTGGTGGGGGGGGGGGGGGGCAAATCCATGGCTGTCGCAGAAATGGCACTCTTTTTTTTTTTTTTTTTTTTCCGAGTGGCAATTGGAATGTGTTATCGGGTTACCATAATCAGTACTGTTGAATGACAGGGAGGTTAGTCTGCCCTCGCATCCTGGAGGGGGGGGTGTCTTTTCGCCAATCTCATTTTTAATTTCATTTCAAATGTGATGAGGGGTGTGTATTTTGGTTCATGGCGTAACCGATAAATTTGGCGAACTGGGAGAGGGGGCTGACGAAATGGGCGTGGCATGCTCACCATGGCCACCACCCTTGATTTTGCTCAGTGGTTTAGACTTATCCTAGTTGATGTGGAGAATGTCGGGAAGAGAAGTGTTTGTTGACTTGTTTTTTGCAGATCGAAGGAGAGCAAATGTGATCAATGAGCAGAGTTGTTTATAATCATTTGAAAAATAGAGCATGTGGGTGTAAATAGGCCTACAATACAGTTCGGACTTCGAATTGTTTGCCCATACATGGACTATACATTCGGTCCCGGTCTCGTCTCGGTCTCGGACCGTGCTGTCTCGGTCTCTGGTTCGAAGTTGTGGGCTTCTGGTCTCAGTCTCGGTTCGACACCCTTGTCTTGGTCTCGGTCTCGGTCGCGGATGTGCCGGTCTCGACTACAACACTGCTACGGCGTGCTCGTTCGCGAGTGTATACACTGTACACAAAAGTAGTAACAGGTAGTGCAGTCACTTCTTTGCAAAGTAGACAAGTCAGGTTTCATGAACAATTCTTCCATTTTAGTACACTTATAAATATATTATTTTTCAAGGATTGAAGACTTTTAAAGGTTAAAAATACCGAAACATCTATGCCAAAAATTCTCAATTCCAAATGTTACATAAAACTGTATTCGAAATTACTTTTCAATGGCTTAAATACAAGCTTTGGTTTACTTCTTGCAATAATGCAATTCAGAAAAATTATTTACCCAGTAGATGTATTTTGACTGAATGAATCTTCCAATTTTATGTTGTGAAAATGTCCCACCGTCACAAAAAAACATAGATAGACTTTTTCATCAAGGATATTCTGGCCCTGTGAGCCTAATTCCTATGTTCTATAGATCAGCCAAATACAGAAGAAAGAGAAAAAACTAAAAATATATACTGATATGGAAGTTGATGAGGATATTCCACAATAACTTTGGCCGTACCGTCACATTTTCGGCCCGTCCGTCACATTTGTCCTGTACATCCGAATATATTTAGTTATGTCTGTCAATTATCTTATTGAAACTCATTCAGTTTTATATAAAAAAACACTATGAACAGTTGATATTTTCTACCTTATATCATTGGAGTACCCTTCAGTACAGGCTCTGAGGACCATACCAGGTCAAAACTTTTCCAAACATCAACCACGAAGCGAAAATCGAACTACTTTTCAGTTTCAGGAGTTTTCGTAGATCGTATCTAAACCCCAGCCCCATGTTTGTCCAACACTCACTCAGCTAGCCTCCTGGTTCAACAACGAAACTATTATCCATAGGAACATCTGCTGTTGTATGATGGTGATGAGGTCTTTTAACCATGAGGCAATAAATTGTATGTACTGGACTATAATTGCCTGAAAGTGTGAACTTCCATTCTGACCCATGCTGTTTGATTATCTGCCTACCAAAACTATTGTGAAGCCTGGCGGAACTTCGGAAATTTTTGAACTCGTCAAAATCAGCAGTGACGGAAATGAGGGTATGCATACTTAGCGGAGTCTCCAAGCCATTCAGCTTGTGAGTCACCCTGTTAAAACAGCTCACCTTGTCATTCGGTCAGACCCAAACTCTGCCGGACACTGTCCACCTGGGACCTCCATTCTACCCCAAAGTTAATTCATCATGTACCTCGGATCCATTCATCACCCATGATAACGGGACACTCCAGATAATCAGCCCAAGCGGATTAGCATAGCCAAGGACTACACGCTGGTGAGTGCAGTACCTCCATAGCACAACCTTTCAAAGCGGCTAGCTTCTGGTCATCCGAGCCCTGTAAGGTCCAGGTTGACTTATGGCTCTTCCACATGGTCAATTATAAAGGAAAATGGATGCAGTAAACTGGATGCTTTTGGTCGTACACTCTGGGATGCTTCTTGGGTGTCAATTAGCAGGACCATGTTTAACCAACGAGTCACTACGAGAATGATAGATGGAAGATTGGTCTTTACTAATGAAAATATTGTACAGATAAAGATGGACTGGTTCAGCCATATTGCCCTGTAAACAGGGCCTATTGTGGGACCTTCTGTCAGATGCCGTTCCAGGCACAGAGAGC
>JAODTK010001681.1:0-10550 GCA_026419785.1 Sclerodactyla briareus | reverse complement strand
GCTGGTCGAAGCCTGGGCCGTACCGGCCCGTTTGTCCAAGATCGTCGGCCCGGGCTCAGAGGCCTGGCCGGGCCGTCCCGGCCCGCCGCGGCCACCCGTCCGCACCGGACGCGGTGCCCTGTGCCAGGCCGAGCAGCCATTTTGCTTCGGCCCGCCCGCCCATGTCGGTCCCGACCTCACCTGTCGGGACCCCCTCCGGACCGTCCCTGAGGTGTACGACACCCCGTTCGGGTCCGCGCCAAAGGAAGGACCGCCGAGCGGGCCTCCTCGCGTGCGAGACAACCGGAGGCTGCCTCGCTGGCTTTAGGGGCCTCCTACCCACTCTACCGAGCGGGACGACCCAGGGCTTAGTGCCTGTGGATGCAGAGCTAACGAGCCCACGCCCACCACGGGACCCGGTCGGGGCCAAGCTCACGCCTGTCCTCCCTCGGGCGTCGCTCTTCTTCTGGGCCCTCTTCCCAATAGAAGGCTTCTTCTCGTTGAGGCGGACGAGACCGGAAGACCCCTTGGAGCGACGTTCCCCGGCTTTTTTCGACTCCAACGGCGTCTCCGGAAACTATACTCGGTGCCATGTGCGGGCAAACCCTCACACCTGTTACTTTGCGAGCATGGTCGGCAGCGGGGGCACGTGAGATGTCTGCCCACTTTGAGAACGTTCGGAAGATCTGCAGCTGGCGCACCTTTCCATATCTGAAGAAACGGGCCGTCTAAGGGGAATATTGTTCCGGCATCAACCATTGTCCCGACAATACACATATATGTGTATAAATACCTAACAATAATCACCTATAGGAAGACTCAACAACATTCATATATAATTGAGCGACATGAGAATACATTATGCATCGAGAAACTACAACCACAAACAACATATGTTGAAATTTCGAGCAGCCACATCGGGCATACGTCCGCTAAACATGCAACATGATCATGATATTTGTATAACACAATAGCAATATACATTCAAAGGACGTTCGCCAATCTCATACGGGAAGCTAACTTAAACCAGTTAAGCTAACAAACCCCAAAACCCCCGTCCCCGCTTTCACCCGTTTTGCGTAATGATCCCATCGGTCCGCGCGCGCGGGAAGCCACCACCCGGGAAGGAGGGAGGGGAGGGAGGGAAAGGGGAACCCCAGGAAGGGACGGGAAGGGAGAACAGGTAGGGAAGGCTCAGCTAGGGAAGCACCCGGACAACAGTCCAGCCTGACCGAACCTACACAATAGGAGCCCACACACCCGCGTTTGTTAGGCTAGGGGGGGAACACACACTCCTACGTGCAGGAACAAGCCTAGGCTAAAACGGACTTACGGCAAAACGGGATCAGCGAAGAAAATTCAATCCAGAAATCACTCAAACCGCTAAGGATATTTCTTCTTCTGACGACGAGATCTGTGAGAAAAACGCTTCCTGCGCCTTTTTTAACGAAGCTGAACCAGTAAATAGCGATTTCACAGCGATGAAAAGACGGTGAAATAAATGATCCAAATGCTCACGAACTTCCACGTCGGCTTGCAAAATAAGAAGAATGGGGTTGCAGCCTCGGACTCGTAAGATTGCCAGATGTTCATGGACGGGGTGGGGTGCAAAGTGCATATGGGGTAAGTTGAGTAAGTGAAATAGATTAATATTCTTTTTGGTGTTATAATGTTATCAGAGAATGAAAATCATTCAAATATCACGGTTATAGCATGTTCGGTTGGGGAATATATGGCTTTCCTAAAATTTCATATAATTTGGTGATTTTGGCAAACTTGCAACCTTTTAATGACGACAATCTACCAATTATAAGGGATAAGTTTAGAACATAGTTCTTAGCTTTTTCTTTAAAATTGGTAGATATGACATCATCAGATGTTGCCAATTTTGAAATTGCCAACTAAAGCAGTGAAAAATTATAATCTCTAAAATTTGTAACTTATAACCTAACATGCTTTGTAACAAAAATGAAAAAAACAAAGTTTTTTGTTGGCATATTTTTTCAATGCCAAAATCATATGACATGAAGTTTTCTGCTGTACTTGCTTTTTCGATGCTAGATTGAGACCAATCACCAACCGTCCCAGAGGCATGTTAGCCAGGCGAGAAAAGGCTACAGTACACAGTTGTAGGTAATGAAATTAAAATTTGATTGTGTCAAAGGTCCCCATAGGGGTTACACTGGCCGCTCGACGTTGCACGTACATGCAGAGTGGCAAACAATCTATCGATATTCTCCTGATGGAAACTACACTGTCTACAGCACTGCAACCTTGCAGATCCCCCTCCCCATACTTATCAACAATACATCTGAAAAGATGAGGTGGAATGGTTGCATTCTCGAGGAAGTGGTGACAGTTTGTAATAGGCGTGAATGATAGAGCTATGGGAGAACCGTGTCGACACTCTTGAGCTGTTTTTGTGGTGCCGAGTCACAACAAAGGCCCATAACTAGGCCCTGTACAAGTCACTGATAGGCAGCAGAGACCATGTGACGGCCTTCTATTTTAGGCGCGGTGCCAGACTACCAAACGACTTACGCCAATGTCGCAAAGAGAGGCGGAACTATCCTTCCAAAAATCACGCATTTCGGAATGGATACCATCCAAATTTGTAAAATCCCGGTTAAGCTTCCAAGAGGTATTGAAGCTGGTTTCAGCTAGTTTGCGAGAGTTTTTCACAGCAACACTGATGAAATTTTGCAGCCAGAATACTTGCCGTACAGACACTTCGTCTGGCAAATTGAGAAGAACGATTGGGTGGGCCAGCTCGATTTGTGTAAATGCCAGATCTTGTAACATAGTTGGGGGATGCAGGGTTGCCGATAAGGGGTAACTGTCTGGCAACCTAAAATAATGGTTGGGGTGGCCATCCCGGACTTGTGTAATTACCAGATTACTTGCAGCATAGTGGGGGGGATGCAGGGTTGCCGATAGGGGTAAGTAAGTCGAGTAAGTGAGAGATTAGTTTAGTGAATGAGCCTGCTACTCACAACGGTTGAGAGGGGCTTATTACCGCAGGCCTCTCGTACCTAAAACCAGCAGAAGGGATTGAGGAAGGAAAATAATGACAACCTACTACTGGTTTAGCTGGTCAGAAAGCATGAAGAGTCGCAGTTACCCCTCAGGAAGTAGATGGGGGAGAGGAGGTCCTTCTGATCCGTTCTCGACTCGAAGGGAACGCCAAGCAAAGGACACCGCGATATCGCCGAGGCGACCTGGGAAGGTGGGATGGAGGAAGAGAGGGAGTACTGTGTGTAATGGGGCCACCACTGCCGAGCTTGTCACCTGTAGGGCGCGGCTGGTGTTCGATGATGTGAAAATCCTGGAAAAGAAAGTTACAATGGTCGCATGGTTACTGTGAGGGTAGAGCTATGGAGGGGGGTTCTTCAAACAGTTAGATAAGAACCAGAAAGCCAAGAGTGATTCCTTGGGACCACCAATGGTCTGGTTGTTCAAGTTCTTAATTTGCCTAACACCGTCCCATGCTTAAACATGAGGATCATAGAAATAATTGTACTAGGCATGTTCATGACCAGCCAGCAGGTTGACATGCCTGATTACAAGGTAAACAGTAGGTCTGCAAAAAAAAATACCAGAATTTTACCAAGCCATTTTGTAAGGGAACGCTGAAACGTGTGTACAACAATAAATAGCGTTCATTGTATCTCATGGGGAAGCACACCATCAAGTTTGAACTTGATCCCACCAGCATTGTTGGACTTTGCCTGATTAAAGGTAAAAGTGCCCGAAATACCAGAGTTTTACAAGTTTCAACTTATTGCCCAAAGAAAAAATTTGCCCCCTACCCATACAACAATTAAATAGCGTTCATGCTACTCACCATGGGGAAGCACACCGCAAGTTTGATCTTGCATGTCCCAACAGGCATGTGACTTTGCATGATTAAAGGTAAAAGTGCCCAGGAAGTACCAGAATTTAAAGTTTCCACGTTTTGCCCAAAATTGACCCCTACTCTTACAAACAAAAATAGCGTTCATGTACACTCAGGGAAGCACACCCACCAGATTTGAACTTGATCCCAACCAGGCATGTTAGACTTTGACTGATTACAAAGGTCGACAATGCCCCAAAAACCAGAATTTTAACAGTTCCACCTTTCCCCAAAAATTGACCCCCTATACTCATACAACAATGAAAAGATCATGTACTTATCATGGGAGCACACCACAAGTTTGAAGCGATCCCACCAGCAATATTGGACTTGCCTGCTTACTAATGTAAAGTGCCAAAAATTACCAGAATTCTACAGTTTCCATTGGTGCCCAGAAGTGACCCCTACTCATACAAACATTAATAGCGTTCATGTACACACACGGAAAAGCCAAACCCACCAAGTTTGCTTAATCCCCCCAGGCATGTTAGACTTTTGCCTGATACAGGTAAAAGTGCCCCAAACTGCCAGAATTCCAAAGGTCCACCTTTTGCCCAAAATTGACCCCCCACTCATTTACAACAATGAGAAGCGTTCATGTACTCATCATGGGGAAGAACACCCACAATAGGTTGAACGCGATACCACCAAGGCAAGTTGGACTTTTCATGGGTTACAGGTTAAAAGTGCCCAAAAACCAAAATTTAAAGTTTCCATCTTTTTGGCCAAATTTGACCCCCTGCTCATACAACAAAAATAGCGTTCTGTACTCTCATGGGAAGCACACCCACCAAGTTTGAACTCGATCCACCATGGCATGTTGGACTTGCCTGGTTTACAAAGTAAAGGTGCCCAAAATACCAGAATTTTACAAGTTTCCGCACTTTTTTGCCCAAAAAAGAGTTGACCCCCTAACCATACAACAATAAATAGCGTTCATGTACTCATCATGGGAAGACACCACCAAGTTTGAACTTGATCCACCAGGCATGTGGACTTGGCCTGATTACAAGGTAAGGTGCCCAAACCACACTACCAGAATTTTACAATTTCCACTTTTTGCCCAAAATTTACCGCCCTACTCATACAACAATAAATAGCGTCATGTATCATCATGGGAAAGCACAAAAGCACACCCACAGTTGGAACTGGGATCCCACCAGGCATGCTGGACTTCGCCTGACTACAGGCGCGTTACATACCACACACACCACACGCAACGCGTGACTGCAGATTCTTGGGACTCCCCGGCCAAGATATCAAAAAACTCCCTGGATGCCATACAAAATTACTATAGGTGGAGGAGATGGGGAGGGGACATGGAGGAGAGATGGGGAGGGGAGGGGGGGTGGAGAGAGAGGGGGGGTGGGAGGACGGTCAACAACTTCAATGGTCTCACTAGTTGCAAAGGTTGTTATAAAGGAATGATAGTCAGTTCCCAGTCTATCAAAGTCTTAAATACCCTCTGAATACATAATTCTTGTCTTTTCCAAACACCAACCAGTGTTCCGGTGTTGTCGTGTAGGGGAAAAATGCAACCATGCACAGGCTTAGAATAGACCACATCAGAAAATCTATGTTGTTTTATAGATAGCTTGAAAGCATGAAAGTTTACATTTTGGAATTATTTCAGCTAAATGACTATTTGATAAGAGAACTGTAATCAAAACAAACTCTTGAAATGTAATAAAATCTCGTCGAAATGATAAGATCCAGGTGAGGAACACAACAATGACCACTAGATGTTACTGCCTAGATTACCTGAAAGTAGATTTGTGTAGCTGACCAAAAAAATTGGCGCGTGTGCATGCAAATGGCTGCCCCAACCCAAATTCATGACTCGCCGAACGCTACTAAATAATACACGCTCTTGTGCCGAGATACTATACCCAGTCTGAAACTTTATAAGGAGATTACCTCAGGAGGAACACCATTTGCAATGATCACTTTTTCACAGGGTCAATGCCATGGCTCCAAGAAGCAATCTTTTGCGAGGGTAATTGAAATATGACCATCGGTTGGCCTAATGCCTGGTTGTAAGTTACGGAACTGAAAAACTGCACTCGATTATGGTTCTCATTGGGACATGATCAAATTTACTCGGGAAAGAGGGGAACTAGGGAGAAGAATTGGGTGACATCATCTGATCTGGGCTCTCCATCGAACCGTTTCTTACACACTGGAAACATGATACAGTTACGGAGGAGACATAAATGCTAAGTTGCTGAAAATGCCCTAATGCTCTGAGTGGCTTCAAATGTGCTCTGTCTTGATCAAGACATTTGAAGCTTTGCAACAAAGCTGATCCACATCACATAAGGTGCACCTCCGGTTCCTAAACTGACTTCACTGTTTGTGTTGGTTGTGTTGCAGGGGTGGCAACTTAGTCATGTTCAGAACGGACTCTTTATTCCGGCCTCAATGCCTTCTCCACTGAACTTCTCACCTGGTTAACTACATACAGTTGCTGAGAGGTCTATCCCCTATCAGAACGTTGGTTGAGTTAGTTCTGTGAGCAGGTCAAGAATAGCCTAAACTCCATGAGTAAAAGCAATTGCGATCAAATACACCTAGCAGGACTACAGAGTCAATGCCCTGGACAATTAAAATAAAAGAAATGAAATTTAATTAAATTTTTTAACACCAACTGTATGCACTGCTTGCAAGGGTGTTTTAACACAACACCTGCAGGAAGGAGGCGATGGGCGTAAGTGACCAACACTAGAAACATTGGGATGCTTGGACCGCCATCAGGGACCTGCAGCCCTATCTCGAGACATTGACTGGCAGTGCTATAAAATATATGGAACATATTCTACATGACCTGCTTTTTGAACTACTGCTTAGTTGTGAGGATACAAGAACCGTGGAAATAAAATCTCAGCAGCCATGAGCATCATCTGAGAGTGAGAATTTGAGCGGTAGAGGACATGTAAACACACAGTAGGATCAGATCAGCATGCTCACCTGACTCTTGTTTCCAGACAAGAGGGCACTGTATGGGAGGCCAGACTCACGATCAGGGAATCAGAGTAACACCAAATGAGAATTTAATCGAGGTACTCACCTGATGGTGTTATCTGATGTCAGGAGTTACATATGTGTGGCAGGACTCATGCCAGGGTGCCAGGATGCCTGCAGTAAACTCACTGGATGGATTTGTAATGAAGAACCTCTCATCTATGGGTACAGTTATGATGATGGAAAAGTGAAAGGTTTCACATGGTTCTATGGCTTATTTACTTATGGTTTCATACCACAACATCACCACACACGGCTGTAGGTCTTGTGTTATGGGTCTTTAAAAGGACAGAACTCCCTGAGGGCTCTATCAAAGGACAATTGACCATACAGTCATCTGCAAGCGATCAACTTTATATTACATCAAGGGAGAAAGAATCTAGAGATGCCATCGGTTGTTAGAAAAATAGCATTAAGCGTGGTGAAATAATTTCTAAAAAGTTTAAGGTCAGCGTTCTCTTCCATCGTAGTTGGGTCCATCTGTAGTTCAGAAGGGAGTGCGTACTCGAGCAAATTTTTCCTTGTGTGTGAGAGGGGGGGGGTGGGCATATAATGTTGCCATCTAAGAAAAATATGACCGCCTGTGACAGGTATCTTGATGTAGGTGAGAACATTTTGGAAAATGAGGATTCTCAGATGTCTGGAGAAGGCCTTTCTCAAATGCAAAAGGACCGAATCTTGTAAAATTTGGAGCAATTTCATTCTTGGACAAAATGTTGAAAAAGATTCAAAAGAATTGGCATGTCCAAAGCCCCCCTCCCTGCAGATGGTCAGTGGAAACTACAACCGAAATAATTATGTTATTGTGAAGAATCACTACGAACCTGGACTTGAGCTAAACGTGTACAGCGACTGATTCAAAATATGGAGGCTCTCTATAACAAACTTGCAGTTGGCGAATAATTTTAATAAAAATATGTCAAAGGTCACTCATGTGCATTTGCAGTCTGCCCTGGCACAGACTGCGTGCAGTTTTCTCCTTCCTCCTAATCGAGGTGAAAAAGAAATCACCCTCATGATGCGTTGCTTTGCCCTCGCCTGGAGGCACCATTCTTGCCCTGTTTTCGGGGCAGGTGAGGCACGGGGCGCCCTCTTGCCCCTCTTGCCCCAAAGCAGCACCTGTGCCCGGTGGCAATTGAAGGAGACCTGCTCGACCTTAAAGAAGGGCGTGTCCGTGCAGAGGAGTGACTGTGACTCCTGTGGGTCCGCCTGATGAGACAATTGTGAATAGAAGTATGTCATTTATTTAATTATTTGTGGATTAGAATTGCTATTCAAAGTCTTTCAATCTCAGTCTTCACTGGATATCCTCTGCTCCATTACCTCTGAAAATTGAATCCAACCTACCGTTCATGAAAATTCTTTTTCCTGTCTGTGTCGCTCAAGACCCTAGCCCCAATTGGGAAGTTGCTTTGAAAACTTTTTACAAGCAACTTTCATCTTCTTCTTTTCAATTTTTCAAAACCACGGGTGAAAATTTAGATCAGAGCCAAATATCTTCCTAATGACGGCCGTCCAATGAAAGCAGCTCCAAACCTTAAACAAGGAGGCGACAGGCATGTTGAGCGGGCCCATCCAAATATTTGAATTCATTAACCCATCAACCCATTTCGTACAGGCGTACACGCCAGTCACTTCAAATGACATGGAAGGAAAAACAAGCCTGAATACTTGCATAATGTAATATACAGTATACTGTCTTTCCCAATGTTCCTATATCCTACAAGGTGAAAGAGGATTTTTGTTTATATGGGTATGTATCAGAAACGTGGGGCTCAGTCCTTTCCTTCCATGGGTTCGGTAAAGATACAGAGAGAAAAGTTGTTTCTAATTATTCCTTTCCCCTCTTGGCTTCTTTTCCCTGTCCTGCATTACTTCTTGGAGATCCATTGTTGCTGTAGTGTACAACATCGAATGGCATGTCCCTACCTTTGTCGTATTGAGGGTGGCATACTGTGTACATGCCATGATGAACTACTTCTCTGATCTGGTGACATTCTGTCATTTCGCTGCATTTTGTCTATCGATTTCCATTTGACCAGTAGTCAAAAGGCTTAGTGTCCTTGACTGTTTCTGTCAACGACATATCCAGACCATGGACAAATGGGAAGAGTACCATCTCATTATGAGGCAACCTCACGTCTGACAAATTTTCCTCTCTTTACCACCAACCAAGAGGGTTCCTGTACCCTTGGTAAGAAAGCGACACACAAATTTCGAGGTTTTCAGACTTTGAACTCTGGTTAACTCATATGACCTCCGCCTGACCCCAAAATCAACAAACCTTTCACTGGGTTTTGAACTGTGAAGTATGAGATACTTTCCCCATATTGGACCCTGCACCCCACCCCCGCGCCATTGAACATCTGGCAATAACCCAAGTCCTGGTTGTCCACCCCATCGCCCTTCTCTTTTTCCGCGAAGGCGTCCTGAATTGGTGGCGCGGCCCCAAATCGACAGAGGAGGACGCCCGTGTGCCCTGAAAGTGGGGACGGTTTTGGCGGAGTGTCCCAATATGGGGTAAGTATTAATACTTCACAGATTCACAACCATTAAGTTTTGTTGAATCTATTTCAGATATTCAACTTACCCCATATGGGACCCCTGCACCAGACTAGCCCAGGGCCCCTGCAGTGGGCCCGTGCCAACACGGTGGACAGTGGACATGGAGGTAGACGATGGTCGGGGACAGCTCTCGTGAAGACTACTTCAGCGATTCCATCCGTGGCCGTGGATGTAGGCCCATACCCATCCTCGTTGCGATCGTGCTACAGCCCCGGCAACGGCCGACGCTGCCGCGACCAGCCAACGGCCCCCTGGAAGGTGCCCCTTGTTCTGAAGAGCCGTACCGGTTTCGGAGAGAGGTTGACGTTCTGGAGAAACGAGAGCCGACCCACCTCGCGGAGGCTGATCAGCTCCGATGGGCAGGAAGATCAGACCGCGGCTCCGGAAGCCGCAACTGGCGAGTCGGTCACTGCTCTTTGGGGGCCAGTCCGAGGCTCCTGAGAGCCGATCCACTCCAAGTCGTTTAACGGCTGGGTAGAGCTGATCTGTTTACGCGGCTCTGGTGTAAAGGTACCCCCACGATCCTGCTAATTGGCCGGAGAGCCAGTCCGCGGCTATGGATAGCTGGAAACCCGACCGCGACTCAGTAGCGCCGCGTGGCTTCGGAAGACCGCAGAGTCGGGCCAGGGCCGACTACTCCGAAAGATAGCCTGGAAGGCTGAAAGCCGATCCAGGGGGCTCTGATCGAGTCCGGAGGATTCGGCCCACCTGACCCTCTGGCGCCGATCAGGGGTCGCAGCTTCGGCCCGCAGCTTCGTAGAGACGATCATGAAAAAGGACTGAGATAGTCGGCCCACGCGGAAGAGTCTTCCTGAGGGCGAAAAAAAAAAAAAAAGAGTCGGCCCGCTGCTCCGGAGAGCTGGAGAGCCGACTCCCTCGGCTCGGGAGAAGCCGTCTCGGAGAGCCTATAAGGAGGTCCGGAAGAGTTAGCCCACGGCCCTGTAGAGCCGTGAGAGACCACTCCCTCGGCTCGTAGCGCCGTCCGTAGACCATAAGAGGTCGGAAGAGTCGGTCCACGGCTCCGTTAGGCCGACTCCCTCGGCTCGGGAGTGCCGCCTCGGAGAGCGATAAGTAGTCCGGAAGAGTTTGC